>JAAGKR010000340.1:46378-155674 GCA_011419295.1 Clarias macrocephalus
GGACAGATGGCCTCACATTTGCCACTAGAATACTCTGGTATACAGGGGTGTTTATGGGTGACTCAGTGACTGCAAGGTGCCCAGGTCCTGTGGCTGCAAAACAAGCCTAAATCATTTTTTTCTCCACTGCCGTGCTTGACAGTTGACTGTTGGTATGAGGTGTTTCTACTAAAACCCCCTCCAGTTTTTGCCACATGACACTAGGTATTAAGGCCAAGCAACTCTACATTGGTCTCATCTGTCCATAGAACTTTATTCCAGAAGCCTCGTACTTTGTTCAGATGCAGTTTTGCGACCGTCATTTGTGCCACCATGTTATTTTTAGACAGACGAGGCTCTCTTGGTAACCCTTCCAAGCAAACTGTACTTGTTAAGTCTTCTTCTAATTGTGCTGCCATAGCCTTTTAACATACTCAGTAAGGTCTGTAGGGTCTGAAATGTAGCTCTTGGGCTTTTTTTTATATTTTTCTGAGCATTGTATGGTCTGACCTTGGGGTGAATGTACTGGGGTGTTCACCAGTGTTTATTGAAAATATAACTAAATAACTGAGTACTTAAATGGTGGACCTAATTCGTTAGATTACTCATCACATTAAAAAAGTAATCCAAGTACTCTAACACGTTACTTTGTAACACGTTACACACAATACTGGTGTTCACTTTCAGGAAGACTGCCAACTGTCTTGAATGCTTTCTACTTGTGAATAATCTTTCTCACTGTATATCACTGAACTCCAAATTGTTTGGAAATTATTTTATAAGCCTTTCCAGATTGATGTTGTGAGTGGGTGGACCAAGGATTCCAGGAGTTGTGATTGCAGTGACACAACATAAAGTATTTTCTTTCTTTATTGCCTCAGAAAAAGCAAAAGGCATGCAGGAGGAATAATCCACTCTGGGTTCAATCGATATGCGGGTGCCTGGTGCAGACAGTTAGGTGCTCAGGTGCAGCAGCAGGGCTCGAGCGCGAGTTACAAGGAGAGCACCGGCAATAGCTATGTGTCTCAGCAAGCATGTCAGATCGGTTGAAGTTTGCAGGGGAACAGGAAAGAAAGGGTAAGTAGTGTGCTCTGACCATCCTACTCACCGAAGGGAAGGTCCCCAGATAGTAACAAGCTGCTGGCCATGGTGAGTTTAGGTGCCCTGTCAACTTCTCATGTACAGTACAGACCAAAAGTTTGGACACACCTTCTCATTCAAAGAGTTTTCTTTATTGTGTTCTTTATTGTGTTCTTTAGCCCAAACAAGTCTCTTCTGCTTGTTGCCTGTCCTTAGCAGTGGTTTCCTAGCAGATATTCTATCATGAAGGCCTGATTTACACAGTCTCCTCTTAACAGTTGTTCTAGAGACGTGTCTGCTGCTAGAACTCTGTGTGGCCTTGACCTGCTCTCTGATCTGAGCTGCTGTTAACCTGCGATTTCTGAGGCTGGTGACTCGGATGAACTTATCCTCCGCAGCAGAGGTGACTCTTGGTCTTCCTTTCCTGGGGCGGTCCGCATGTGAGCAAGTTTCTTTGTAGAGCTTGATGGTTATTGTGACTGCACTTGGGGACACTTTCAAAGTTTTCCCAGTTTTTCAGACTGACTGACCTTCATTTCTTAAAGTAATGATGGCCACTCGTTTTTTTCTTCACTTAGCTGATTTTTTCTTGCCATAATACAAATTCAACCTCTTTGAATGAGAAGGTGTGTCCAAACTTTTGGTCTGTACTGTATAAGGGAGTTGTCCGTGGTGCTGAACCTGTGCTGTGTTTTTTTCCCCCTTCCAGCAGTGCAGAGCTGTCGGATTGTATGAGGCACTGGCTTCATGCCCGCTGCCACAATGTGCAACAACGATTGCTTCTCTAAAGCCACTTTGTATGTCTTTTTCTCTTGGCATTGTGTTAAAACACGCCTGAATGCTCCAGACTGGCAAACTGCCAAAACTTCTGCTTTGATATAGGTCTACATACCTGTTGATGATCAATTAATCAAGGGCTGATGAGCAACACCTCGCTGCAACTTATATTGTTAAATCCTGTGGAAACAGTAAGGGGTATTTAGTACGTTCTGTTGGCTTCATTTTTGTTAAATAAAAAATGGAAAGTTGAAAAAGTTAATTGTCGTTGTTCATCTGAGGGTGCTTTTGTCTAATACTAAGACCTGCTACAATCAGATGATTTTTTTTCCCACAAAAATGTAGAATTAAAAGAAGGGGTTATTAACTTTTACACATGACTCTACACCATTTTCCTCCTCATTAAACCATTCAGTGAGTCCTTGTTGCTGGTGGACATGTTGAAGAGGGCACACAAAAATATATATTTTTAGATGAATTAGATGAAATTTGTATTGATTTGCAGTAACAGTTTCCTTTCCCTCCTTTTCCCAGAAAAAAAACCCCACACCATAACAGAGCCAATATTTTTCTCTTTAACTTGCTACCTTTTTGTTTGTAAAGAATATGAGGCAGGGAAATTGATGTGAGAGGCTGTCACTCATTTACTGATGTGTGGGTAAAATGACTCATTTATAAGATTTATGAGAGCTCATCAGGATTAATAATCAGCTTAATACCACTAGGCATTCACAAGAGGCACAGTCTTTGGATTAATGTTGAGGAGGACTAAAGACAAGTATAATAGGGGACAATAAGATGGAGAAATGTGATCAAGTTTGATTTTACAATTTTTTTTATATTTTACTCCAAAACATGATGTAAAGCAGAGGAGCAGGCGGAGGTTTAATATAAACAAAAATCCCCAAATCTAGGCCACAGTTTTCCAAACCACGGTCCTGATGTATCCCCTGTCCTGCACATGTGAGTGTTTTCCTGGAGAAAAATTATAGAAATAGACAACACTTTTAATAGTAGATGCAGATGTCAGACACTCAGCAAGCAACACAAGACTCATAGACATACTGAGCAGAAACGGTTAATTAAAAACGGATCACCACAACTAATCACCACATTTCTCAGTGTTGTGTAAGATGGCTAGAGACATTGCTTATACAATATGGATATTCACCTTTTAACTTTTAAGAGAAAAAAGCAAAAACAAGTTAAACTACACAGTTTAACCAATAATAATAATAATAATAATAATAATAATAATAATAATAATAATAATGTGTCCAGTGGTTTAGTAAAAAAAATCTGCAGTTTTTCTAATAAGCATTGGAAAAGCGTTGAAGTCCTTCAGATTTAGCAGGACATAGGAGTTGCAAAAACGTTTTGCACGTAACATGATAGTGAATGGCACTAATTATCATCCATACCTTCTTTCTTATAAAAGCAGAGAAGACTGGGGGTGAGAAAGGGAGAGAGAGAAATGAAGGGTGGACAAGTACAGCATCTTCAGTCCTTTAAACCTGTCTTGTAGAGTGCTAATTATTTTTCTGATATTCCAGCAAGACAAAGATATCCACTAATACTCATTATCTGTGCTCAAATATTGATATATTTCTGCTTTTTTTCCCCCATTAATCACCCTGATAAAGGCAGTTCATTTGTCACCATCTCTGGAATGAAGGCAAAAAGGATTTACAATTAAAGCAATGAACATGACACTGGCATGATTATGAGTATGAGATTAATATTTTAGTTTTGCTTCATGCTTGAGTTGTTTTAATCGCTCATAACAGAACTGTAATTGAAACTGCTGAGATGACCAGGATGGCCAAATGGAAAGAGAGAGTAAGCAAGAGAGAGAGAGAGAGAGAGAGAGAGAGAGAGAGAGAGAGCTGAAATGTCTATGGTCACTTATCAAGTTGGAGTCTTTTGATCTTATAACCTCTGTCACACTTGATTGCTAATTAAAGGGAACTTAACAGCAATCTCCTTTTACTCAACTTACTGTATCTACAGCGATTACAGTGAATCTTTGGAAGTTTAAGGCCAGTTGTTCAGCCAGTTAATGAACATTTATGTGAAACATTTCATAGAATGCTAAATGAAACCTCCAGGCAAAGGTAATTATAAAATAGAGTAAGCTCTAAAACCTGTGCTAAAAAGCAATGCTTTTAGGCTGGGAACTAATAACCTGACATTTCACATATATATGTTTTTGTGGTGTGAAATGTCAGGTTAGTAGTAGTAGTAGAATTCTGAGATGTTCTATTAAACCTTTATTTTTGTATAGAATATTTCCTTTAAAATGAAATCCCACCAGTTAAGAATTATCTTACTGTATATCTACACTTCTATAAAATATTCACAAGTTACTAAAGACATCTTCTTGTCCTTGGCACTAATTAAAAAATCATTGCTCAGTCCTTGATGGATTATAGATTCTCCTTAACTCATCATTTGCGTCTCATGAGAATTGTCTATGAATGCGTTTATATTAATTAGCGGGACGCCTGCAGCCATTTCTTTGTTGTAGTTGAGTCTTTCACCCATTCTATTCCCCTGAAGTTGTGTTGTTTACATTTACTTGTCATTACTACATTATTGGTTGACTATACTTTAGAAGAAGTTCAACCTACTGTATACATCATGGAGTCTTAAGTTATACAGAATTCTGCAGAATTTTCTCCTTAGAAAGTTTTTTGCAGGATCTGTAAACTGACTAATTCTTTCACTAACCTTTAAATGAAACATCATCTGAATATTTCCTTTACTGTTTAATACCTGACAAGTTTCAACAAGAAACGGTCGTGCAGCTATACGCTGACCTAGTATTAGTGCTGAGAGGTTGAACAGAAAGTTTGCTGCACCCTCTCCAGATTTTATAGCAGTGCTGTGTTTCATCAGGGAGCCATGTTAGAATGAGATTGGAAGTGTGCCTAAATTACCGTGTTGATTAAAGCATGAGCACTCATCAAATATGCATAGGAAATTGCAGTCAGGCAGTGCAAACACACAGCGCTGTAATTCATATTAAAGTTTTCCCGCTTGTCATATTACATATGCCCTCTTATCCCCCCGTGCTTCATTATTTCACAGGTTTTATACATGCTTGACCGTTTCATCTAATAAGCACATAGCCAATTATCTTTACTGTTCGACCACCAACATCATCACAGTTAGTGTCGCCTTCGTAAAATGTCAGAACTTTATTGTCTTGATTTAACGTTTACACACAGCATATTGACATCTACTACAGAATGTCCTAATAATATATTTGATCAGTGTTTTAACAATATACAGTATTCTAGAATAGTATTTTTATCACATAACAAAGGAAACTCTAGCTTTCATAGCAATTTGTATTCATCTACTTTAATTCAACTGTTTCAATATGATAGTTTAGTATTAAACAAATTCTTTATTGCTTTAAAGGAAATAATTATTACAGATTGCATATAGCAGCTATAAGAGATTGCATGGTTTCATAGTTTACCATAAACAGGTTGAACAGCACTGCATCAGGTATACAGCACAGAACTTACTCGTTGTACTCAGATTTTATTTAAATGAGGATTTAATTAAGCTTGTAAGGGTACTTGATCCTTTCATAATATTCATGGACATCAGGTTGCCTCTACCATATAAAATATGCATGTAGTTAGATTAGATAGTCTAAATTGCCTCTAGGTGAGAACAAGTGTATAAATGGGTGTGCATGGTGTCCAGACATATCAAGGACAAAAAGTTTAGTAAAACCCATTTTTACCCTAACGCCAGTAATTGTGGCCATGCATAAATGGTTGTTGAGAAAATTTAAATATAAGAAAAAAGTAATGGAAAATGAAATGCCTTTTGCTTATCTGATGGGTGGCATGGTGACTTACTGTAGAGGTTAGCACTGTCGCCTTGCACCTCCAGGGTCCAGGTTCACTTCCTGCCTCGAAACTGTGTGCATGGAGTTTCACATGCTCTCCCCGTGCTTAGTGGGCTTCCTCCAGTTACTCCGATGTAAATCTGATGTTTGCTTCTTTACAAACTTGTGGATGAGAAATAAAAGATATTTCTCACCCTTTAAGTTACACTGTCATAACTAGTTCTGCTGGAGTCATTGCTTGAACCCTGCACAAAATCTATGTTCAGCCTTATCCGTTATATGACTGTGAAGATGAGCTTGGGCTGTGCTGATGCGGACAGGCTTTAAGAGATGGTTGTGACTAGAATTGCTCAACAGATTTTTTTTTTTTTACCCAAGCCTACCTTAGTGAATGTAGACTTGATATTAACTTAAACACTGTTTCTATTATATGAAACATTCAACTTTATGGTATGCAGTTATAGCAGGAACTGCTTCCTTTTGGTAGCGCTATCTACTGTAGTATCATCCAAATGAGGATGGGTTTCTTGTTAAGTCTGGTTCCTCTCAAGGTTTCTTCCTATTGTTTTCTCTGGGAGTTTTTTTTTGCCACTGTCACCCATTTATATTAATATATTATTATTATATATTATATATTCTATCATATTTATATCAATTTTTCCCTATAAAGCTGCTTTGTGACAAAGTGCACTGTTAAAAATGCTATATGAATAAAATAAAATTGAAATTAAATAATTTTCAAGCACCAGGAACCAGCTTCGAGAAACACTTTGTGTATTATATCTGCTGACGCATGACTAATGAATCCATAACCCTGACCTTCATACCTTTTGAAACAAATTGTGTTGTGCAAATGAATTAAATTGCATTATGAAGCATGAAACTTTCTTCTACTGTACTGTCTTATTAATCAATTTTGATTGTTTATTTCCTCTCTTCTCTCTCCAGCATGATTTTAAAAGGCCCTGTGAACTACTGAAATGTTAAGAAACAGTCTCTTATGTGTTAAACAAATCAGATCTGCAATAACATTCATAACATTCCGTCATATTAGAATACTCTCACTCACTCATCATCTATACCGCTTAATCCTGTATTCGGGGTCACGGGGGGACTGGAGCCTATCCCAGGAGACTTAGGGCACATGGCAGGATATACCCTGGACAGGGTGCCAATCCATCGCAGGGCACAAACACACACACATACACTCACTCATTCAAACACTACGAGTAATTTGGAAATGCCAGTTATCCTAACCTACATGTCTTTGGACTGTGGGAGGAAACCGGAGTACCCGGAGGAAACCCACCAAGCACGGGGAGAACATGCAAACTCAGAGACGGGAATCGAGCCTGGCCGGGGATCAAACCCGGACCCTGGCGGCACAAGGTGACAGTGCTAACCACTACACCACCGTGCCGCTCCATATTAGAATATTGCCGGGCTATTTCCTGCTTTCCTATATGCTGTTTCATTTAATAAATGATCATACAATTTCACTGGCAGTGGTTAGCACTGTGGCCTTGACCTCCAGTGTCGAGGGTTCAATTTCCGTCCTGGGTCTGTGTGCATCAAAGAACAAGCAATGATTTGTAAAAAATGAATTAAACGGAAGATTGCAAGGTGGAATAAATGATCTAGAGTGGATTTGATTGGATGGGCATTATTTTTGCAGTATATTAATCCACAATGCGTGTGTGTGTGTGTGTGAGTGTTTGTGTGAGTGTTTGTGTGTGTGTGTGAGTGTTTGTGTGTGTGTGTGTGTGTGTGTGTGTGTGTGTGTGTGTGTGTGTGTGTGTGTGTGTGTGTGTGTGTGTGTGTGTGTGTGTGTGTGTGTGTGTGTGTGTGGATTTGCACACAGGTGATCCAGCATGTATCCCTCCTTGTGCCCTAAGTCATAGGCTCCAGGCCCCGGAAACCCTGTACATAGGATAAGTGGTACAAAAGCTGAACAAATGAACAGTTTTACTACAGAAACAGAAAGAAAGACTGTGTCTGTGATAAATGATGATCATAAAAAATTCTGAATATATTTGTGTGCTAATGCTTATTCCCACTGTCTGTCTGTGTAAATTCATAGACAGGTTTTGTCTTTAATAATCTGATGAGAATCATGCATAGGACTGATAGAATTTATAAGTGTTGGGGAAGTAGCAGTTACATACGGTAACATACTGTACATGGTAATTTTTGCTTTAATTCTAATTATTTAGACATAATCTTTTAAATCTACTTCTTTGTCAATTCTGATATCCTACCTGCAGCGCATATAAGGCTTTACTGTCATGCCATTTTTGTTCTTCTCTTGACTTTTCTTTCCTCTCTGTCGCTATCTCAGTGCCATATTAAACCGCACAGGATTTTTATTAATAATCCGTCACTTTTAATTCTGAATACAGGAACGAACGGGACAGTGTGCAAATGTGTTGATAGCATATCTTATATTACAGCAGCTCTTATTTCTAGTATATAATCAGTGTTCCAGTATGGCAGTAAAACTGCAGAGCACATTGGCTTTAACTTTAGCAATTAAATGTACCAGTTCTATTTCAGTACTTAAAAAAATGTGTGTATGTGTGTGTGTTAGGACACTGAAGTGAAAAATGATTAAAAGGTTGATGATGATGATGATGATGATGGTGTGTATATGTGTGTGTGTTCCTTTGAGCACTTCTTGTGCTATTTCAAACAGAAAGTTCATCAAATGTGTGACAAATGGGAGCTGGAGGCGGTTGGTTGTATCCAGGCGGGTATAGCGCAGACATGTCCAGAGCTGTCATTTTTGGGAAAGAAAGTCAGAGAAACCTAAGAAACCAAAATGAAGACAAACAAAGGATTATGAAGCAGAAATCAAAGTATAAGCACTGAAATGCAGTGGGAACTGCTACCTAATAAGTGCGACATAAGTGCGCAAAGTAATGCATTGTGGATTAATATACTGCAAAAATAATGCCCATCCAATCAAATCCACTCTAGATCATTTATTCCACCTTGCAATCTTCCGTTTAATTCATTTTTTACAAATCATTGCTTGTTCTTTGATTGATCTGAAGAAGTGAGCACTTGTCTCCTCTCAAACATCTTGATATCTGCTTCAACACTTTTCCTCACTGTCTTCATGCAAAGATCAAGACATGACTCTTGAGCTTTTTCTACATAAATGTAAAAGCAATATGTTATATTGTTAAAAAAAAAGTAAAGAAAGATTCAAAACCTGATATTTTGTTGTAAATCCAGGGCATAGAATGGATCATTAGGATGCAATGTACAGTAGAATGTGAGTGTGGGAAAACATCGAAAATAAATTGAGGTCACCTATAGTAACTATCCAAAGAACTTCTTGCAGAACAGCAATACCTTTAATGTTTGGGGAATGAAGTGCAGGAGGCAGGCGTGAGACACATACAGGTGATTTATTTTATTCTGCTAAAAATGAGGCAATTTTCTTTACCCTTGTTTCCTCACACACACACACACACACACACACACACACACACACACACACACACACACACACACACACACACACACACACACACACACACACACACACACACACACACACACACACACACACACACACACACACACACACACACACACACACACACACGTATACACATTCTTCCTCTGCTTTGTGTGCAAGTCTTGTCTCTGTCTCTCTTGCCAACCCTAAAAAAAACACCAATAAATAAATGTGCTAATTGGCCACCGGTGGAAAGCCTGAGACTGATGTACAGCATCGGGCACTCCACCACACCTGGGATAAAAACAGTATCAGTGTTCAAAATAAAGAGAGTGAAAACTGGAATAAAGGTGGAAAGGTGAATGCAGCAGCAGGCCTGCAGCCTGTTTGTATGGCCCAGGATTGGATCTGGAGAAGCATTTTTAGTGAAATCGGTCAGTGGGCTGGTGATATACAAAAATTGGTAACAAACATCCTATGATAGCCAGTCAGTCTCAGAAACTGCCTCAGCCCTTTTTGGTCTTGAATTTCATACAGGCCAAAGTTGGTGCATTTTTGTCAATTTGGAGGCACACTTGCCTGTGAGCCAAGTGAAAACCCAGACACCATGCTTCCACTCTCCCAACTGCATACGTCTTTGGGTTTGATGTGAACTTTTCCTCCCTCAGAACACTTCAG
The DNA here is from genome assembly GCA_011419295.1 of Clarias macrocephalus. NCBI lineage: Eukaryota > Metazoa > Chordata > Actinopteri > Siluriformes > Clariidae > Clarias > Clarias macrocephalus. The sequence goes on from JAAGKR010000340.1 coordinate 56,227, forward strand.
GACAGTCCGAAGGTTTTGCATATGAGAAATCCTTACTATGGATTATTATATCATCTAAATGAGCAGAGGTGTACTGTACTTAAGATGTGGGCAGACAATTCTGGCCATGTCTATATGATGCTGAAATGTTGTGGGAGCCCAGAACAACCTGAATGAAATGGGGGGAGGGCCTGTTGTTCACAAGATATTGTAATCAAGGGACTACTGTATTCACATCTGGCTAGCAGTCTGGCATTACAGGACATCGAGTATGCATCAAATTTAGACACCACAATGACCACTACATGGTCCACACAGAACCAAACTGATAATTGTCTTTGGCACCAAGACCACTAGACTGCTTCAAACACTGAAGCACTGCCTCAAGTTTGTCCTGCGCCACAGGCAAACTATATTTATATATATTACTATATGTATGCAATACTGTATGTTAGGTGGCCTCATACAACCATATTCAGAGGAATCTGAGTGTGGTATTCCATGAAGTCAGTATGACCAATTAGATGTAAAAACACATTTTCCTGGAACATGGCAACCTGTGCTCTCTGTGATAAGGAGAGATGGACTCCACAGTGACTGGGGTGAATAGGGCTGCATTTTAGCCCCTCCTTCATTCTTTACACCCTCAGGTCTTTCCAGAGTTCCTGGAGGTTGAAGTGGTAAATCTATTATGAATCGCGTCTATCTTTTGTCTTACCTCCTAGTCAACTTGCTGTCTGACCTCAAGGGTCCTTGCCAGTTGGTGATCAATTTAGAGCATTAGTCAGAGTAAAACCAGCACATTTCTCCTGTGTTATGAACTTTTACTCTCAGGTCAAGAACATATTAAATTTCATTGCTGTTGTAGGAAGGTCCTTTTCCCCAATTTCCCCTAACGATATTGAAGATGCCATGGCGTTTGTGCCCATATAGAAATTCAATTCAGGAAAACCCAGTGAAGGCTTACAGGACTTGTTATACTGTGAATATCATCAGTGGTTTTATCCACTTATCCGGTTCCAAGCACTGTTGTGAACAAACTTACATATCACATTTTTTAAGCAATTGATAAAAACATTTGACCAGCATGTCTAACTGCAGATGATAAGTTCTGGTGGCCAATAATGGCCAATAATCTGTAATGTTTGCATTTTGTGTGTGATATGATCATACAGTAGTCTCTTGATCAGTCAGAATCTTGTTTGGGATTTTGACTAAGCAAATAATGGGGAAGAGTGCCTCTGCAATGCTGTGTACTGAGTTGTTGCATAGGTGCACTGCTTCCAGGTGTTGCATTGTGTAGTCTAGGATAACAAAGCAATGTCCAGGTGCAATGTCCAGTCTAATTGCCCAACAGGTTTCATGCCAATACTTTTGAATGAGACCTTGATCAGTGGTAATGACATCCCTAATGACTTGACAAATTCAAAAACCGAGTCACTTCCTCTTTGGTTTAAGTGTCCTGTATCACTTTGTATAGCTTATCTGTAACACCAGCAAATTTATTAGTGTCTGACTGACACAGAAAATGTTGTGCACCCCCACACCACTTAAAACTACTACAGGACAAATATTCTCTTTGCTAAGGCTGAAAAACCTGGTCAGTCTATCTCGAGGAACAATGGATGGGCAAGATAATGACTTACACTGCCGTCAGAATGTGCTTCCCCCTCTGAAATCTAAATATGACTACTAGCAATTATTGGGCACGTTCCTGTGTATACAACTCACCTTCACCAATATACATGTCCCAAAGCCCCTTACTGAATAAGGCTTTGATGGATAGTGGTCTGATTACAACCTGAGGCCACCAAGACCTGATGGTTACAAAATGGATGTTTGGGAGCAATGTTTCAACAATCTCAAGTGGTGAAGGCTCTGGGTTACTATCAAAAGGTCCGGGGTTTCTGGCAGCATCATTGCCAAGTTGCAACTGTTGATCCCTGTGCCAGGGGCGTTCTATACAGGCTGACTTTGCACTCTGATCCCAGCTTCCTAACTGGGATATGAAAAAAAAATTTTTTCACTGTGCTTTAGGTACATACAGGACAAATAATTGAATCTAAATCTTAAATCTTTGTGTACTAACGATTACATGGTATGTTCCTGCATTATTGCCTTTCTGGGTACTGCTGTGCAGTGTGGTAGGCTTCACCAGACAGTATCAACAGACGATGGGTTGTCCACTTTGACTCCCAAGCTGTCACAGCAAACTTGAGTGTTTCAGTAGAGCTACTGTAGAGTCCCCGATAGGATGCCAACGATTGCAGGGCACCATGCACAAAATTTAAACAAACATACACACCTAGTTTCACTTTAGCGTAGTTAAATAGTAAAGTTTGGATGGAACCTGAGGACTCGGAAACCACAGCAGAAGGTTCTAAGGCTAACGCTTGTGACCAGTGAGATGGCAATGCTACCCAGTGAAACAAAAATCAGAGAATAGACTATTAAACTGAGTATTCATTAGTCATCAGAAAGCTCATTGTAATATTGTAACATTGTCAGTAGTAACATTGGGCTCAATAAGGGATGTGAACAACAGAATACGATTTATGATTATGCCAGCCTTTTTGAGCACTAGCATTCTCACATTTTTGTCAGCAAAATATTTCTAGCAAAACATTTTCCTTTCCTTTCTGTTTTTTTTTTTTTACATTTAATGTATTGTGCATCACCAAATTTATTATGTAAACACAATGATTTTTAAATTTTTTTTTATAAATGGCTCCATATCCTGATATTTTTTATAAGATATATAATAAACACATGGGATGTTAGTGACGGTGCAAGATGACCGTGCAACACAATGGCTGTCCTTTCCCACTTTAGCCTGTTCAACTGAATAGAGACCAGACTTCAAAACATTCCCATTTTTCACCTGCCTCACTCTTGTTTACTGCCTTCTTCAGAGAGAATAGGCACCAGAGGCACCCGAAGAAAGGATGCCCTTTCACCATTTGCCATTAGTCTTTACAGGTTCCTCTCTCACAGTAAGGTTCTTCTCTTTAACTTTCACTCCCTCTCTGCTTCTACCTCTTTTGTGTTGCCACATGAGAAAAGCAGCCAAAAAAATATTCTTTTACACACGTAATATTCATAGAGTAAATCAATACAACCCTACTTTCCTCATTAATTCACTTTCATTAAGCACTTGATCTGGAATTTCTCCTACCCCAACTATGTTCCCTAAAATAATAATCCACCAGCTAAACAGTCTTTCAAAAAACAAACAAGCAGGCTGTCACGGTAGCTGTGCATGGGTTGAATGAGAGGCATAACGGCAGAGGTGAATGGTGGTCGAGAGCCTTTTAACCAGGGCATAAACTAAACATGACAGACTAGGAGCTACATAGACTAGACAGTACATACAGGCTAGGAGATACACAGAGCTAGGAGATACAAGGAAACATAAACAACAAACCACTTAACTGAAACAAATGCAAGACCCCGAAACAGACCTGAAGCAGCCTATTTATAACAAACTAATGAGCAACCTCGATTCAGGTGAGCACTCCCATCACCTGACTGAGGTGCATTCTGGGAAATGGAGTCCCATAGACAAAAAACACAAAATCAAAAAGAACCCAAAATGGAGTCTCTAGGGGTTTTCCCTGACATTACCGCCTCCCAACGGCGCAACAACAGAGTGAGCACGATGTCTTCGAAGCCGGGCAGAGGCAGAAGCACGACGTCGGGGTCGGGCGGAGGAGGAAGCATGACGTCTTCGAAGCCGGCCAGGGGAGGAGCTGGCTCATAGCTTACAGGGCTCTCTGAAAGGTCTGGGCCCGCAGCGGGGCTCTCTGGAAGGTCTGGGTCCGCAGCAGGGCTCTCTGGAAGGTCTGGGCCCGCAGCGGGGCTCTCTGGAAGGTCTGGGCAGCGAGACTGACTGGAGAATCTGGGCCACCACTGAGGCTGACTGGAGAATCTGGGCCTCCACTGAGGCTGACTGGAGCCTGGGTGCTGGCCTTGACGTCAGCTGCCTCTCTGTTGAGTTTGGCCAGCTGTTCCTGGAGCAGTGCACCCAGCTCCAGCAGGGTTTGCATTCGGCCCTGATCTCTAGTCAATCGGCACATGCTGATCTGCTGGATGAGCTCACCAGCTAGCTGTTGGAGCTCCAGTCTAGGAGATACACAGGACTAGGAGATACACAGAGCTAGGAGATACACAGAGCTAGGAAATGTTTGTTGTGAAACTAAAAAGCGAGGTGGGGGGAAGGAGGAGGAGTTTTACTGTGTAAGACGAGGCGAGGGAAGGGGTTAATTCCACACACACACACACACACACACACACACACACACACACACACACACACACACACACACACACACACACACACACACACACACACACACACACACACACACACGGTACCTGCGTGCACAAACGAGAACACTTATTCGTCAGGATTTATTTTTACTTTTTTTAAAGCTAGTGTTTTATTTTTACTTCATATATTGTATTAATTATTCTATGTATTTATTTTTTGGACTGTAGAATGAATAATTTGAGTTTTCATTATTTCTTATGGGAAAATTCAATTTGGTTTACGGGTGTTTTGGAATACAAGCTCACTTCTGGAACGAATTATGCTCATAATCCAAGGTTCCACTGTATGCAGTATACAGTACATATAACAGTATGCAGTAACACCTGCATTCTCTCTCTCTCTCTCTCTCTCTCTCTCTCTCTCTCTCTCTCTCTCTCGCTCACTCTGTCTCTCAGGCTATGCTTGCTCCTTCATATATTTTTTTCTTTTCCTTGATCACTCTAGCAACTGTAGAAAGACATGCCTTAGACCATGGCTGGACAATAGAACAGGAATGTATTTACAGGTGATACTAATATGGCAGCAGGGTGGCTCAGTGGTTAACCCTGTCATCTTGCAGGTCCTGGGTTTGATTCCCGCATTGTGTCTGTGCATGGAGTTTGCATGTTCTCCACAATACTTGGTGGATTTCCTCCATAAAGCATGCAGAAAACATGCAGATTAGGCTAATTGGCATTTCCAAATTGCTCGTTGCGTGTGAATGTTGACAGAAGGTCCTACCACAGTCATACAAATAGAAATATTTGAATATACCCATTCCTAGATGGATACTAATATGAAAAAAATATTGGATGTGAACTAAATGAAAATAATCAAGAATGAATGAAGGAATCAGACAGGTTAGATTAGTTGAGATACATCTAGATAAAATAAAATAAAATGAATAAATAAATTAAATCCAGTGTTTATTTACTGTAGGAACTGGCAAATTTGGAACCTTGGAAATTATATGACTTTAAAAGTCTGCTCTTGCCCAACCAATGCATCCATGGGACTGCCCACTTCTATCTGAAAGAGCTACTTTCTCCAACAAATTCCACCCGCAGTCGGGAAGCCCATAACAGTTGGCTCCTTCTTCCCTCAAGGACCAAGCCGTGTTCAGTGGGAGACAGAGCCTTCTGCTCTGTGTCTGTGGAATTCCCTCCCAGAACACTTACGCTCTCCGCAGTCACTGTCTGCATTTAAATCAGGCTTGAACAACCACCACTAAGGCTTTAGGTAGTTGCTTTTTATGTGAATTTCATGTTTGTTTTTTATGCAAGCACTTTGAGATGTGTTGACATGAAAAGTTCTATAGAAAAAATTATATATTATTTATTATTATTATTATTATTAGGACAGTGGCAGAATAATGATGGTGCAATGCTTCATGAAGAGTTTAAAAATGAGTTTCGGGTTTATAGTGTCCTTAATTGGGAGTGAACAAAGCTGCAGGTGTTAATAATTCAGTGTGACAGAGTTCAGAAGGGTCAGCATGGCATTCTGGGAATTAGAGCTTATATAAGAGCGAGAGAGAGATAGAGATAGAGAGACAGAGAGAGATTTTTATAGTAGCAAATTATCTTTGCTACTATGAGTTTTCAGCTATTTCATATATATTTTTTAATTCTAAGTCATAAGTTTACATTCCTCTGTTATCATAAATCAATATCAGTCCTTTTCCCAATTAAATTTAATTAAATTTTTATTTGCATAGCGTTTTTAACAATGGTCATAAAAACGCAGCTTTGCAGAATAAAACAAAAATATGGAAATTAATTAGAAAATGTATAGAACTGCACCAAGCGTGACGGTGCCAAGGAAAAACTCCCTGTGATGACAATTGGAAGAAACCTTGAGGGGAACCGGACTCAACAGGGAAACCATCCTCATTTGGGTAATATCAGGGGAAGGTTGCTGTAATTTCAATAAATACTCCATACAATAAATTAAGCTCTCTGTAGACACAACATTCCATTTAAAGCAAAAAACCTTGTCCCGACCAGAGATATTTATGAGCACTTCCAAATAACACACAATACCCAGCGCACACACACATCCCTTACAGCCTAGTTAGTGGTGATGTCACTATGCTCTGATCCACATGATATGCTCCTGTTGCATCATTTCACAATAACGTTTTGATGTTTAAAGACTCAGTACTTACATTAGCATTCATGTGCTGTGTGATTAGACTGACATGTCACAACTATAAATAAAAGTGAAAGTTAGACAAAAAGAAATTGCCAGGATGTTTCGCATCAAAACAGCTTGTGTCACATGCGAATTTGTTGGATGATTTAGTATTTTATGCTTAAGATGTATTTTTTTTGTACCAATGATTTCATTACAACATACCAACCAACCAACCAACCAACCAACCAACCAACCAAAAAAACAAACAAACAAACAAAAAACAAAAAAGAGACGTATCTATTACAGCTAAAGAAACATAACTTGCCATATGAAATTACTAGCTGTGAACTGTCTTTCCAATAGTATAGGGACACCTGACCATCACACATACACATACTGTATACAGTAGTGGAGGATTTCACCAAACTATTGCCATAAAGTTAGAAGCACATAAGTGTATACCATGTCTTTGTATGCTGCAATATTGCAGTTTCTCTTCACCAGACCTGCTCCAGCATGACAATGTTTTTCCGAAATGATTTTTTCCCCCAAATAATCTAATTCAAAATCAAATTCAGGATTGATTTGTTACATACACAGTCATACACAGTACGATATGCAGTGAAATGCTTATACAACAGCCTTTGACCTTAAAAAAAGATAAATCATCAATAAAAAAAATAATTATGAAATAAAATAAAAATAAAATATAGAAAAACTTTAGAAAATATAGATGATATGGCTGTACAAATATGGAAAATATAGAAACTGTTGTGGATTCTGACATAGAATTTAAATTGAAATGTCCAGCGAGTGTGCAAATATGCATGAATGTGAAGACGTAATGACCATAAACGTGAATGTGCAAAAGTGTGCAAAAATGATAAAATATATGTATCTTGAAAATATATGTACCATATCTTGAAAAGTTAGCATCATAATGAAATTATTTGATTTGATTGACTGTATATTAGTGGTGTCCCAATTTTCTTACCAGATTCAGTGCAGTACCAGCTAGCTGTTAATAAAAAGGGCCTTATACTGTATGTGCACAGCATTAAATATAAATCATTTAATAAATTAATGTTTCATGAAATGCCTATGATAAAAATTTCAAACTAGCACACACATAGTAACGATTACCATGTGATGTGTCTTGACAATTATATTCTGAATTGTGGCGATTTTTTCTTTGTCCAGGTGCTATAAAATGACACCATGCATAAAATGTCAGACGTCTACAGTACAGTACATGTCACATTAAACATTATGCATAGATGCAACAAACCCAATCACGCCATGCCCTTGTGAGTTTTCTCCACTCATTTCCTGTTTGACTTCCTCTATCTGCCCCTTTTTTAAAAATTCATTAAAGGTGTGATTGAAGCGACTGCTGGAGGGAACCAAGTTTAGATTACAAAGTAAATGTGCAAGTTAGATTACAGAGTAAGTATGTGTCTGTGCCAGGGTCTCTCTCTCTTTCTCTCTCTCTCTCTGTATTTGCGTGTGCGTGTGTGAGTGTGTGTGTGTGTGGGCCTGGTTATCTGCTTCCTGTATTGTCTCAAACTGGGGGCAATTTTGAAGCATTATAGATTTGAGTATTAGAATAGAAATGAAGGAGCTCAGGGCTTTCACACCGCCTCAGCAACCAGGCCTTTGATGCAGGTGCTCAGCCAGTGTCTGTAGGTGTGTGTGTGTGTGTGGCTAATTGGAGGTAGATAGATAAGCCTGATTAGATGCCTCATTACATTACAGCAGCATCAGCAGCACAGTTCAAAGATAACACGGCTTTCTAGTCTGCATAACACACACACACACACACACACACACACACACACACACACACACACACACACACACACACACACACACACACACACACACACACACACACACACACCTGCATGCATGTTAAACAAAAATTTTTAACCAGTTCATTGAACATACATACATGATCTGAGACATTAACACACTCTGATATTAAATAATATGCCGAGTAATACATTTTCTGCTTTAAACTGGTTAGGTTATGCTGAAGGAAAATGAAGAACAGAGACAGAGAGCTGGGGAAGGACAGGAAGGTTTACAGGATATCTCAGGCCATCGTCTGCATATCCTGTCTCTTCATCAGATAACTCTGCACACCACTAGTCTCTGTCTCACAAGCAGACACACAATCACAGACGAAATATGATATTCTGTCATTCTGCTCTGTGGTTATCTCTGAATCAGTGTGTGTTAGTTATATACATGCCGTAGTTGTCTGTATGCTAAACCATTGCTTGTCAAAGTAGGGTTCAGCAAGGGTTCATGATTTTGTTTACAGCGCGCCATTATTCAGGCTCTCCTATTTATTACTGCACTCCTATAAATAAAAAGGGTTTATAATAATATGAATATGAGGGTTTAATAATAATAATAATAATAATAATAATAATAATAATAATAATAATATTAATAATAAATGTTAATCAATTAATATATATATTTTTAAATGCCCAGACTGTTATTGCCCATATTTGAATAGTAAGCCTAATATCTGAATACATCAATTATGTTTATGGAATATTTACTGTGGGGGTGTGCAAAAATGATTTATTTACTGTTAATAGGATCCTTGAATAGCTTTTTTCTAATCCAAGTACTTAATTAAACAGAATCCAGTACTTTTAATAAACTAAAATATGTTCTTCCTAGTAGTTGCATACAAATTTCTGCACAGAAAAAAGTGAGCACCTCAATTCCTGTCCCCTGGTCTGTGTGCATGGAGTTTGCATGTTCTCCCCCGTGCTTGGTTGGTTTCCTCAGGGTACTCCAGTCCAAAGACATGGGGAGTATGTTCACTGGTATTCCCAAATTGCCCGTATTATATTACAGAGTGTTTGTGTGTGTGTGTGTGTGTGTGTGTGTGTGTGCACTGTGATGGACTGGGACCCTGTCCGGGGTGAACCCTACCTATTGTCTTTAGTCTCCTGGGATAGGCTCCACACTTTGCCCAACCCTGATAAGTGTTATTTATTTCAGTAATGTATTATTATTATTATTATTATTATTATTATTATTATTATTATGGTGATGATGATGATTAATGGTTAATCTTTCTATTTTATCAGCAGCTCAGAACCTTACAGTAGCAAAAAGGTGTAGATTTCTTAGTGCGTTCATATAAATATGAAGTGGGATGAAAAACACCACACTGCCCTCAAGAGTTTTGGGTGGGAATGTCTAACAAAACAGAAATCTCAGCAACATAATGGAAAGAAAAAAAAAAAAGGAAAAAAAAAAAAAAAAAAATATATATATATATATATATATATATATATATATATTTGTCTGAGTAAAATTACGGTATTGTTCTTAAAATAATCAGTTCATATGCAAGATTACAAAAATAAATATATAAACAATATATGAAGAATAAATATAAAAAAATTTAATTCACTAAATTATTCATGTTTTTAATTTATTTAAATAATTTTGAGGATTTACAGAGCTCTGTGATAGGTAAGTTGGTAAAAGTATGCAGAAGAATAAAATTATAAAATAACTAAAGACTAACATTTCATGCTGCACACAATAAATAAATTAATAATAATAATAATAATAATAATAATAATAATAATAATAATAATAATAATAGTAAAACAGGAAGTACAGTAGTCAATTTATTAATACCAATAATACAAAAATGAAGAAAGAAAGAAAAAGGTAGGCAGTCAAAAAGTTGTGTCAGTATGTCTGTGTTAAATTTTATGTTTATTCAGAGATGGGTTATGCAAAGACAAATGCCTTTAACACTAGAAATTGTTTTTTATAAATAAGGGTAGAAAATTGCAGCCTGATGCTAGAAAATAGCATTTTTTGCTTTTGCTGTTAAATCTTGTAATGATGTAATATAAAAGCAAGAAACAATAGGAAAAAAAATAAGAAAAAGAAAAAGACTAATATGGTCACGTAATAGAAATCCAGTGCATTGCCAAGATATTGCTGCACAGTCCTAGGGGAATCATTATATTTATCACTTCAAATCTGGTTTAATTTAACGGTATAAAGACAAAATGGCACGGTTTAAAGAATAAATTGATGATCATTTTCCTGCCCTGGTTACAGCTCGCTTTGATTATCTTTCATAATTGTAATGAAAAAATGAGACCTTGAGAAAAGCAGCACACTCTGAATGAACAACAAGGGAAAACTTTATTGACGTTACTAACTTACGCACTCATTGTCTATACCGCTTTATCCTGTATACAGGGCCGTGGAGAGCCTGGAGCCTATCTCAGGAGACTTAGGTCACGAGACGGGGTTCACCCTGGATGGGGTGCTAATCCATTGCAGGACACACACACACTCGCATTCACACACTCACGTTCACACACTAAGGGCAATTTGGGAACGCCAATCAGTCTAACCTGCATGTCTTTGGAATGTGGGAGCAAACCTGAGAACCTGGAAGAAACCCACCAAGCACGGGGAGAACATGCAAACTCCATGCACACAGACCCGAGGCGGTGCAGACCGACCCTGGAGGTGCAGAACAACACTGTTAACCACTGCACCACCTACAGTATGTTGACGTTAAAGCAAAGATAATAGTAATGAATTACTATTATCTTTTACTTATATTTATTTTTTACCAGATTGGTAAAATCCCAGGTGTCCTGGGACCTTCTGATTCATAGTCCAATGCCTTGACCACTAAGCTACACCTGCCTAGGTGTATGTATTCATTCAGCTTTAACTATACATAAAACACACAAGTTAAACTGGTTAGGGTCGGTTTTGCAGTGGCATTTCACGACAAATCCACATCAGCTTCTGTTCTCCTCTGCAGTCTCGTCTCCCTGCGGCTGACTCTTCATTAGACTTCATCCTTCTAAACTGCCCTGTCCTGCCCTTTATCTCTCCTCTTTCCTGCAAAGACTTTTCCAGTCACCTGTAGAGGGAAAGCGGATCTTCTGTAGATGAGGAGGGATGCTTAGCTTATACTGGAAAAACAGGGAACTTGCTCCATCTAGTGACCGAGAAATGCACACTGTATGATTTACACAGTTTCTGTCTGATATGTGCCTTCATCTTTTGCCAAGCTTTCTGTGATTTCATGCACAGCAATGAGTCAAGTCATTTAAGCAGATTTAAAATTCATATGCCATGAATATTTGTGCTTTGAGTGAAATAAATGAGATTGAATTAAGAGCTAATAAAGTGGAACTAAAGCTGCTGAAAAATGGACAGTACATTATGCATTTAACAGTTGGCTGGTAATTATATAGTAGGATCCAAAAAAATGATGGATTTGCCTTGCATTTCTAAATCAAAAACTGATACAAGGTAAAAATGTGAATCGACTTGCTATTAAATGAGAGTGCTGTTGGACTTGACTTATTAAAAAGAAACGTGTCGCCAAGACTTATACAGACAAGTGTCAATTTATTGTTTACAATAAATAAACAAACAAATAAATAAATAGTGATAAGGCTTCTCCCTGGAAAGTTGTTCTGTCATATGCTGTTGGAGCCAGATTGGTTAAAAATATTGCTTAATGAATTTTATTAAACAAAAAAAAGTTGTCATATCTGTGATATTAGCTTTGTTTATTAGCTTTGAAGTAAAAAAAAAAAAGATGCTCAGTGAACAATCTCTAAATGTGGTGATTACATATGTTTTACATTTACAGGCAACTGCTGTAATGACAGACTAAATGGAACAGATGGATATTAGGTTTTATATTAGATATCCTATTTTTTGCCACCACTCTCAAAGTGAGTCTTGCATGAAAAGGAGCACATACTATGTTAAGAATCCGCCTATTCATATATCTGTTATCTTCAATGGGTGTAAAACTTCAGTCCTTACAGTATATAAGGTGATACAGACATGGTTCCCCTCCAAGAAAACTGTCTTCATTTTTTTATGCAGTGATCCTTCAAATAAAAGATATAACTCAAAAATCTGAGTTTTTTTTTTTTTTTAAATCTAAACCTTCCTGGGATCCCCAGCATATACTGCATACAGCCACAACAAAACATGTACAGAGACATGAAAGAAAGACATAATTATTCATTTCTTTCAACCTGTTAATGGCAGGACAGAAGGACAGGGAGAGACAAGACATAGTAAAGAAACAAAGAATAATAATAAAAAAAATAATAATAAAAAAAGAGAGAGAATGAGGATTACCATTATGTCAGTGTTATCTTTTAAGATGAATTAAATTACGGCTTTTGGCACAGTGGCTTAGTGTCGTCTTGCACCTCCAGGGTCTAGGTTTGATTTCTGCCTCCGGTCTGTATGCATTGAGTTTGCATGTTCTAACTGTGCTTGATGGATCTCCTCAAGGTACTCGGGTTTCCTCCCACAGTTCAAAGACATGCTAATTGGCATCCCCAAATTGCCCATAGTGCATAAACGAGCATGTGTATGCGTGTTTACTCCTGGGATCCCCCCTGTGACCTTGTATACAGAATAAAGCAGTATATAGATGGTGAGTGAGTAAATTATGGCCAAATATAATATATATATAGTGTTTAAATAGTATTTTTGTAGTAACAACCACACACAGAGGCACCTTTAGAGTACATGACTTATGGAGAGTCCATCTCTCATTGAAGTTTTTTTTCTTTTTACTTTTAACCCAAGCATGTTTATAGATATAAAGAAAAAATGTATCTAAAAAGGCCAATACAATAGCAGTGTTGCTGAAAACCATTAAACCTGACTAAAATGACACTTTAATGACACAAAAGTCACCTACAAACAGCAGGAGTAAGCCAGAACAGGAGTGCAGAGTAAGCCAAACACTCAAGAATAACCTAAACCTTCAGACCACAAAATGTTGCACTGCATTTCTTTTTCTCATTTAAATATATGATTAGTTTATGCTGTGGCTCAAAGGTTAGACGCGTGTGTGTGTATATGTGTGGAGGTCTTGCTTTAAATAGACCCAGGTTCAGGTGGAGCTGATTGCTACTGATTATGATTAAAATGGTGCTATCTAGCTCCCTCTGGTGGCAGAAGGTGGTCTAGGTTTTGGTTGCTCCCTGCCTCTCTTAGAATAAAAGCAAAAGGTGCTGTTACATTGTTACAGGAAGGAATGTAGACACATGGAAAGAAAGTATAAACTACTGTATATAATTTGTATATATGGTACATTAATATATGCTCACAGTAAAACACATTTACCTTAAAAAAATTTTTTATTTGCCGTATCAGCAGAACATTTAAAATAATAACAACTGTGACTCAGCTTTTTCCAGCAAACTAGTTTAAAAAATCTTTAATCTGCCATATAATATGAAACAGTGGATAGATACTAATTATAAAACAGTTACTGTAGTAACAGAGTAACCTGATTGGACGAGAGGCATTCCATGAGTGGTGATAATGGGCGGTAACGGCATTCTAATAACCAGTGATTATGCTAACTGACGGTCGCTAGCATGTGTGAAAGTAGGTCTGTTCGGTCTGATATCATTATGTCATCTCAGACAACATTTTATCTTCTTAATGAGTGCTTCTAATTTATTCTGATTCGCATTTGAACCACCGGTGTTCTTTTATTTACTGCTGAAAAGCTAACTAGTTTTTAACACAAGGCTGAATCCCACATCGCTCTCTAACCCCTGATCAAGGACTCTACTTGGTGTGTGTGAGACAAGTGATTGTACAACATAGCGCACTATCTTTCTATTTAATACTATTTGGATTTAACACTGGAACCCAGAAGTTAACAGTACTGATATGAAAAAGTGGAAATGTGGAAATAAGTGGAGATTTACAGACCTGCCCACCACCTCAATCGGTTATTCCCCTTAACTACTTTTACTCCAGTTACACTAACTTTTGGTCACTAACTGTCAGTTGCCAGCTCTTCTAGCCACGATTAGTTCGTTCTAAGCCAGTCGTGGAAAGATATGTATTGTATTGATGTATTGATATGTATGTACTGTATATGTAAAATAACTGGTTAAATAAATAAGCTGATAATGATGATTATTTGTTTGTAGAACTGTTGCATAAAACAATATCACACTTCCGGTTGTGCTGTAGTGCTGAATATCAGCACGGCTGTGATGAATTTGGCAGTCAGGCTGCACCCTTTTTCCATCACAGGCTTGATGATACGCAGCACAACAGTACTCATGATACTGAGTATGTGATATAGCCTAATTACTGATATCGATTATTTTCCGTATATAATGGTCATGACATATACTTTACAATTGGGGTTCAAAGAACAAAGTGACACTAGCACACCTTCATATAATACTAAAAACAAGTAGTATACTAACAATAACACACTTCTAATGCATATTCATTAAAAGTACTACATACAATTCATTAGAAGTACTGTAAAGGCAACTGAAATCACCTTCCATCTTCATCTAAGAGCTTTCTAGGCACTGGGTTAATGAGTGACATTTGTAATTAAATACTTTAAGAATAAAACAGTATTTTATCACACACCCCTGACTGATATGCTAAAAGATGTTCACACACAGTAATAAAACAAACAACGTTTATGTAGATATCATTACAGGATACACTGATAATCCAGTTTATTGTTTTATGATGGTAAATACAAAGAGAATGAAAGCTTATCCATTAATTCAAACTTTGATAATTTTGGTATTCAATATTAAAAGTTATATGACATTTTGCAAAGCCTTAAAGCAAACATTCATTATCTTTACACATAAAAGCTTTTACTTTTAACACCACAATACTACAAGGGTTGTTCAAGTCAAACTGGGACTTTTAATTGTGCAGAATAAAAGAAAACAGTTCGTAGAGTAAAAACAGCCTTTATTTCTCTATATAATCACTAATGCACTTATCCTAGCGTTTCACTAGTGCTTGGATACCATCAAGATAGAAAGATTTATAGGTATGCCAAAAGCATGATGGGACCGTCTGCTTCATGTCTGACACACTGGCCTCCCAGGAACTCCTTTAATGGCAAACATGTGAAAGTGGTGTCCGTGAATAATGGTGTGTACAGTTCCGACAGACAGATGCATCTCTTCTGTAAGTTGTTGACAAGTTGACTGACGATTTTTAAGAATCAGGTGTTCCACTTGCTGAAAGCTCAGGGAGACGACTGCAGCAGGCTCAGAGCCACCTAAGCCAGTATCGTTATTCATGGATGTACGATGCATGTTTTTTTTTTTTTTTTTTTTAATGTTTGCACCATTGCACCAAATATTTTACAGTGGCAAAGTGTCTCATCATTGTATTGTGCTTGAAGTCTTCTATAAAGGTCAGTCATTCACGTTTTCATCACAAGTCCTGGTTTCTCTTGAACATCCCTCGTACTTTGGTAAAAGTTACATTTAAAAAGGTTGGTCTTTATAAACAAGTGGATCATATTTATATATATTTAGATATAAAGATTATATCCAGTAAAAAAAAATTATAATAAAAATTGGCAACAGCATTAAAAATGAGTGACGGTATCGGTTGCAGGTTTTCCATCTTCACCTTTCGACTGTGAAACACAAATATGAACACATGAGGAATTTCTAATATGAAGAACAAGTAAGAAAAAAATAACTTTCCCATTATTTAATCTAATCTCTATCTGTTGCATCTGTGCTTTATGTTTGATTATGACTGACTAATTTCCTACGGGTCTCTCTGTGCAATGTGCACACTCAAAAATATATTACACTGAATATTTACAGAAAGATGTTGAACTCCATCAGTAAACATTTATGCAAAACATCTTGCAGAAGATTTTCATGATTTATTCAATCATTTGTAAATGAATCTTAAAATCACTATAATTTGTTCTTTTTAGAGCTGTGAAGATTTGTTTTTCAGGGAAGGAATCTGAGATAATGATCAGCACCACAGTAAAACACTGTTCCTCACTGATGATGCATGGGAACCACAAACCTTCATAAATAACCCAAATTACTTAGTGCTTTGCTCAAGTCTTGAAGTTAGATGTAGATATATATTTAAAATGACAAAAGAGATAAACAAAAAGAAACAATGCAAAACAGAACATCTACTAGGCATGTGGTAGTGGAATTCTCCATAAAAATGTTCAAGACTTCTTACTTCTCAGTCACTTTGAATATGCATTTTAAAATATGCATTTTAATACCTTGCTGTCACAATGTAGGGATTTACATGAAATTCCTTTAAAATTTTTTGCAATAGTTTTGTCATATTATTGTCATATTATTAGACCTGTCTTTCTCAACATTATAGATATTTCCTCATTGCCAAGTGTACCTCATTTACCTAAACAGCTTTAAACAGAAGAAAAAGATAACTGAAGATTATGGAAAACATTACACATAAAAAAAATATATATATATATATTTAACTTTTTTTGTTCAACTTAAATATTTCACTCAAAATCTGCTGTTAATTTTAATGTGTGTCAATACTGTACATGAATCTTATTTTTCGGTGTAGTTAAGCATGTGAAGGCTCTTGACAGTAATCACACAAACACAACAGATACCCTTAATTAAGTTCAGACAAAAAAAAAACTACAGCATTAATTTAGATGCAAACATAATCAGAAAATCAGTGTATGTGTATCTTTTATTGTATGTCTTGCACTTACCCGTGTTTTAAAGAGCAGGTTAATAACTCCTTTGGAGCGCCGGTCACTAGTTCGGTCAGATGGCAGACACACAGACATAGTCTTACTGTCCCGTTTAGAACATGCTGACTCTAAGTCATCACTCCCATTAGCTACTGTTAGAGCCAGACCTACGATCAACAACAAAATACAGAAGCGGTGAAGTTAGAAGTACAGTATAGAGGTCATCTAAATGCTGATCTACCAATGTAAAGGCTTCATGATTTATTTACTGAGAAAAAAGTCTAACAACAAACATTTTGCTTTACACTGTGAGTGTGTGTATGTGTGTTTGTGTGTGTTTATCCATATACCAGTAATAGTTGGCAATGATCTGGAGTTAATACTGGCCAGGCTGCTCTCTTCACTGGGCCCTGATAGGTTTGTGTCACTGCGGAACTCCTGCTTCTTTGACAGCTATGACATGACAGAAAGTTAAATACATCCTCAAATTTGAAGAAATAATAAGAGTTATGTGGCAATTAGCTTTTTTACATTTTCTTTTTTTATGTATATTTTTGCAATGTTTGCATTAATCATGTTAAATGCTTTAGGTAAGAAACAGAGTTCATTAGGTTCATTTAAAAGGAGGTCAGGAATATTTAGTGAAACAACCCTGCTTTGACTAACCCGTTTGAGGTCCAAGGTGCTGGTTCTCTCTCTCTCTTCACTGATAAATATCATGCTGCTTCGACTTTGCTTCTTTTTCTTTTTGGACTTTCTTAATTTCACCTAGGAGAATAAAGCCATGGGAATGAGAATGGGATGAAATCAAATCTTGGTAAACTGGAAAGGAAAAGAAAGCTAATAAATCTAGTTATTATTGCATTCTTCATCCTTACCATTGTCATCATCATCATCATCATCACCATCACCATCATCAATAATAAACAACACAACTACTTACAGCTTATGGGGGTACAAATATTATATTATATTATATTAGTATGTTAAATAATAACATTTGTACACCTGCTTGGTAATACAATGGGAAGAACAATAACATGGATGTTGGTGTTTTTTAAGCATTTTGAGCTGCTTTATATGGCTGTTAAGGTGTGTTTTAAAGAAAAGATAGACTTCCTGCCAGGTTGAACCTGGCTACTGCCTGTTTATAATAATAATAATAATTATTATTATTTTTTGCACCATTTCCTTTGAACTCTACACACTGTTATGTGTTAAAATCCCAGGAGATAAGCAGTTTCTGAAATACTGAAACCAGCCATCTGGCACCAATGGCTATACAGATGTACAGCTGTTTACTTATTAGTGGCTAGTGAGCGTACATACTGTATAAAGACACCAGGGTATTTAAAAGCCAGACTAACAGGACATTTAAACTAGACTTTAAAAAAGATCTCCTAGCATCTGAATTGTGATTATAGGATTAAGTGCTTAGGTTCTCACCTCCACCTCGACACCACTCTCGTCGATCACGCTGATACTCCCACTGGAGTGAGGCAGGGAGGTGGGGGTGAGCGGCCCTGATGAGTCCGGAGACATACTATACAGAGAGAGAGAGAGAGAGAGAGAGAGAGAGAGAACCCAATGTTTGCAATCAGTAATTGGACGACAAATAAAAATACCTAACAATCTGAAAATGTGTTGTTTTTCAGGGTGTCTTTACTTGTCTGGGTATAACTTAGTGGGCGTTCCACATTCTGATCCGGCTAATGAGCAGATAGATTGCCGAACAGAGCGAAGAACAGAACGTGGGCGAGTGGACCTTCTCTCGTCCATGTCCGGCTAGCAGAGAGGAATGAAAGAAAATAAATCACCATGATAACCTGATCTAATTTCCCACTGGGGAACAATTAGGAGTGAAGTTAGCCTGTCTCTCACCAGTTCTCTGACTCCATACTCTTTCTCCACTTTCTTTTTCAGCTGTTTGAAGCACTCCTCCATGCGCTCATGGAAAGGCCGGAGGTCATCTGTCACCCTCTTGCCATGGAGAGCGATACCTCGGCCCAGTAATGGGGTCTGCAGGGTTATGCATGTCATGCCACTTCAGTAATGGGTCAAGCTTTCTAATGAGCTAAGTGTTTAGAGAAGCAGTTTAATGTGTACCTGCCAGGCGATCAGGTCCTTGAGGCGGTGTAGTTTGTCTTTGTCTTCCGGATGCTCATGTACGTACTCCTCTGTAAAGAATGCCTGAAAAGGCATTTAAAATGGGCCGGTTTAGCGTTAAATTTAGAGTTGTTTTTTAGTTCCATTTTGTTTAAAATGTTCCAACACATTTACATCAACACGTGTAAAACATTCCTTGTCATAGTCTGCAATGAGCTTCAATGTATAATCAGAATAAAGATTTTTCTAATGCACAAATCCAACGCGTACCTTTTCATACTTGGCAAAGCCACCCATGACAGCAGGATCCACGATGCCGTTCAGCAACATGGAAAGCGGGTTTATGGGTAAAGTCTCGTCACACTGGTATTGGTTAATCATTGTAAGAATTTTTTCATTGGTGCTTCCCATCGTCTCGATGGCATTCTCCAGAGGACTCACAGTCGTCTGATTAAAAAATAGTGGGTAAAGCATGAGATATGCAGTTTGAATTTTGTCCTTGAACAGTAAACCGTGCTGATTAAAATGAGTGCTCATCCTGCCTGATACTCACATGAGTCATGTTTGTGGCCTCGAACCAGCGCAGGATCCCTGGCAGCTTATATGCAGTGTAGAAAGTGGTGCGTTCGATCCACATAGACTTCGTTAAATGAGAGAGAGAGAGATGGAGTATTATTCCTGTCTATGTGTTTATGTGTGTGTGTAACAGAAAAAGAGTGTGACTCACAGCAAACTCGTTATCAGGATCCACTTTTCCCTTCCTCACAGGTCTGGAGTACTGGAAGCGTTGAACATAGTTCGACTTATAGAAGCTGAAAAAGAAACGAACATGGTCAAGCATTTGCAAAAACATGACTCGAGTCAGATTTGAACTTTCCATATTATGCAAGTCATATAATATTAATATACATTTCTCATGACGTCAGATCAGAACTATACTCACCTAAGATCTGGAGAACATGAGCAGAATTATACTATGATTATTGTAATACTAACTTGATAATCTGATCAGGAACTGGCTTGTTCATCAGACGGGGTGGGATTTCCAGGACAGGCTGGACAGTGAAGCATTGTATGTCTGAAAACACCATGTTAAGAACGCTATACTGGCACAAATCAGCTTATAATTAATTGTGTATTGTTTAACAACTGATACTTTTTTTTTTTACATTCCACACTTTAAGGTTTAATATCCAATAAAAAATAATTTACTAATCTTCAGCTACTAAACATT
The DNA here is from genome assembly GCA_011419295.1 of Clarias macrocephalus. NCBI lineage: Eukaryota > Metazoa > Chordata > Actinopteri > Siluriformes > Clariidae > Clarias > Clarias macrocephalus. Next base: position 76,555 of record JAAGKR010000340.1, read on the forward strand.
AAGTTAAAAGTGAGCTGATTTGCATCCAGAGATGAGAAATTCCACAATAATAGGCTATAAAGTGCATGAGGTCTTTTCTGGGTCATAAATTGACTTCTCATTATTCTTATACAGTACATGCAATTCAATATAAAACCTTAATTCTAATTTTAATTTACCTCTGTATGAGTCTGAATAGAAAATGCTCAGTTTTACTGGGTGTTTTACGGATTTGCTATACCCTGCGCTTTGTTCCCTTTTCTGTTGTTCTGTGTATAAACACTTTTGATTTTGATCCTATTTTGTCTTTAATGGATACACTGCAATGGCGAGTTCTTGATGTCATCTCCAGGCATGGTAGTGGTATTAAGTCTGACAGCACTGGGGAACTGACTCATCAGCTGGCTCTGGAAATCCTCCCTGCGCTCGTACTCCTTCCCACGATGGATAAACACCTTGTCCTGCAGTTATAACATGAGTGAAAATAACAAAGACTCAACACCTCAATCCCAATTAAGATTTCTGTTTCACGATGGAATGGAATTCATTTTCATGGCAAGCATATAGCATATTTATATATGAATAGTCACAGATCAGCTACGGTATAACACTACAATACAAAACATCATGCCCAGTACTGTGTAGGTTGACCTTATTCCACTGGGCAGCTTTGGCTCAAGGTGGTGTGCTGGGGTGTCTGGTACATGAAAGTTGGCAGATCATAATTTGGGTGTTGTGGGTAGTGGGGTGAGACCTTTGTGGATTGGCTTTCTTTGTCTAAAGCAGGGGTGTCGAAATCCAGTCCTGGAGGGCCAGTGTCCAACACAGTTTGGTGCTTCTTCTTCTCAAACACAGCTGATTTAACTAATCTGTTAATTACTAGGTTCAGTGGGTGTGTTTAGGTGTTGTTGAATTACAAACTGTGCTGGTCACTGGCCCTCCAGGACTGGATTTGGACACCTCTGGTCTAAAGCATCCCATGAGTGTGCAATCGGATTGGGATCTGGGGAATTTGGAGGCTGGGTTGGTGTCCTTGGGCTTTTTGTGTGCGGTGATGCACTGTGTGATCTGATACCTTTCTATCGGAAAGAAATTCAGGAATTTGTGCTGCATTGGCCTTTCTGTGGGATCAGGCTGGCCTCTGCTCCTCACAGGCATACAGTAAATGAGTGCTCCTTGATTATACTTATTGTATAATTGATAATCATTGTTAACGTGTTATGGTGTTAACGTTATGGCAGATCATGGCCACATGCACAAATAATAATAATAAAAAACACACACACACACACACACACACACACACACTGACCCGTAGAAATTGAGGAAAGCCACAGCCATAGTACCCAACAGCAAAGTAGTCAGGTTTGGGTCGAAGGATCTTCATGATATTCTCATAGAACTTGGCCTGTTGTTTCTGTAAACCAGATGAAATACCAGGAAATACAGTGGAAAATGTTAAAATACTGGATACATTTGATTGAATTTGTCAGTACTATGGGACATTATAAACAGACGAAAGGATAAAAAGATTTTTTTTTAAAAGGATAGTTTTAAGTTTTACAACTTTGATCTTTGGTTAGACAGAAAAGAAGATCTTGATTACAGACAGAACTGTTTCATTTAAATATCATTGTCTCACACAATTTAAAACATTCAGACAGACTGATTAATTAGCATGAAATATAACATTGAGCTGTAAGTGAAACTCCTCTGAACAACCTTCTGATCATTAATGCAGATATAAGTCATTCTCTTCCTCCTCAGCAGAAGGTGATTAAACTAGCCATCAAAGATTTAGAGGCAATGACGGGTGTGGAGTAATGACTGTATGGTGCATATTCACGATTCATGAATCTTATGTCGTATTGTTTAAAAAAAAAGCTGAAAGTTCTGCATTTGTGTGTGTGTGTGTGTGTGTGTGTGTGTGTGTGTGTGTGTGTGTGTGTGTGTGTGTGTGTGTGTGTGTGTGTGTGTGTGTGTGTGTGTGTGTGCGCGTTTGTGTGTGTTCACCAGGCTCTGGCCAAGTAGTTCATAGTCGAAGACTTCCATCTCATACTGTTCTGCAAGTTCTTTACACAATGCAATGGCTTCCTCCCACATCTAAAACACACAGATATACTGTACTGTATGAAATTAGAAACACTCAACAATGCGATGAGAGAAGATTATAGAGATTCTAACTATTAAAAGGACTAACTATAATAACATTAATACAATTTTAACTACGAAAATAAAAATAAGGGAAAAGCTATTTTATATTTACTATGCAAATAGTACAGTAGCTGTATTTTGTCTTTTGTACAGTAACAGCTATCAAGATTTAAGTGCTAAACAACTGAGCAGGATGGATAACACCATGGTGGCTCTGGTTACACAGTTTTTTTATGTTTAGAAATGTCACAGATGTGAAGTTAGTGTGAAGTCCAGTGTACCTTGCCCTTGTCAAAGTAGCTGATGATGGTATCGTAGAGCGTCTCTTTGAGCTGCCGCTGTGTCTGAGGACTCTGGAAATCCAGCTGAGGTGCACATTGATCATCTGACCACTACAAAAATAGAGGTGTGTGTGTGGAAAGACAACAATGACGTTATATATGAAAATAATATAAAGATTAAAATATAATCTTTCAGTTTAAGATGCATTCAATAGCACAATCTGATAATATATGCATACATGCAGTATGTATCCTGTCTATACACTGTATTTATAGTTCTCCTGGTTTCCTGATGGACTTTCAAAAAAAAAAAAAAAAAAAAAAAGCCAAATGCTGAGTGGTTTGAACAGACGAGAGGTCACTGCTGTCGTTGTCACATAAACAACCAAGTTTTTAACTTTGGTTCTTTGGGCACTTTGCAGCCTGTCACGTTAATAAGAAATGTTACCCTTTTCTTTATGTTAATCTATATCACTGAATTTAGTGTGATTTAATTTTATATCAGTAAGGGAGGGGTGGCTCAGGACTTTTGCGCAGTATATATGCAGATAGAATTCAGAGAAGGATGTCCATGGTCTAAGAGTGGACCGCCCAAATTGTCCTCAAAAGCAGATAATGTGTCAAACCGCATCACTCCAACTGTAATCTGAATGTAAAAATAAATGAACTGCACCTTGCAGATTACATCAATCAGACATGACGTGCAGAGAGAGAGAGCGAGAAAGAGAGAGAGAATGAAAGATAGACATTACAACGAGCTCCATAAATTCAGCTGTTTTGGCTGCAGGCGGTGAAGTGAATACATAAATCTAGTCTGCGACCCACAAAAGGCCACTGGACGCGGCGAGGGACTGGTGTAAATCAGCCAATAACCACACTGCTTTCCTCTCTAAGAACTGCCATTGTACAAACCAAAGTATCTCTCTTATTACACCTGTGACCTTGCACTAGAGGTCAAACAGTATTTCTTCAGTAATCTATTCTGTTGATGTGTGTGTGTGTGTGTGTGTGTGTGTGTGTGTGTGTGTGTGTGTGTGTGTGTGTGTGTGTGTGTGTGTGTGTGTGTGTGTATTCACGTGTGTGCGTGCATGTGTATGAGAACACTCATGATTATGTCTGCAGTGACCTGCTCCACTCTGCGTGCATGTCCGTGTGTACAGTATCTCGTACCTTAAGAAGCTTGGAATGCAGCAGGAGTGTGTATGCAGCCTCTGTGTAGTTCTCGCCCTCCAAATGAAGATCACGTAGCTTGTAGAGGTACCTGTGACAAACATTCATTAAAATGTTTAAGATCCCATTTTCTACAATTACACACTTAAAAAAAAAAAAAAACAGTCCAAGACACATTTATACAGAATATACACACACACACACACATCAGAAGAAACCAACACAATACAATCACATAGTGATAAATATTAGTGAAAATATCAGACCAATAATGTACTAATAGTTGCTCCAAGCTTACTAATATTTAGGTGCAATTTTAAAGGGATTTGCTGCCACAGTTTCACTTGCCTCATGCGTTTTAAACAATTACGATGTACTTTACAACACTTTCCATAAGATGGTAGTATTGGAGCAATAATTCAGTTCTATAAAACAAACCTACCTGAAAATATGGTGCATTTGTACATTCTAAGTGTGACGAATAAAGAAAATGACGAATAAAGAAAAAAAAAATTCCAAGGCTGTACTGTATGCTAAAGACCTCTATGAATAATTAAAGGCATTTATACATTTATACATTTTTCCTTGGTCTGTATGCCTGGTTTCGATATCTATACGGTGTACGGTACTTATGGTATTCTGTAAATTTGTGCTAAAATAATAAATAGAAATAGAAATGAAGGTCAGGATCAATATCAAGGTGAATAATAAACTATACCTAATCTTGAACCGTCTGAAAAATTAATGTGCTTTCGAAAAAGAAAAACGCCTTCAAGGGCTGGAGTAATGCCACGTTCTTGCCGGCTGTAAGAACATGATTCAGTAGGAACTGGACTCCGGTGCTAACTCGACTCGCTAATGAAGGCTGCTCTGCCACTAGAGAACGACTTGGGAGGTGTGAGGTCTTCTATCAGACGAATCAAGGGCGAAGCATCTACTTGGAAATGAAGGCTGGGTTCTTTTTTTCCACAGGAGAATCTCAAGGTCAGGAGGTAGAACTTGTGTGAATGACTGCACGGATGGCAGATTTGGGACATCCCAGGCGTATTGGCTTTAAATATTCAACCTGGTCTCCATGTGAATAAAAAGCGGGGTGTAAATTTGTCAGGATTTAGCCAGGCTCCTTCTGTTAGGACACGGAGTCATCCAAGTTTAATGTGCCTCTAAGGTGGCTGTTTGTCAAACAGCTAAGAAGAAATCCCTCCTTTGTTTTCGCTCTAATAGGCACCTGGCACATTTTAATCCAACAATATTTTCGGGAGTTGGTGTGGAGATGGACCTTGTTCTCCCTGAATCAGAACAACAGCTTTTTTTTTCAGTGTCACATAAGGGTGCAATATGGACGCCGAGTACCGGAAAAGCGGTTGGTTGAGAAAGGAGGAAATACGCTAGACAACTGCGTTCTGAGATGAAATGAACTGTCCTTGCATGTGTTTAACACACTTCTGCTTTCCTTTTCGAAGTCAGTGTGGTCTGCGTGCCTGGACTCTGTGTTACAATATATGTGTGTGCGTGTGTGTGTGTGTGTGTGTGTGTGTGTGTGTGTGTGTGTGTGTGTGTGTGTGTGTGTGTGGGTGTGTGTGTGTGTGTATACACAGTACACAGTAAAGTTTAATTTTTAATTAAGTGAAATTCTGATTAAATAAAAGAAATGGGAACAGATGTCTTATTGTGATGGGCTGCAGAGTGCCTACAGACAATAAAAAAATTGGTTGTTTATGTTACAACCTCAGCAGCGACCTCATTTCCTCTCTCGTCTCTTCCAACCACTCAACATTCAGCATCAACAGTATACTAATCACCGGCCTGATCATCTGTCATCATCTGCACTTGGTTCTCACTGGTTCATATCTTACTGTACGTTCTATGTTTTTATGCTTGAATATTCATAGATCACTGTGTGGCTCATCAACCAAAAACTTTCCTCTGAAACTGGTCATGTACACAGACTGGAGTGGAAATGAGAGTCAAAAACTTGCTAAAAATTAGAAGAAAAAAAAAAAAAGCCTTCAGGAAGCAAGTAGAAAACTCAAGACTACTTTAAAATACTGGAAAGTCTGGCTCTTTGAAAGCAACATATGAAGAAAGACTTTTGCATAGTACTGCATAAGATTCATCCACAGCAAATAAGATAAATAAAAATAATAACAACACTATATATTTTACCATATTAAAAAAAAAGAGTTTTTTTTACAGTATTAAAAAAAAATAATAATTAAAAAAAAAAAATATATATATATTCTTTCTTTCTTTCTTCTTCTTTTTTTTTAATACTGTACTGGTCCAAGAAAGGTGCAAGTCTCCAGCTTTCATCACACTTTCTTTCTCACACACTTTTGATATCACCCTTCTTGATTTATTCTTTGCTAAGTCACCCTTCCCCTGCTCCCTGCTCTGTATTACCTGCAGTGTACAATTTCCATTACTCTAATTCCTCCACACGCACCCTGGCCTTCACCTCTCTCTCTCTCTCTCTCTCTCTCTCTCTCTCTCTTGGCCTTCAGCTGTTTGATTCTCTTCATTACCTCTCTTCCACAATCATTCTGTTTTTCCCCCTTTTGTTTATTCCCACATGCACTCTTGTTTTCTTTTTCATCATTCTCTGCCACATACCAGCTACCTCATCGTCTCACTCGTTCTATCTCCGTCCCATTTATCCCCATCTTTGAGTTCCTCATGTCAATCTCTTCATCTGTCACTTGGTGATTCAGGACGGTGCCTTTTTTCAGCAGAGTTGAATATCCATTTAAATGTTTTTGCTCATTTTTCATTTCAGGTTCTGACAAACAGCACTGACTAAGCACTATCCTCGATCGCTACAGCATACGTGTAGACACACAAGACGAAAACGAGAAAGTAACCAAATTACCTGATGTACATTCCCTCACGATTGATGTCTTTGTAGAAATTCTGGAAAAAGAAAAAAAAAAATGATAGAAATGCTTAGTTTACACATTTTATGTGTGTGTGTGTGTGTGTGTGTGTGTGTGTGTGTGTGTGTGTGTGTGTGTGTGTGTGTGTGTGTGTGTGTGTGTGTGTGTGTGTGTGTGTGTGTGTGTGTGTGTGTGTGGAAAATCTTTCTTCTATTAAACAAGCACTAGCAGTGTTTCCCTTGTCGCATCAATGCAGCACACAACTGCTAATTTCCCACAAGGAATATACAATCCCAACAACCAGGATCTTTAAGCACATCTTAAATACGTCAGTGTAATAATGTTTAATGCGTTCCAGGGTGACATTCTTTGCTAGATGGCCAAAAAAAGCGACTTTATTGCTGAACTGAATCTGGAAACTGCCCAAGCAGTGCTGCTTCAAAGCTGCAGGTCACAGGTGGTCCCATGAGAGCCTAATACAACAAACTTATGAAGGATGGTGTTGAAACAGTCTATAGTGTGATGCCACTCAGCAGTTTCCAAATAAAGCAGTGCATCAGTATGGTACAGTATACTGAGTCCACATCCCAGAGCCTGTCATTTACGTCCATAGTTTATTTCTCCAAAGTCACTAATGTTTGGCCAACTAAGTGCCTGAATTTCTCAAGACTCCTATTTGCAACCTAACATCCAGCGTGTATCCAGAGCATTTCATGATTTTTGCTTGTATGTTTAGTATAGTGATCAAAACCCCACTTTCCTATATATCACACAAGAGAATGCATTCCTTTTGAGTTTAGTTCCTGGTGTCATTTCTTCTTCAACTTGTCTCAGAAGGTCTGCTTGCTACTGTCATCTCTGATTGCTTATTACATATATGATCTAGAATTGATCTCAATTTCTGTAAAGCCGCTTTGCAAATTACAGTGACAACCTTTAAGAGGTTAGTAATTATCACCGAATAAACCGAATAAACCTATTAATTGAAATAAAATTCAATTAACCAGTTCCTGTTATCAACCTGATCATCTATTATTTTATTTTCAGATTGTGTATTTATCATATGTAGGTGTTGATATTAACTTATTGAGTTGATACCAAAGAAAATAATTATTAGAGAAAAGATAAAAGAAGTCCCATTTTATGACATTTTAAATAGATTAAAAATCACCAAGGAGCCTGGGAGAAACTGCATTTGACATTGCTGACTTAGTAGGAAAGCTCTAAGCACTCGGCGGGGTCACATGAGAGACTTGGCTGGTGTATCAGCGCAATGGTGGCTGGTGTAAGTGTGTGACTGATTCACCAGTTGGTTTAGTTTCAAAAGTAAAACTACTGAATCACAGGTTCAATTTCAGGTAGATATCATGGGAGATGGCCCGCAGGGTTACGATACAGCAATTTGTTTTGCTCAGTCAACACAGCCAAAGCGGCTTTTACCAAAATGCCCATTTCCCAAATTGCAGCAGAGGTATCCAATCTATTCATTTAGGCGCTCCTGTAAACAAGACTATACGCTCGCCTTGTGTCAGGGAAGGCTTGTTCTAAATCCATCTTCCCAAACACAAACCTTATTCCCCTTCTCCTGAATGCAGATCTACGGTTAGAATACGTGCAAGTGTCTTATCTAATATGGTAGGTCTAAACACACACATACTGTAAACACATATACACATAAACATATACACAGTGCATTCATCCTGAATCATGGGAGATATTCACTGACCTTGATAACATGGAAGGAAATACATAATCATGAACTTGTGATTAATTTTAGACACAGCATCTTAACCAGTGCCAAACTGTTTTGTTTATATTTGAAAAGCATATTTTAATCATGGCTTGATTTTGAAGGTGATGACAATGTTGGAAGTGGTGTAACTATAAGTCATGCAGATTCGATGGTGTACAGTGGTGCCTGATCACGCGCTAAGAACCACTCATATACTGTACACTGCCTGGCCTCACAAAACACAATATCACACTGTAATATAAGCTTCAATGCCTTTAGCTTCAATTATGGCACACAATGTGGTGGCCAGTTTATGTGTGAAAATTATTCTTCATGCTCAGAGAAACACTCTTCAACGATCTAAGTCCTGGAACATGGCCATACCATTAGTCAAGACAAAACTCCACAGATGTGATAACCTGGTCATTCAGTACAGTCTACATCAGACTGTCACATAACATTGCTGAGCCTAGAACCTGAGCAATCTAAGCAACCCCAGATTATAATTCTCTATTAAACATAGCTGTGATTTCTGCCGTCAAATTCTCCCCACAGTTCTTGAAGTTGGCGGTTCAGCACAAAGTTTCCAGGTTTAAATAACGTGTTTAGTTTCTGTAATTTTATATCTCCTTCGTTGTTTCTTTGCTTGATGCTGGCCCTTCTGAAATTATGGTTTATTTATTTATTTTCATTAATTAATTTTTGTCCAGCCAGAGCATTTGTGAGGTGGCATGGTGGTGTAGGGGTTAGCACTGTCGCCTTGCAACTCCAGGGTCCGGGTTCGATTCCCGGCCAGGTTGGATTCCCATCTCTGTGTGCATGGAGCTTGGAAGTTCTCCCCGTGCTTGGTAGGTTTCCTCCCACAAAGATATGCAGATTTGGCTAATAGTGTGTGAGTGTGTGTGTGTGCGGCCTGCGATGGATTGGTACCAATCCACGGTGTACCCTGACTTGTGCCCTAAGCCTCCTGGGATAGGCTCCAGGCCCCTTGTGATCCTGAATACAGGACAAAGCGGCATAGAAGATGAGTGAGCAAGCGAGTGTATTTGTGTGTGGGATCATTTAAAAAATGCAGAAAGCCTGAAATTCATGTGACAGAAATATTATTCAATATTTGAGAAAGGTTGTAACCTCCACTACCAAGAAGTGACAGAACTAATCTTAATGAAACTTATCTTACTATGCTAATATATCCAAACAAGTCCTGTCTTTTTCTTTTAAAAGCCCTGTGTGTGCTCGCTCAGTGACGTGGCATTGCGATAATTAAATAATATTAGATTTTAATTATAGATATAGTCCATATCAATATGTTAATGGTAGAAACAAACATCTGGCTGCCAGAACTAATATCAAATCAGTTTTTTTGTGGTCTGTACAACAGGATTCCTCTCAGAGAAATCGTCAGTCTCACTGTCATTAGATGAACCTTTTTAATTATATGATAGAATATTTATATAATATTTCTAAACACATGTGTGGTCTGTTTTTTCTTATTTATTGAAAAAAGTCAGTTTTTCCTCTTTACTTCTCAGGTGACGTGGTTTATTTATGTATGTAAGGTAGAGTGACACTTATTGTGTGCATTGATAAATCTCCAGTGTACATGTTAGAGATTATGAAATATATGGGAAAGCTTATGATATTTTTTGCAGGTATGATCCAAAGACATTATATTGTATACTTTATTATTCTCACTCATCGTCTATACCGCTTCATCCTGTATTCAGGGTCACAGGGGTTTGGAACCTATCCCAGGAGACTTAGGGTAAGAGGTGGGGTACATCCTGGACAGGGTGCCAATCCATTGCAGGGCACACACACACACACACACACACACACACACACACACACACACACACACACACACACACACACACACACACACACACACACACACACACACACACACACACACACACTACAGGAAAACTGGAAACGCCAATTAGCCTAATCTGCATGTCTTTGGACTGTGGGAGGAAACCCACCAAGCATGGGGAGAACATGCAAACTCCATGCAAACATAGACGGGAATTGAACCCGGACCCTGGAAGTGCAAGGCAACAGTGCTAAGCATTACACCACCGTGCTGCGTACTTAATTTTTTTATTTTATATTTATATCCCAGAGAATGAAAGAATGAATGGAGGAATGTCAGGTTAACTGAACATCTACAGATATCCTGTTCAGTTTGATTGATTTAAACTGAGTAAACCTCCATATGCTGCTACTGTAATACAGTGGGCAGGGTTACAGAAATACATTTATGGGGCTTACCAGAAGATTGACAGTGCAGCTCATGCGGTTGTTACGGCTGTCATCGCTCATCACCGTGCGGTAGTCAAGGAGACGTTCCAAGAGTCCGGTCACCAAGGTGACAAAGTTGCGCACCTCTGACAAAAGGTTGAGTCGTTCTTGGGCACACTCTAATACACTACAGGTACACACACACACACAAACACAGGGGAGGTAGATGGATGATTTGTCCCAGGCCTATCAGAAAATACAGACTTGAGGCTGTAAAGGTTTTTTAGGTGCAAAGTCATGCCTCAGCTAACAGACACTAACGATAAATCAGATCAGACTCAGTGTGTGTGTGTGTGTGTGTGTGTGTGTGTGTGTGTGTGTGTGTGTGTGTGTGTGTGTGTGTGTGTGTGTGTGTGTTTTGTTTGTGTATGTGTGTGTGTTAACAAACGAGACAAAAATAAAAGTGTCAAAGTGTCAGCCATGTGTATGTGCATATAAGTACATGGTCTGCAATAGCTCCATGTATCTGACGTCTCCTCCTCCTCCTTCCACCTCGTGATCCAACTTGAGGATGATCTCATTCTCAAACTGCAAATATGACACAGAAACAGTGTGTGAAACAGAGACAGAGAGAGAGAGAAAGGTGAAAGACAGGATAGAAGGGGATGGGAAATGTCAGTTGTTTGAGCATAAAAGCATTAATTTGAGAATAAATGTCTGTCTTTCCAGCATATGCATTTATCTGTCAGTCATCTGTGTGTGTGTGTGTGTGTGTGTGTGTGTGTGTGTGTGTGTGTGTGTGTGTGTGTGTGTGTGTGTGTGTGTGTGTGTGTGTGTGTGCGCGTGTAAAAGTATGTACTTTCTTAAAGTGTCCGGACTGGTTGTGTTCACACTGCATCATGTCAAAGAAAATGGGTATTGTTGCTCTGCGAAGTTCTTCTTCAGGGATTAGAGTCATCTCCAGTATCGGTCCCACCATGCCAGGGATAAAACAGATCTTATTCCCTTCTACAGAGCACACACACACACACACACACACACACACACACACACACACACACACACACACACACACACACACACACACACACACACACACACACACACACACACACACACACTTAAAGTTGTCATGTATATCTTCAATAATGCTATATTAAAGAGAAGTTTATTTATTTATCATTTAAAATGAGCTAAATTTGCCTTAGAGGCCAGACTCGGTAACCCCTTTGCTTAGAAACAGCTCGAGTGCACTAAGACTCGGTCCTGAGGGACATGTTATGAGACACCGGTTCTGTCTCTGCTGCCTCAAGTGTTTTAAAAGTGGAGCAGTATGGCACCAGGTCTGCTCCCATCAGCATGACGGCCTAATGAGTTCTTCAAGGGTTCTTAGCTTGCTAAAAGGTTGGACCCCTTTCTGACCCCCATTGTTGTCCATAAAACTACATTAAACTCAAAGTAAACTAGGTGAATGAGATTCATTAATATAGATTTGACCTTGACTTGGATGACCTAGACTGGCTATCACACTTGTTTAATCATTTATACTGATAAAAGTGGAATTAGTATGAGAAAAAAAAAAAACTAATTACAAATCTGTATTTTCAGTGTATCTGATTAGCAGCGAGTAACCTTTGGTTAATTGGGCTTTCAACAGTTGACATGACACACGGAACTGAATGAATAAAACATAAACTGTGTTGAGAAAATAATATAAAATACCCTGCTGTTTATCAGTACCATTTCACAGCCCGGAGTAGAGAAACGAGACATTTTAATCAAAAGCTGACTTTTGCTTGAATGTTCGTCTGAATCATACTGTATACAGTACTGCGCAAAAGTCTTGAGCCAGCCCTCATTTCTTCACAGTTTGCTTCCTAAGAGCCAGACTTTCTTCTATTATTAATGTAGCCTTGATCAATAGTTCTCCAGGCTTCCTGGAGAACTTTTTTGGCTCTCATTTTTGGCAAATTTTCACGGTCCAGTCCCTGTACCTGAGCAGTCTCAGAGGAATGTTTTTTGTTTGTTAGACTGTGCACTGACCTACAGTATGAATCATTCAAGTATTAAAAACATCTAACTTATGGCATGGACCAGTGAGAAACAGGTGCAGATGATGACAGATGATCAAGGCAGTGATTAGTAGACGGGTGATGCTGAATGGTGAGTGGAACAGACGAGAGGGAAAATAAGCTTGCTGCTGAGGTTGTTATATGAACAAACAGTTTTTAAATGGTATCTTTTTATTAACCTTTCCCTTCAGGGGTAGCTTAGTGGTGGAGGCATTGGACTATGGTTTGGAAGGTCTCAGGTTCAAACACGATGACCACCAAGTTGCCACTGCCTTAACCCTCAGATGTACAATGAGATAAAAATGTAACTTGACCAAGATAAGAGTGTCTGCTAAATGTAAATTTTCAAGGTTTATTCATTCATCTTCTATACCACTTGTGCAGGGTTGCGGAGGGCCTAGAGCCTAGAGCTTAGGGTATGAGGTGGGGTACATCCCAGACAGGTTGCCAATTCATAGCATGGCACACACTACGGACCGTTTTGAAATGCCAACTAACCTAATTGGTTTGGACTGTGGGAGGAACCCAGAGCACCTGAAGGAAACCCACCAGGCTTTGGGTCTGTGTGCATGGAGTTAGCATGTTCTCCCCGGGCTTGGTGGGTTTCCTCCAGGTACTATGGTTTCCTCCAACAGTCCAAAGACATGAAGATGTTAACTGGCTTTCCCAAATTGCCCATAGTGTGTGAATGAGCATGTTAGTGCGTGTATGTGTGTATTCCCTGCAATAGATTGGAACTCTGCCCAAGAGGTACCTCGCCTTGTGCCATAAGACTCCTGGGATAGGATCCTGGATACAGGATTAAGTGGTGTAGATGATGGGTGAGTGAGTTAGTGAGTGTATGTAGGAGGAAATCATGCTGGAATGCATGAGAGGCAGCAGTGCTACAGTACCTGCACTCACTTTGACTCACTTTGTGTCATCGTGCCGCTCAGTATCTCCCTCTGTCCACATAGTGTATGGCTACTGTGCAGGTTAACAATTCATTAAAAGCCTAATTCTTCCACAGACATTCACACTGATCTGAGATCTCCTGCTATTGCAAGAGCACAATAATTTCCTCCTTAGTAACTGCTCATAGTTCCTTAAACAGTTCCTGCTCTTTGTTTCTCTTAAAATATGTCACCTGTTTATGTACAGTATATCCGTACACATATACAGTACATTGTATACACAAACTTACCCAGCCTGTACCACATGTCTCTGATTGCAAAACCAATCTTCCTTCTCATGTCTCCATACCTGAGAAGCAAAACAAAGACACAAGAACAGGGTAGGAATAAAACAGGGGAGAACATATCCATTTCAATCTAAACCTCTGTATGTTTGTCGCAGTGGCTGATTCTTGCATTTCATACTCTTCAGACTGACACTGTGTTTAAGAAAGTGTGTACGTTTAAGTGTGTGTGTTGCCTCGTTGGTCTCACTTTGCCAGTATCTTGCTTCTCTTAGTCGGAGAGAAGTGCTGGAGCTGCAAAGACTCCTGGGTAATAAATGCCACCGCCAAATGGAAGTAGTTATTCCACAGCTGCACAAAGAGGAGATGGAGAGAGAAAGAAATCAGCTAGAAGAAAAGATAAGATAACGTTCCTGTGATTTCTAAAATGCTTTCATATTCCATATTATCTGGCCCCACTTGTAGCTTGTTTCCACTTATTGTAGGAGATACACTTTCAGGTTATATTACATATCTTTTATACAGTTGTTCAATAAATGTAATCTTGAAAGGATTCTCTGATTTTCAGATATCAGTGTTAAATCCCAAAGTCTCATAAATATCAAACACCACAAACTGACCGCATATTAACTGACTAATCCATTCCTTAAACAATTATAATTTGCATTGCAAAATACTGCTTATGGTAGCTTTCTAGACCAGAGGAGATTCTCAGTGCTGTTTGAGTGTGTGCTAATTCTAACTTCTAATTAATTATTTAAAAAAAGTAATAATAAAGTAGGGAGTAAAGTTCAACAGCATGATTAAGCAGCTACGGTATGGTGGTGATATTGGCTGAAAGCATTTCTGCCCAATCCACTGTTTATTTTAATGCCACGAACATGTATAATATATTAATCTAATAATAAATATTCATTAAATATCTGCCTAAACTAAAAGGTTCTAGAACCATATTGTCGTGTAAAGCAATCTGCCATAACAGCATTGGATCAACATCTGTTATTGACTGATATTTAGTTGTTATTTCCAATAGAAAAAGTGCATCAGTGTATTTTCAGTTTAGCCAAACCCATCACCCACATGACCCAACAACACAGACGAGCTGAAGACTGCTATCAAAGCAAACTGGTCATTAATAATGCATCAGCGGTGCCACAGGTTGATTATATCACGCTGAAATGGTAATTCTTGCTAAAGAAGCCCAGACCAAGCCTTGAGTGCATAAATGAAAATCCTTTTCAAAAGTTTTACATTTCTGTATGGTAAGTCATTTCAGTTAATATTTCAATTGACATGTACAGTAATGAATCTAGAATATATCAGAGTTTTACTTTTTTATGAACTGGGAGAATGTAATTTTAGCTTAACAGCTTGAGTTTGACACTTTTACATATCTTCACAACCAATCATACCATTCACCAAAAGGCCGTTCAAAAATGAAACCATCAAACAATAATCAGAAAAGAATTCCTAAATTCCTAGGAACATACTGTACATAAGTACATCAGCAGCTTGCTGATCATCAAGAAGGCAAAGCCAGAAGAGTTATACAGTAAAAAGCAGACGCTGCTGATGCAATACAACTTGACAATAATCCAAAGTGTTCTCATATCGCATCACTGTCCTACACTGCAACACACACTCCTTCACTCAGAGAAGACTTCTACAGCTTATAAGCAAGAAAAATAATTGAATGCATGACATGAGCAAATACCTGCACTTCAAAATTGTTGTTGTCCAGGAACTTGTGGTTCATGGTGTCAGCGTAGGTGTTGATGGCGCGGAGAAACACTCTGTTGAAGAACAAGAGCTTTTGATTAACTGTGAGGTCAATAAACCATTCGTTTAAATGAATCCCACACATTTTACATACTGTATGATAAGCACTTTAATACTGTTTGAACTGTTGAGTTTTTTTATTTTTTTTTTTTTTTTTTTGTCATGGCAAATCACTTTTTATTTAACCTGACATAACCCGATTTTAAAAGCTTTAAACCTCCACCTTTGAACAAAACACAGTAGCTGCATTTTCTAGCAAAACTGTACCATCAGCATCGCTTCTTTCTGTCACATGATCAGTAAAGCAGAACTACTGGGTTTGCTAAATAACAGCTGCCATTAGTGAATTAAACGTGTTCAATAATTTTTTGGAGAATTCTAAAGCCTAAAATGGATGTTTCCACTTACTGCCAGTGCAGCATTAATACGGTACGGTAGCTTCTGTGCAAGAGGACTATATACGATGTGCATATTGTGCAGAAACCATATTATATTCTCATATAGTGTAATTACATAGTGTAAGCACAGTGGTGAATTTATTTTGTAGAGCAACCATCTGTTTCACTTTCAAATCAATACATCTCTTTTTGTTCTTTTGCTCTTGTTTTTAGTTGCATTATTTGGGAGTCATGATGCACTTACAGTATTTTTTCAAAAGAAAATTATGCTGACAAATAATGTTAAAACACTTAAGCGATGCAAAAGCGATCTGTGTAAAAAAAGACATTATATATATAAGGTTTTGTGTGCAACAAAACACTATTGTTTTCCTTAATCTAATTTGCTGCAACTACTTTCTGTTTGACTCACTTTAAAATCACAATCAAAGCATGCGTGGGAGGTGGAGTTATAGCGTTTAGAAAAATTACACAAAATTCACACTGTTACTGAAACACTCACTCACTCACTCATCATCTATACCGCTTAATCCTGTATTCAGGGTCACGGGGGGCCTGGAGCCTATCCCAGGAGACTTAGGGCACATGGCAGGATATACCCTGGACAGGGTGCCAATCCATCGCAGGGCACAGACACAAACACACATACACTCACTCATTCACACACTACGGGCAATTTGGGAATGGCAATTAGCCTAGCCTACATGTCTTTGGACTGTGGGAGGAAACCGGAGTACCCGGAGGAAACCCACCAAGCACGGGGAGAACATGCAAACTCCATGCACACAGAGACGGGAATCGAGCCTGGCCGGGGATCAAACCCGGACCCTGGCGGTGCAAGGTGACAGTGCTAACCACTACACCACCGTGCCGCCCTGTTACTGAAACAATTTTGACAAAATATTTCACCATTTGTGCTTTTTATCAACATTGTCGCTCTGAAATCATGCACACAATATTCTCTATTGGTGTGCAATACTTCTTACTTGATTTAACTGTAGATGTGTGTCTGTGTGGTCTTACCTGTTTTGTACCATGATCATTGTGACCCAGTCGGAAGGATAAACGTGTTTACCGATCAAATCCTTGAACAGCAGAAATGCCTCCATCAAAAAGTCCTAGAAAAGCAGATATGTAACTTGGATACACAATTACTGTCTACACATTTGCTATAGGTGGGTGAAAAAATAGTCATTCTCATAATACAAATGCATTATTTTTTTAATAAGATAACTTTTTTCATTAACAATGATTTCTTCCTTAATAAAATATTTTCCTGCAACCTATTAGACAAATAATCAGTGTGTACTGTATGTGTGAGGGTATGTGTTTACTCTCACCACTAGGTCACTTGTGCCGCTGAAGGTCTCGATGTAGCTGGCATAGTGTCGATCATCCATCTGACTCAATATAGCAGTCATACAGGCCACCACACGAGACTGTGTGTGAGATAGAGAGAGAGAGAGAGAGAGAGAGAGAGAGAGAGAGAGAGAGACAGGGAGAGAAGGAGGATTGAGGACAAAGTGGTTCATTAGCAGTGGGACTGCAACTAATCAAAAGCTCTGACACTTTCTGGACAGAAGGATGAGGAAAGTCAACAATCAACTTTTTCCATCATTCGAAATGAATCTGCACCTCCTGTCACTGCCTTCCATCCCTGTCTGTCTTCTCCTCCCCCTCCACCCACCTCTCCTGATCTCTCATATCTCCCTCTATTGCATCTTTCTCTCCTTTAGGTGACATGGCGAATGTGATAGGATGATGAATGGGAGAGGAGGAGAAAGAAAAAAAAAACACGGGAGACAGATGAATGTTTGCTGATAGTAATGTGGGGGGGGGGCGTAATCAATTAGGTCTGTGTGAATCTCTCTGTGTGTGGTCATGCATTTCTTTCTTGCCTTTCTTTATTTGTGGGTAAGCCTTGTGACCTTGTGTTAGTCTGAGGTTGTGTTCTTGTTTTGCTTTGTACACTGACCATGCATGTCAGGTAAAAAAAACCCTCATCTCTATCAGTAGCTGGGTAATGAAAGTCTTAGCAGTCTTAGTGATGTGTTTTATCACAAGTCTTGCTGATAATATAATAAGAAGGACACACACACACACACACACACACACACACACACACACACACACACACACACACACACACACACACACACACACACACACACACACACACACAATAATGCAAATCAGCAGGTATGGTCATTAATTTTCTTAATTTTAAAGCTTTTAATTTTAAGTTCTTCTTATTTATTCTTTAATTTCAATGCTTTAGTGCTTTAGTGGCTTCATGCTGTGTTCCCTCTTAAGATCAAACAGAAAAATTGTTCCCGATCATTATATACTTTTACAGATCTGTTGTGTTCTTTAGTATAGTCTACTTTATTTTTATGTACTTAATTTATCTACTTATAGTTACTCATCCAGAAGCATTTTGGCTTAAAAAAGGGGATAGGGATGGCAATGCACACACGCATGACTGCACTTACAGACATAACAGTACAGCAGGTTGGTAAATATAAGACCAAATGGAGCTGAAATCTAGGGAGCATTTTCACTTGGTGTAATAACATGACATGACTGTTTCTGATAGATTGCACAACCCTTCACACTGAGCTTGAGTGAAATCAGCCCCAGCCTCAATTCTTCAATGCTTCAGTGAATTATTTTTTGCTATTACACCTGATTCTTCCTTAAAGGTCCCATATTTTGTTCTTTCTTTAACAAGTTATCACAGGTCTCAAAGATCCCCCAAAGTGCACCTGTTAATGCTCCAGCAGTAATATATTTCCCAGATCTTGCTTATTTCCATAACTTATGCTATCTAATTTCACTCCATTTTACAATATGTATTTACTGTAAATGACCTCCATCTAAGCCACACCCTATTATAGCACAGCAGAGCTAAACCACCAGCCAGCGGAGGGGCTCTTCCTCTATGAGGTCACAATAGAGGAAAATAAATAGCTTGTCCGTCAATACAAAAATAATAAAAAGAAAAAAATGCAGACTAAAAACCCATATTAAAATCTAAAAATGACCAAAACATTTAAATGTATCCCATTTAATGCAGTCTCAGAGCAAATATTAACTCATTAACTCATCTTCTGGGGGCCTGGAGTCTATTCCAAGAGACTGAGCACAAGGCAGGGTACACCTGGAGTACCTGGTACGGGGAGAACATGAAACTTCACCCACACAGACCCAAAGCAGGAATCAAACCCTTGACCAGTAATACGAGGCCACAGTGATAAACCTGCTGCATGTCAGAGAAAATAATTGGATATTAATATCAGAAATAAAATTTTATATTGATCTTTTGAAGCTATGAAGTTTAACCCACTAACTTATTTTCACCAGCTCCCTTTCCTGGTATTTACACACAGTAATAATGACTACACTACAGGTGTACGCACTTGTTTTGCACCAGTTTCATTCTATCTCACAAGGAAGCAAACGGCTGACAATGATGCTAGATTAATGATGTTCACAGTCGACTCTTACTACACATTATACCTTGTTAAACTCCCTAGAGATCGGTACAAATCTGGCATGCAGTGCAAAAATGAGTTCGGAGTCTGTCCTCACTGTGCGGAAGGTTGTTACATCATTTAATCAGTTTAAGCCGACATGCTTGTTTAACTTGTATCCTGCACAAAGAACAGCAAATAAAGTCTAAAGCAGCTTTAGTCCCCGAGGGTCATCAGAGTGGAATTTAATCCCCAGACCTTTTACGCAGTGTATAGCAATTAAGCCACTGAGGAGAGGGAATCATAAAGGGAAATTTAATTATGGGATAAAGAACATGCGCTTCATTAGCTGATAAAGGACCCCTGTGTAGCTGTGCCCTTTAAAGTCCCACTTACAATATTCCAGATGTCAGCTCTGCTACTGGCCTTTAGCTACAACCATGATGATCTGAATTTCACAGCATGCCGTACAAGGCGGGAAATTATAGAGAAGGAGATATATGGTAGACGCATGTCATTTCAGGGTGGACAATCGAAGAAATAAAAAAGGGATAAAAAATGTATTGATGCTTTGAAAACATTCAATCTACTGCGGAAAGATTTGGGGGAATGAAAATATACAGTAGGGTTTATACAACATAGCATACACAACATATTAGGTTAAAGGATTACAGATATAGGAGGTGCTATGGAATCTGAAGCAAAACCGTAGGGACAAAATATATGTGCACACAGCATGTTCATGAACACTTCAATTATTTAAAATAAACAAACTAACTAACTAAAAAAACTTGCATAGAATTGCTAAGACAGAGAAGAATGAGGAAAGAGAGACTGAATTTAGAGCTTAAAGCTCTTATAAGACCGAGGGGTGAGCACTTATAGGAAACCGCACACGCACACACACACACACACACACACACACACACACACACACACACACACACACACACACACACACACACACACACACACACACACACACACACAGTGATATATGTGCGCTTAAAATAGGCAGTAATGCAACCAGAACATCTAAATCTTTCGCTCAACACCTCACCCTGCCTCCTCCGTCCCAACACACACATGCATGCACAAACTCAGGTGCTTTTGGGATAGAGCAGAAAAAAAAAGTTATCTGTTTTATGTAACATATCTCATTAAATAATAGAGTTATCCGCATGGGCAGATGGCTCACCCTGCACAACAAGCCCAACACCAGACGCAAAAATTGGTTTGCACTCAGCATTGTGCACAGAAACAGAGGTGCACACAAATTCTCACACTAAATTTTTCTTCTGGTGCCGTGGTTATGTAAGTAACATCCTAGAGTGTCTTTTAGTTTGCTAAAATACCACAGTGGGCGGAACAGTGGCACAGCGGGTCACAGCTCCAGGATCACCGGTTTGACCACGAGCACAGGTTAGTGTCTGTGTTTTCCATACAGTATGTAAGGTTCTCTGTTTCCTAACCCCCTTTGGAAAAAAATAATTGCTGTGCTCAAATTCTTTAAATGTGTGTGTGTGTGTGTATGGTGTTCTGTCCAGGGTGTATTCCTGCCTCATTTCCTATGTTCCTGGGATAGTCTCTAAAACTCTTATGATGAAGAGCTGAAAATGAATGACTGAATATATCTCACTGAATGGAATATGCATATGAAAGGATGGGCTGAGTTGCCTCGTTAGGATATTTTAGGCCAACAACGTGACAGAAAGCACTAATTATGTACTTGATGCAGCTGGATTTTGTCACATAGACACCTTCTTCTTTGGAACATCAGGAACACAGAGATATTTACACATCACTTTGCACATTGCAGAGCTCACAGACTGAACAAGCACCTGTACACTATTCCTATGAGGAATTTAAACTATAAAACACCAATTAATGAATGAATGAACTAATTCATTAATTCATTCATTCATTCATTCGTTCATTTACAGTATTTATTCATCCATTAATTGTTTTTTAGATCCACAGGCCTGGGCACTTTGGGCAACAAGTGCTCCACATTTCTGCAGAGGTATCTGTCATTTCTCTGACAGTTTCTTACAAGGTCAGGTTGCCAGCTTGCTCAAGGGCCCAACAGTGGCAGCGTGGCAATGCTGGAGAGTAAACTGGGTACCATCCCATCCTCTTCACCACCGGGCTACCCCTGCCTGCATGTATATACCTATTTATTGTATTTTATTTGTTTATTAATCTACTAATTTATTTATTGTATTGTATGGTTCTTGGTTTGCTTATTCAGGAATTTCTTTTGAAATATATTTCAGAATTTTGGCTTTGAGAACATTTGTGGAAAAAATATTGATGTCTGGAAAAAAAAAAGGTTCCAGGGTCCAGGAACATCCAATTTTTAAAATTTTTTTTTCATTTTAAATTTATTTTTCCACCATTATCAACATCTTATTTATTACTGAGCTTCTGTACTGTACCGTATTATCCCATTTCGCATTAATTGAATGGGTTTACTCCAAACTACAAATAAGAATTCAAAGTTCCCCTGCCTTTAGAACTTTATGACAAATCCTAAACAGCACAAAAACCTGAGAAATTAATTTCATGTTGAACATTAACATTATGTTCACTTTTTTCATGCATTTTCTATACCAACTAATGTTGCTCACAACTATCCTTTAAAAGCACCCTTTTCTATGATATCACCAAAACCTTCTCAGGCACGTTTTCTTTCTTTCATTAAGAGTGTCAGATGAATGGACGAACTGCAGAACCCAGTTTCCTTGAAGACACAAAGTAACTTTTGAGGTTGAGTTCAAGGCTGCTTTCTCCATATTTCTGCTCTGACACTTCTAGGCCAAGTCAACTTAATTTAAACTGCAGTTTCAGTCCTTACATGGCTTAAGGGCTTTACTCAAGTGCTCAAGAGAAGAGCCAGAAGTTAGCTTTTAATGTTACTGAAGCTAAAACCCATAATTTTGTTACCTTTTCAGACAGAAGACCAGCACACAGCATCGTTTGAGCTCTTACCTGAATCTTAAACCAGAGTTTGGACATCTATGTTCCTGACACCATTCTGACTTAACAGCTTTCCTCAACCTTTCACACACACACACACACACACACACACACACACACACACACACACACACACACACACACACACACACACACACACACACACACACACACACACACACACACACACACACACTTCCGAATCAATTCATCTGCCATTTCCTTCCCGTTTCTCTGGTCTCGCTCCTTCCTCCTTCAGGTTGTAGCCCCATTTCTAAGAAGCAATCTTTCATTCTCCATCTTTACCTAAATGGAATATTTAAGCTACATGACTTTTAAGGCCACAGGCATCAGAGGCACAGGCACACAGACATGCATCACACACAACATTTAATCATTAACACCAAAATAAACATGTGTTCAGGAAACAGCGAGCAAGGTCAACAGACAAATCAACCTTAAGAAATGTTAAAAAGAATGACACTGTAATCGAGAAAGCAAGGTGGTGTGAAAAGTAATAAAATCTCACATCATTCATCTTGGATGTGGTTGTCTAACGGTGACAATGTGTGTAAAATAAATATCACTGAGGCTGTTACCTGTTTAAGATGTTTAATTACTGATGAAAAGGTTGTAAGATCGAATCCTAATGCTATCAAGCTGCCACTGCTGGATCCTTGAGCAAAGGCATTAATGCCCAACTGGTCTATTGTATAAATGAGAGAAATGTAAGTTGCTATGGATAAAGGTGCCAGATTTGTTGGTTGTGTCTGGCACCATGATGTTGTCATCAGATACTTTGAGTGCTGTGGATCAGATAGGTTTGTCTGGTGTATACCATCGGTACTCGATCAGATTTGAATCTTTGGAGTTTGGATGCTAGGCCAGCATCCTTGGGCTCTTTTCACGCTGAACCCCATAGACATGCAGGCTGTGGTGTACTGGATGTTCTGTCACCTTTTTATTGTAGCCAGCATTGACTTTTTACATCTGAAGTTGATTTTCTGTAGGATTGGGTAGAATGGGCTGGTCTCTGCATGCCTTGGGCGCCTGTGACCAGTTTGCCGGTGTATAGTGGTGATCAATGTTGTTCAGTTCACCTGGAGGTAGTGTTAATGCTGTGGCTGATCGCTGTATATATCTTCTCTAAAAAGAACGGATGGGGGTAGCTCAGTGATTAAGGAGTTTGACTGCTAACCGGAATTTCACAGATTCAATCCTCTCCACCGCCATTGTTGATTCCTTGAGCAAGGCCCTTAACTCTCAACCTGTTAGATGTATAATGAGATAACAACGTAAGTCACTCTGGATAAGGGTGTCTGGCAAATGCTGTATATGTAAAAATCTTTCAGCTCCCTAGAACCATCTCAGTTCTTTATCATTATTTGTCAACAATAACATAAATGACTGATAAATTATTTGCATGAAAAGGAAACACACCAGGTTTTTAACTGTCTATTTAAACATCTGCTCAAAGGAGAAACTTTGACTTCTTTTGCACAAAAAAGGCTGTAAACTGATTAAAAACCAAACAATGTGAACCACCAGCCGTTATCTCTTACCAAAATCTATTCGTATCACTGGACACAATTCCTTGCCACACCACCAGAGGACCTCATTGCCTTCACCTTCTCTCCCCTGTAACTCCTGTATGCTGTTCATATGTATAGCCCAATGCTTAACCCCTGTCACACTGAGCCGAGCCACGTTCTCACTACTGTATGACCACAAAACATTGGGTGAATGCAGTAAGATCTTGTACAATCTGGGAAGCTTGCGGTAGAAACTGGTGAGGATGTAGTAATGTCTCCATAGATGTGTAGCAGCCCTGTTTTTTCTTTGGACATGTTAACCTGGTGAGGTTGCAGTCACAGTAAGCTGCAGGAAGAACTTACAGTAATAAGGATGTAATAACAATGCTATTAACCAGTTAATCAGGGATGTCGCTGATGTACTCCAAGCATAGCACAGACAGGAGAGATTGGATGGTGTTCTGACTGGATTGTTATTGGGATGTCAATTCATTGTTGCTACATCAATGTAGTTCTCAAAATGGTTTGTGCTATGACCATGATACTGTAGGTCCTGTAGAAGACTACATTAAGTTTACATTATGTTCTACATGCAGCAGGTTATCAGCGAGTCTATGTGACGTTCAGAGAATTTAGCATAAATAGCGGATACATTTTCTCACACCATGAGTCATGGTATTTAGACCAACCTGGTGAATAAAATGAGAATGTGGTAACGTAGTAAGTACCTAAGCGTGGTATGAGTAATAGCTCTGTTGGATCTCATTGGACCTGGTGAGGGCATGATCATGTTTAGTGACATCACATTAATGACGGCATGATAGACGCATTGAGAACCTGACATGGACGTGAAAAGGAAGTAGCATGAACTTGATAAATGCATTTTTTTTTTTAGTTTGACCTCATTCCTGCTGTGTTCTTTGATATTTTTAGGATGACTTCGTCGCAGTGTGACGGTGTCCTTAGATAGCACATTGCCAAGGATTGCATGACTGGGCTTTTCCGCTTGTGTAAATTTCTCTGGGGTTTTTGTTGGTTAGTTGGTTGATTGGTTCTGAAGGTTAAGGTTCTCCGCCTTGGCGTTTTTGACCCAAACCTTTTTGAGAAATTTCAAGACTTCATTACAAGTCAACTGCATTACAGTAAATAATGTTTTTTTACACAAATTTGTTTTTTACACACATTTGTTCATATAGTATTCACAATCTTTATAATGACCTATGGATTTTATATCTTGTTTTGTTGTCAACTATACAAATTATATCTTTTTTTTTTCATTAAAGGTTATGTTTAGATCAATGGTTTCCACTTTGTCCCATATTCGTGATAAATGATGACAGTATTATCAATAGCTGTTCAGTTGTTCAACATTCTAATCTGTAATCAACAGGACACAACATACTGCTAAACGTCCAACACTGATAATCCATATCACTTATATATATCCTTCTCAGATCAGTATTTGGTTTTTGTATTCTTTATATACTCTGGGCTTTCATTTATCCAGTCCTCCCTATCCCCCTTTGCCTAGTTCTGTAGATTTGTTTACTGGTCTGATTGATTTTGGGTTTCGACCTATCTGCATGGCTTTGTGAATACTGATTACGTTTTTGCCTCTGGCTTTATAAATTCTGTGCTTTGATCCGGTGTAGTACATTATGATAACTATACTCTTAAGACATTTCAGTGATAATTGGAATAATCTGCCAATAGAAATGCATCACTTTAAATGGAATAATCTGACTTTGGCCCAATACGAAGGCATTCTCAATCAGAATGAGAGGAGTGGTGTAAAACTTTGATAATGTTTTCAATCTGTAAATATTAATCATGTAAACACCTGATCTGATCGTTCTGATCAGAACGAACATTATGTGACTTGACAAGTTTACAGTAAGGAAGAAAAAGAAAGTGCTGTTTTGATTAAGCACATATTATTGGATCAGCACTTCATTTGGAATCTCTAATCCGGATTATTTTAATGGGACTGAAGAAATACTGTCCATGTAAACGTAGCTATTGTAACACTTGTCTCTATCCAGTCTTTCCTTTCTGTCAATAAATTACCCAGTATGCATTATTCATAAACCTCTGTCCACACTCAAGGCAGGATCCTTCATCTTCTTTATTCCCTTTGAGATCCCATTACCATATATGATACATGTTTCCTGCAAAATACTGTAACTCCACAGACGTCTGAGTCACCCGTAACATGGTGTGCAGTCATGTCTTCAACAAATGTATTAGTGCACATTTTTTATTATGTCTTCTGTTGAACGCACTTTTGGAGACTTTACTCAAATGTCCATAAAAGATAATAGGCCTTCCCGGAATATTATGAGATTCTGTTCTATTATTAATCAACACCAAAAGACAGATGAATGACTAATTCATATTATCACAGCACAAATGTCTGAGCAGGATCAAGGATCTAGCTGCACTTCTTCTTTTTTTATTTTTTTAAAATTTTTTTTATATGAGTGAGAAACTGGCAGGTTTCAACCCCCCTGAATGACTTTTATGTACCTTTCTTCTTCCACGGTGTCTGAACTATGCAGTCTGAGTCATCTGTTTATGAACTACCCTGTACATGAGTTTAAGGATTTGCAGTAAAAAAAAAAAGACAGGAACTGGAGCCTAAAAAAGGAGAGGACTACGGGGACTAAGAAAAAATGTAAAAAAAAAAAAAAGAAAAAAAAGTCAGGAAAATGTAGATGGAAACGATAAAAAAGATTGAATATCTAGGAGTCTCAAAAAGAGACATAGTGCAGAAATGATAATGCCTGATGAGACTGAGGGCATACGTGATGATGAGAAGGGGAGAAAAAGAGAGCGAGATAGAGGAAGACAGTTCGCACGTTCTCATTAGACATGTCAGTGGCTGGAGGGCTATGCTAAGAACAGACAAACCTGGGAGAACGAGCCAGCATGTGTGTGTGTGTGTGTGTGTGTGTGTGTGTGTGTGTGTGTGTGTGTGTGTGTGTGTGTGTGTGTGTGTGTGTGTGTGTGTGTGTGTGTGTGTAAAATGGAAGAGGGAATTTTATGGTCCACTCGTCTTTTGTCCTGATTTCAGTTCACTGCTGTCTTCCCTCAGGCTGCCAGACCCAACAACCTCATCTACATCTTCTCTCCCTCCGCTCATGTCTCTTCCCTCAGTACCTCTTTTTTTTCCTCTTCACCGTTCCTCATTCTCTCCTAACACACGCCTTCTGTTTCTCCCTCACTTCATTTTTTCCTGTCAAGCGTCTTTTTTAACCACCCCCCTTCCCACACACACACACACACAGTTACACACCCCCTCGTGTCTGTCTCAAGTAATATTACGAGATCTCATCACAGTCCTGAATCGAATTAAAGTGAGCAAACAGCAGCAACACCTACATTCTTCACCCTGACCGTGGGTGTGCGTGTGACATTCTAAATGCTAATGAAACCCTCAGTGTGTGTGTGTGTACGTGGGCGTGTGGGTGTGAGAGTGAGCATGGACTTAATTCTTTGTGGTGACCACATTGTTGAGACTGTCTGGTTCAAGAAATATAATTTCCGCCATCCATTGTCTACACCACTTGGTGTGGGACCTAGAGCCTACTCAAGGAACTCAGAGTGTGAGGCAGGGTGTAGCCTGAACGGGGTGCCAGTCTGTCCCAGGGGACAAGCACAGACTCTCACACATTATGGCACAGAACACACCCCGTAGTGACTGCACCCCTGCGGGCCCGCACAAATTTATTATTATTTTTTTTACATAAAGGATTTAAGCTTATATTTCCCTGGATTTTATATTCATACATGTCCATCCTTAACAAATAAAGAATATGGCCCAATTTTATAATGGATGTTGTTTGGGATTTCATTTAACAGCGTCACAAACATGAGTGCTGTATCACTTTTATGCAACACTTTTACTACTACTACTACTCCGGACAAAATGTGTTTGAAGACACCAGACTGTGTTTTCATTCTGATTTGGTTTCCTCAGGCTCTGCTCCAAAAAAAAAACTAAATAGTTTGTACAGGGTTTTAAAAAAAGCCACTTTCTTTTTTCTTCACTCACTAGCAAAGTATATCAAGGAGCTGTTTCCTCATTAATTTGTAAGGCGTACTGTACTGTACATTCCACCAATTCATTCATTTTCTGACTCAACAATTATCAAATATAACATTTCAAAAGCACTGGCTGTAGTCCAGCCAGCTCACATTGGATGAATGGAATGCTTATGCTCTATAAAGTTTACATTTACGACATTTGGCAGACGCCCCTATACAGAGTGACTTAGTGTACATTTTTGATCTCATTACACATCTCATCAGTTGAGAGCCTTTCTCAAAAGCCTACAGTGGCAACTTGGTTTGAACCTCAGACTTTCCGATCAGTAGTCCGATGCCTTCACCTCTGAGCTACACCAACCATGTGGAGCCAATGTGGAGTGACTTAGAGTGGGGGTGTGCCTACTCATGCAATGCCCAATCAGAAATTAATAAATTGTTCCATTGGACCTTACTGTTGTATTAAAAAACAAAAACAAAAAAAAGCAACCAAGCACACCAGGCATCTAAACGAAGGCTGTTTTTTGGCTAGCGGCCTTCATGGAAAAAATCCAGCACCCCCTCTCAAAAAACAATTCCAACATCCCTGCACTACGGGCATTTTGGAAACTTGCATGCACACAGACCGGAGGTGAGGTTTGAAACCCGTAACTCTGGACATCTGAGGCAACAGTGCTGCTTTTATAAAAGCTTAAAGTGATGCCAATCCATCACAGGGCACCACGTGGGCACATTCACGCACCCATTCTCACGTACTGTAGGGACGCTTTAGCTTTGAGCCATAGCTTGTAATCTACTTAGATGTTGTTGGAGATGGGATAACACCTGGAGAACCCAGAGGGAAGACAATAACTCAAGCCAAGCATTGAAATGGTGACCCTGGAGCTGTGATGCGGTAGCGCTACTACCCGCTGCATCTTATTACCATCTGTTTCAATTTCAGTGTTGAAGTCATTTAAGAATACAGCATCATAAATACCCCCGTGAAGACATTATTACGGAACAGTGCATTATTTTAGACACGCGGGCTGTTTCCTGCATCACAGCGGCTACTTGAGACACACACACAAGGTCAGTACTAACACCACTGGTCCCGTTGTGCAGCGCTGCTTATTTTCAGCCGTGATTAGAGCATGCTGACACTTCATTTATCTCCACTTATCTTTAGCAAGGAAAAAAAAAACATACACACACAGAGTCAAAAAAAAATCTAATATTAGAAGCAATGGACATGCATATACTTTGACTGGTTCTTTTCCTCTACAGATATAATCCATAACCAGACAGACGTTGCAACAGGTACCATTGCTTCACACACACTCCCTCTTCCTGCCTGACCTTCCTCTCCTTCACCCTCATCCTTTCTACGGCTTTACAGCTCTAACGATGGTCTACAGTCTCAGACATCTACCTCCCACAGCCTGTGCAAAATTAAAGACCGCAAGCAATATACAGAGTCAAGAAGGTACAATCGCACACATACATACACACACACACACACACACATAGTGCTAGTAGTGCTTGTCCTGAGAGTTGGGACTCCTGTACAGGCACTGGAGATCTGTGCTACAAGGCAATGTATCAGAGCAAAGCAGTAAAAAATCGGGACACACATTAGGATTAACACACACACACACACACACACACACACACACACACACACACACACACACACACACACACACACACACACACACACACACACACACACACACACACACAAACAGCTTGCACTGGAAGAGTGAGGGAGAGAGTAAGGGAGGGAGGGAGAGAGGGAGGAACGAAAGGCTCGTTTAACGAGTAGACAGAGGCAGATGTACGCCGGAGAGAGTGAGAGGTGTGACAGAAAGCTGACCGGAAATAAATAAAGGAAAGAAGAAAAAAAAAAGGAAGATTTATGATTTACTTCACCTTTGGAATGAAAGATTACCAAGGAAAGAGAATATTAATGAAAAGGAGTGAAAAACAGACTGATTGAGAAAAAAAGAAGAGATACGGCACTCTCATATCCACTGAGGTCAGTAGTTTATAACCTGCATATTATATGTGTATGTACATGTGTATGTGTGTATATTTATATGTGTGTGTGTGTGTGTGTGTGGGGGTGAGTCCTCATTCTGCAGTTTTATTGCCTTACATTGGTGGAACCGAGAACGCTACATAGACAAGTCTTTTCAGTCTTTTATTTTTGCATCTGAGTGCAAAGCTGAGTTCTGCAGATATTGTGTAAAAACCAGCCAGACTGTTAAACTGAAATGAACGCCTGTATGTATATATGTATTTGTGATAACTTTATAGATATATAAACAAAACCTTACAGAACTGTGTGATTCTTATAAGCTGTACTAAAAAAAAAACTTTAGATATCCTTTTGTGATGTAAGATCTGGTGCGATTCTTTATTGAATTGGGATTTGTTAATGATTGACTCGTCTAGACGAGTCTATCCATCTATCTATCTATCTATCTATCTATCTATCTATCTATCTATCTATCTATCTATCTATCTATCTCTACTGTATCTATGTATCTGTAGCTGTTTAATATGAGTTAGTAGAAAATTTATGGTATATATATATATATATACTATAATAGTGATTAACAAATAGGATTTGATCTAAACTGTGTCATGGTTTAAAAGCTGTGTGTGTGTGTGTGTGTGTGTGTGTGTGTGTGTGTGTGTGTGTGTGTGTGTGTGTGTGTGTGTGTGTGTGTGTGTGTTCTTAAAAGCAGGTGTGTAATTCCAACCATATGTGAAATGCAGCTTCAATGATTCAGATTGTGTGTGTGTGTGTGTGTGTGTGTGTGTCTCTTTCTCTCTCCCTCTCCTCATTAAAAGTCTGTCCTAACTTTTGTTTTTAAACATGTTTATTCTACAGACATGGTGGTATGATGCCTCTTGTGTGTGTGTGTGTGTGTGTGTGTGTGTGTGTGTGTGTGTGTGTGTGTGTGTGTGTGTGTGTGTGTGTGTTTGATTCGCACTGCACATTTCTGATAAATCAGTCAACAAAAATTGTCATTTTCATTGCGGGAACAAAGGATTTAAAGTAAGATCTACAAACTAAAAGAATACACACGACATCCCTGTTTTTGAGAACTTCATTATCAACATGTACAGTATCTTGTGACGTCATTGTTGTCGATGTACAGTACGCATCCTGTTGTCCTTTGCAAAATCCTGCTGCGTTCACTTTCATACATCACCACTGTAAACTATAACTGCCGTATTCATGTATTCTGGATTTCTACTGGTGTCATTTGTGCACTGGCTTGTGTTATTGATTAGAGATTCTCCTACAGTTGCCCTGTGATGGATTGGCACCATGTCCTGGGTGTAACCCGCCTCGTGCCCTAAGTCTCCTGGGATAGGCTCCAGTCACCAACGCCCCCCACCCCCGTGACCCTGAATACAGGATAAAGTGGTATAGACAATGAAGATGATGATTCTCCTACAGTGCTTCAGTTTTATTCGTTCTGAAACCGATTTTCACAAAAACCCTTAATAAACATGCACAACAATTATACCCCTCCCCTCCTTCCTTCTCCCCTGCCTCCATTACAAAACCCTTTCCGTTATAAATAGCTGTGCTGAAGAAATGGGGTCGAATATAAACTGATTACTGTTTATTTCTGTTCAGGAAACTGGACGTTGTTAAGAGCTTCCGCAGTATTGTCTCAGGATTTCCCAAAACTGTGCATGTGCTTTGTGATCTCGCTGTGGATAAATTGGGCTTTTTCATAGAGCAGGAAGTGTGTGGAAACAAAGTGCTCTATAGCTTATTAGTGTAAGCTTTCAGCTGAGAAATGTCTTGGGTTTGCGCTTGGTTCCTTTAGAGACTTCTTTGTTGGCAAACACTTGTAATTACTTAAAGTTAAGATGTACGCTAGGCTTCCAGTGGTGTGTCCATGCACGGTAAAGATGCACACCACAAGAGCTGAACTGCACGTTCTATAAGAGTTCTTCAAACCTATCTTAGCTGCACTACACTGAGTAGCACAAACATGCACACACACACACACACACACACCTCAAAAGCACATCGAAGTGAAGAAAAAGTGAAGCAAATCGGCTTCAGACAGAGGGTAGGCGAGTAGGAGGAAAGAAGAAGACGGAACATGGGTTCATCTGGATGAGGAGAACAGGTTTTTGGGGTGTCACAGAATCCTCCCTTTCATTTCCTTCCGTTTTCCTCCGTGAACAACCACGCTGTTCCTCGTTAATAGTCTCGTTCTTTCTCTCCATATGTAACCCGTACATGTACCCTGCTGTTTGCCAGTGTGTTATTCGAATGCACTGAAAAGCTAATGAGCCTATAATTTTACACTAAGCGTCATCTCAGAACATGAAAACCGGCTTGCTTTCCTACATGAGATAATTACAAAGAATAAAGTTGAAATGATTTGTTCAGATGAGTTTTATCAGTTCATTTACCTGCAGTAATTTTCTGTGAGGTGCTGATATTTAGGACATTTAAAAGATAATAAGATGCGGAAATTCTGCTGGCATGGGTTGGTCCGCTTGGTCCTGTAAATAAAGTTCTGCCCAATTTACAGAGACAGAGACACAACTTACACAAATTAGACACAAATGCCCCACATTGCCACTATTTCCATTCCACTGCCAAGCATGCTATACTGTATGTAATATTCATTCTGCAGGTACAGTACTATGCATACCAAGCCAGTGAATAATGCAGATCACTGAGTGATAAAAACAGTCACACAGGCGCCCTGATTAATGTCTCTGGCTGGAAGTTCCTGTCTTTCCCTCTTTTCAACAGTTTTTTTTTGCAGGATTTTAGTGGCCATTATTACTAGATAATTAAGGGCGTATTAAACAACAAATTAACTGTTCAGACTGTTACTTTTTATACCCACTGTACTGACCTCCTGCTGTTCAGCTTAATATTATACTGTAGTTCTTCCCAAGATTTGCAGAATCTTTTCCTTGGAACGAACATAACACATGTAAAATACTACAGAAACCTAATCTAACACATCGTAATATATACTGTAACATGTCATATATTACACATACCCAACCTAACACATACAGCCATGTGTAAAAATTAGTACACCCCCTTTTTAATTAATGTAAAAATCACCTGACCATAGTGGGGTCTTAGTATTCGGCAAATACAACCTCAGAGAAACAACAATATATAACTTTTTTCATCTTGCTATTATTTATTTAACAAAATAACGTGGACAATGCTACTGAAAGTACCCCTATATGATTCAATAGCTTGTACTGTATATCCATCTTTAGCAGCAATAACCTATATTCTCCTGTATTACTTTATCAGTCTCTCAGAATATTTGGGTCCATCCTTCTTTATAACTCTCCTCCAGTCAACTGAGTCTTTTGGCATTCACTTAAGAACGGCTCGGTTTTGGTCCAGCCACTGGATTTCAATTTGGGCTTTGATGAGGTCATTCCAAAACCTCAGTTCTTTAGTTTTTCAGCCCAATAAAACTTCATTAGTAAGCTATAGTTCAGTTTTCCAGAAATCACAGTTTATTCATGATTTCGCAAGGGGGCAATTATTTTTTCCCATAGGGCTAGGTAGGCTTTTTTTCACCAACCAAATGAAATCATCATTTAACAACTGATTTATTTTTACTAACTCAGGTTATCTTTGTGTAATATTAAAATTAGTTTGATAGTCTCAATCATTTAGGTGTGACAAATACGCAAAACAATAAAAATCTGCAAAAATCAACAACAACTTTTTCACAGCATTACCTAACCTACAGTACCATAACCAACTCTATAACATACTTTATCACATGTAACATAACATATAACATATAACCTAACCTAACCTAAACTAACACACCACATATCACATGTAACATTACCTAATATACTGTACATCACATATACAGTACCACATATAACATAACACAATATATGAATAGTATAGAAAAACTTTTACGATATGATAAAAAGTATGAAAGTTTGCTCCCCTTTATTTTCACTAAACATAAAAGTAGTGCAGCCTGTGAGCTTCCATTAAGAACAGACTGCCTTTGTCTCATGCTGACTTTAAATCTATAAGAGAGAAATGCAGCAGCATCTCCTGCGTTTCTAACACTGATGTTTTAATTACAAAAATAATTTATTTGAATTTCAAATTGCATTTTACTGCCGAGTATAAATGAATGCTCTTACAGACACCACAACATGTGCTGTGGACAAAGATCAATACCCCTGAAAATATGACATAAAAAAGTGGCACTATTTTACGCGCCAGTTATAAATTGTTGATATACTGTACAGTATGATGTGTGATTTGTTCATATTTAATTAGGAAATTGTTAATATTTATTTATTTTCCATACTGTTTATCCTTTAACTCAAATGAGGACTCAACAATGCAACAATGGTGAGTGGAAAAACAGCTCAAATGATCGTCCATCTATCCGTTGTCTACTGTATATTGCTTATATTGTGCAGGGTCACGGGTCCTGGAGCCAATCAGGGCACAAGGCAGGGACCACACTAAATGGGGTGCCAACCCATGGCAGGGCACATAATAACCCACGTACAGTACATATCATTTAAAAATGCCATTCAGCCTACAATGCTGTAAAAATGCAGACAAAGGTCAAGATTCAAACCCCCAACCATGGAGGTGTGAGGTAAAAGTGCTAATCAATAAGTTTAGCACCTCCTATTAAAAAAAAAAAAAAAAAAAAAGGTGAAAGTCCATAACAAGGGTAATTAAGCCAAGAAATTCCTCTATTTGTTCAACTGACTTACTTAAAGTATCTGAAACTACTACTACTACTACTACCGAGAGCCAACAGGTAACATTATAACTCAATATTGTATAGCTTGTGCTGCAAGGGCAGCTCTGGCCTCACAGTGTAACTCCACAAGACATCTGCGGTTGTGCTGGGATGTCTGGGATCAGGACGTTATTAGCAGATCCTTTGGGTGCTCTGAATTTTGGGGTGGAGCCTTCATGGATCAGATTTGTTTGTCCGGCACACTCCATGAGTAGTTCTAGTTTATGTTCACTGTCGGTTTCTCCTCTAGGCCCCTTGACCAGTTAAAATGTAAATATCTCCAATGTTTCACACATTTGTTTGGTGGTTTTAGTGCATCATCTACATATTAATAGTAGTCCATTATATCTTTCTCTCACAGTTTCTCATAGTATGTTAGCATACTACTGCCTTCAAAGGCATGCAAAGTGCAGAATACACAGGGTAATGAGACATAATGAGACTGAGCACATGGTACACGTGTTAGCAATAATCAAGAGTCATGGCCGGTACAGAGATGGAACAGATGGAAATCAAAGAGGCTTCTTTGACAGAGAAATGATTGCCTGAAGCAGGAAAAAGGCAGACAAAAAAGTGTGAAGGAGAAAGAAAAGTGGCAAAGCAGTAGCAGTAGAGTGCATGCAAAAGTGAGAGAGAGAGAGAGAGAGAGAGAGAGAGAGAGAGAGAGAGAGAGATTAATTGAATTTTAAATCCGAGCATTACTGATTACTCAAATAGAAAAAACATCAGGCAAAGTGGATTACCATTGCATCCATCATGTTAAAACGTTTAAAATGATTGCGTGAAAGACTGAGAGAAAGACAGCGGGAGCAAATAAGAGAAAGAGAGAGAAATTCAGACCTGTAGGTTGGTGACAGTGATGGAGAGGCAGTCAGAGAGACAGATTTCACCAGATGATAAACAGGACACAGTGGGAGAAGGTGAGACTAAAAGAGAGAAAGCGACAGAGAGGAAAAGAATGGGCTCAGGATAAAAAGCCCAGGCAGACGAGAAAGTCACTGATAGTCATGAAGAGCAAAAGAGAGGGCAGCATAAAGGCTAGCATAGCAGATTATGATAGAGGAGAGAACGGTGAGGGTGAAGGGATAGAGGGATCAAATGGGGGGGGGGGGAGGGGGGGGGAGAAAGACAGAAAGAAGAGATGGCGAAAAGGCTAGACTGAACGACATTTAGACAGCCTTCAAGCTCTCTGACTTGCCTACTGTCAGCTCTGACACTGCATTTGTGCGTGAGAGACTCTCTCTCTGTGTGTATGTGTATATGTGTGTGCGAGTCTGTGGTTGGATCTGAATATAAGACACAGTGACAATAAATGTCAAACATACTTACAACTCTGATTAACCGAAATGTTCTCTTGATACTTAGCTACCCAATAAAGTATACACACATACACACACATCCCCTCTGTTCTGATTAAAAGCCTGGTGCATTAGGTGATTGAAACTTGACACAATCCTGTTGGTGTGTGTGTGTGTACAGAATCTATATAGTGTATAGTGAATAGTCAACATAGTGTATTTCTTTTTTTGTACACCCATACACAGGAAAAACGTGCAAAGGCACTGATTTTTCTTTAAACCCAGATAACACCCCAAGGTTTTCATCACCCTGAAGAAAAGGTCATCAACATAAAGATCACAAACAGGATTTATACTGTAGGTCCGACATTCCTATAAACATGACAGTAAACCCAAAACTAAACACATTTAACAAATACATTAGTACTGTATATACCATGCCTGACTTACCTAACCAAAAACAGGAGAAAATGCAATCATCCCATAATAAATTGCACCATTGCATTTTCTGACAGTGCATCATTTTTTAAATACAAGTCCCATTTCAGCTCTTTTTTTGAGGGTGAGGCAATATCTGAGAGACGAGACATAATCTCATTATATTTGGTCAAGAGATTCCAAGCTTCAATTTAGACTGCTGTATTGACATACACCTTTACGTTTGGATCTAGGTGTTATAGAGTTTAAGCTCGTAAAGATGTATTCGGCTAATCTTATTGAATTATTTTACTCCGTAAGGTTTTCATGATTGTGGTTTTTGCCTGAAACAAGACGTATTTTCTCAAATATCTATTTATACAAATTTATATGAAGCTTGTAAAAATCTAATGAACTGTACTTGAATAAAAAAAATAAAATCTAATCAAATCTGTTTGCTTGTGGCGATTAATTTTCAGCACTGTATCAGCCAAGTTTTCAAATATTATAATAATTTCTAGTCCTACAATTGAGTTCACCTTTCAAACATTTAAAAATGATCATGAAAATGTACATATGTAAAAACATTTTTTATTTGAATGCATTAATCTTTATGAGGATTTGTCATATTATATAACCTGTATAATTGTATAAGCCAAACAAGAAATTGGGATAAAAAACATAAGCCAAATACAACTTTAAATAAGTACTTGGAATTCACTGTACTCAATGTATCATAATGGCGTTGAATAGCAGCTATTTCTGCTACTTTAACAAATAACACAGCTGTAAACCTGTCCTTCAGTAAATACAAAAATAATGGATATCAGCTCATAAATGCAAAAAAAACAACAACCCATGAGCTTTTCTCCTGGCTGAGGTGGCTCAGGGCCAACTGCAGTTGTTCTCATTAACATTCAGAGAGTGCAACATTTGATTCTTGAAAATCAACAGATAACTTGTCGCCAACTTGCGGATGGCATCTATCTGTGCAAAGTGTACACACAATCATTTACAACACCACTTGCATATTACAGGAACCTGGCTGGGAGTTACTGCCACATCCCCAGTACAGTCCAGACCTCACTGCAGACTATTATGTTTGGGCCATTAAAGGAGTTCATGGGAGGCCAGTGTTTCAGACGTGAAACAAGCAGAGGGGGATTTATATACAGAAAAAAATGCCATTTTTACTCTCAGCAATCAAAAGTCCTGGTTTGACCTGGAACCCCCCCCCCCCTCCTGAAACAAGTGCAGACTGCAAACAATGGATTCAAATTTCCAGAATGCAACGCGGTTATACAAAACTCTTGAGATTCAGCTCACCTAGATAGTGATCTATGATATGACAAGGATGGTGAATTTATCTAGAGTGTACAGATGAGGATGTGAAAAAGATGGACAGAGCAAAGTACTAAAAGTGCTGCTTCATCTCTCTCTTTTGTTAGAGATTCTGCAAGGACTAAATCAATCTGATGTGACTAAGCAAGTAGTTGAACAGGTATGGTTGGAAATTATTAATCAAAGTGAAACTTGGAATTTGATTTCAAAAGCTTGTAATCATCCCAAATTAAATTGAACTAGAGTCTACAAACCTTATGAAAAGTGCTCAACCACATGTCTATCTGAATGAAACCCACTAAGCACATAAAGAGCATGCAAACTCTACCCACAGACTAGTCGTAAGATTCAAACCAGACAGAGGGAGAGAGAGAGAGAGAGAGAGAGAGAGAGAGAGAGAGAGAGAGAGAGAGAGACTTACTTTCTGAATGGTTACTCTGACTATTACTGATTACTAAGGTAGAACAACATCAGGCAAAGTGGTTTACAATTGCATCAATCACAGTAAAGTGGAGTGAGTAAAAGAGTGATAGGGGGAGAAAGGGAGCATGTGAAGGAAAGACTCAGCTCTGTAGCATGGTGACAGTGATGGAGAGGCCGTCAGAAAGGCGGATTTCATCATCTGATAAACAGGACACAGCGTGAGAGAGCACTTTGAGATTTACTGCATACTCACCTGACAGTAATTATTGCCCTACAACGCCAGTGTTTTGTTGTGCATCGGTCTGGTTTGCCTTCTCGTGTGATTGTTTTAGCTAGTACATGATAGAGGCAGACCTGTTTTCATTATTCATGTTAGCCAGTGTGTGTGTGTTTTTTCTGATATCCACTTAACATGGCAATTCTCTCTCTCTCTCTCTCTCTCCTAGTCCATAACTGTGTACTGAGCGTTTGTTGTGATTGAGAGACAGGGTCAATGGCTCTCTCTAATGAGCATCTTCTGTAGTTTTCCTTTTATCCTTGTAATGACTCCTACACATAATAAAACAGAGTGTACACTTTAGCAAACGCCTCTGAACTAAATCAAATCATAACAAAGCTTCCATTAACGCTCTCCCGTTAAAGGCAGATGCCATCATACACACTAAAGAAGATGCCTGGTGTCTGGTGTTCCCCTGGAATACACCGTTGTATTGAATAGCCAATTGAAATCAAATAAGATATTGTTTAATATAATACTTCTTATTAGGAGTCACTCTGACAGGTCATGGTTGTTAAGGAATCATTTAAAAAGAGTAGAAAGCACCATACCTCTGAGCAAAACATCAGTAATTAGTAGCTAAATGGAAAATTAGCTAATTAGGGGATAGTATATAAGCATCAATACTTTCTGTTAAACCCAACAATAGGCACAGCAGAAATGAACACATAATTTTTGATAATCTGTTCAGCTTTATTGTATATTAAAATTCACATTTATTTCAATGCTACATTTATAAATCTGTTCACTGATCACTGCCATCTTTCAGTCATAAATCTCCTTTGCTCACCAAGACTAGGACAGGGTTGCCCTGCATAAACTAGTTACAACAGTGTCCAATACAGCTTCAGCTAATCTAATGAGCTAATTTCTCATGAGAAGAATATGGAGCCTACCACCACATCCTGTCCAAGCAAAGTACTCTAGTGAACAGTGAGGAAGAATACATTTTTACTGTCCTAGTTTACTGCAGTGCTGCTTTTACTCAAGAAACCCTTTCTAAATACAAGAAAACTATGCTGTTACTAAAGCTCTTGCCTGATAAGACTCACGCTTGGCTGACAGCAGACATTGATGGAATCAATGAAGAGAAAACTCACCCTTCTACAAGCACTTCCTTTACCTGTTCCAGAAAGGATTCGGTCATTCCCCTCATGCATGATCATTCCACACTAACAGCAGCACAAAGTGGTTTTAATGAGCCAGTGTTTGAACATTTTGTTAGTAACTAAGGATGTCTTGCTCAATGACCTAATCGACATCTCCATCAGTCTCATCAGTGAGCTGTTTAAGAACCGTCAACCCGCAACCGCATCGGTTCATACTAGCCTCATGCCCCAAGCCCATGGAGCTAAGGTGAATCAAAATAGACAAGAACCAGACAATAGACAGAATCACCATTGACCATTACTGCAGCAGCCCCAACATCAGCTGGCATAGTGCAAGGCATGACCCTTAACCAAGGTATCTCAATCCACATCAGAGTGAACAAATGTCATGTTTTGCTTTAATCCTGTGCACCCTGGCCGTAACCAACTGCATCATACCATCACATTGTACATCAGCACCTTGCACAAGGTATCCTCACCACTATCACCACCACGTGCCCCATAATTTGGGGAATCCCATCATTGCAAATCCATTACTGACAGATAGAAATAGAAAAAGTGTTTAACATGAGTTAAAAGCAAACTTTCTCAAATAATGTGGCAAGGTCAGTGGAGTCCCTCCGCATCGACCCTATGACTTCGCAATCAAACTTTTGTTGTGAGCACTTGCAACCATGTTTACCCTTTTTTCTCAACAAAAGACCCAAGCCATGGAGGAGTACATCACTGAGGCCTTTCAACAAAAACACATACCCCAATCTGAGAAGGAGATAACAGAAGTTGAAGATAGCATTTAGCACAACCGCTGGACCTCTAGCCTTAAATATCTGGTAATGCCACATAGAATAATTCAGCTCCTGCAGTGTTCCATAGCCTTACTGGAGATTTTTTATAGCCTATATTGATAACATATAAATCCTTTCCCCAGACCGTCCATGCAAATTACCCACATAAAAAGGCTCTGTCACATTTCCTAAGGAATAAGCTCCACATCCTGGGCTACATTATCAACACAGTCAGTGTGCTATTAAACAAGGACTGCTGTTCCTTCCCCATTGAAGTGGTTTCAATGGGTTCACCTGCTGTTTCTGCATTTGCTGTTCCATTTAAGGATTCAGCATACTAACATCTCTACTGACCAAACCTAGGAAAACAGAAAGCAGTTTCAATGGAATCCCACTCCAGAAAAATCCTTGGAGAGGCTTAAAGCTAATTTTTTTTCTGCTGCCACAGTCTTAACGCACCCCAATCCCTCCCAACTGTTCATAGTTAGGTTCAACGCATCATACTTTGACATTGGGGCTATCCTCTCTCAACGATTTAGAGACAGATCCTAGCGTTGTTTTAGGTTCTTCTTGTCATCTGCAATTAACAACTTCTTGTAAGCAAAATGGCCCTGGAGATATGGTATCCATTTACCATCTTTGATCATTATAATAATGAGTATCAAGTAGGCCAAGTATAAAAACACCTACTGTAAGCAGACCCTCCAAGTAAAACCACTTAGAAATATCAGCTCGAGTTTTATTTGGATAATGAAATTTACAGAATTCCAAATCCTAGCATCCCAAAAACATGGTAAAACCAATTAGGGCCATGGGATACCCATGTACTCACCCAACACAAAAGCTCATACAGGGTAAATGTATATGCTCAGTATAGGCGTTAATCAAAGTAATAATCCTTCTACCCACATTCCAAGACCACTGGTTATAGAACCTATCCTGACATGCCCCATCCCAGCAGTTCACAATGGTGATCACTATGCATGAAATCCCTCCACAAAGTCTCTTTGAAACAGAAAAACTGTTATTTTAGTAGGAGTCCACATTCTTGTGTATCTGGAAGACAACTTAAGAGACTGGGACTTTAATTTGCATCTTGACACTGAAGAGGTTTTATTGGAAAGTTTGGGTGTATTGAGCCTAAAATCAGGACCAAGCCAAAGGGCAAGCTGAGAGAGCCAATCAAGAGATTAGCAATTTCCTGCACACGTTCTCAGCCAACAATCAAGAAGACTGGACACACTTTCTACTTTTGGCAGAATATTAACAGAACTCCCTTAAACACTCCACTACATCGCAGAACAACCTGGTGTACAAACCACCCTTGTCCCAAAGGAACGCCACCCCCATAGATGCTCTCTCAGCAGATATCTAGTTTAGAAACAAGTTTACCAACACCTACCTGAAACCATCATGAACATTGCCATCATGCCTCACACTTAAATCCTTGACAATAATTTTCTAAATTTGACCCTGTGCTGACACGTAATGGATGGCCATTGTTATATTTTTATTATGAGTGCTCAGTATAAATACGTTATACATATATTGCAGAGTGCAAACTGAGCAACAATGTTCCAGACTGTGTCAATTACTTTGGCCAACAGCACTAAAAAAACTGATTTTCATGATTTGTGTTGCTGGAGAGCCAGAGAGTAAAAGTCTGTTTCTGCTAAATTTTTGCAGAATCACACTTGAAATATGCCTGAGTATCTTTCTATATGCAGTCTTACATGATTTGTGACCTTTTGTGAGACGGGCAATGTGAAAGAGCTGCTTAGCTTGCCATTTACAAACTTAAACTTTCTAATGAAAGCAAAAGAAATTCGGCAAAGTTGATCCCATCTTCACAAACATTATTAAGTAGATTGTTCACCAAAAAATTATGGCCCTTTAGAGGACTGACTAGATGACTAAAACAGTGCATGATATAGATGGATGAATGATAAATTCAACTAAGGGAAACAAAATGTTTTTTTTTTTTTTTTTTTTTTGGTAATCACTGCACCACCACTGGCCTTTGTTCACTAAATTCACAGAAGACCAAATCATGCAAATGAGCAATTTAACAAGGTTGTTATTGTGGATTGTCTGAGCATACTGATGTCAAAATTGATGTTTTAGATATGCTTAAAAAACATGCCATTTGTTTAATTTAAACCCTTTATTTTGATCAAATGAGTGCATATTATATATTATATATCACTATACCTGTATATTAATGCAGTTATTATTATAATACGCATTGTTGAATTCTCAAATCTGATTAGTTAAAAAGTATGCATTATTTCTTATATACCAGTACTGTATGTATTTGAAAGTAGTTTTGGTTGTAAGATGAAATATATGTTTTTTATTAATGTGCTCATTCTAATGAATTATTGTTTTTAATTAACAGCTCATATACAGGGACTTTTATGGCAGATGCTCTACATAATTTAAACCCAATAATAAACAGTGTTGTTTACAAAGCGGCTCATGTAATCCTTCATCTGAAGTGTGTTCTTGGGAGATGTGTGTGTGTGTGTAACATTTATGGAAATAGTCTTGGGTGTCATTGCTTCATAACAGTCATACGGCTTTGTAAAGTTTTCTTTGTAAAAATAGGGAAAATGAGTATCATCAATTATAGCAAGTAATATCAAAAACTTATTACACAGACCTTGCAAAACTCTAAATCAAATTTGATCAATTAAACATTGCATATACTAGCAAATCACTGTGGTATGGAAATAATTTTACCCTTTGCCATCATGTAACAGCATGGTGTTGTATTCCTTTCATTGCATACTCTAACATAATATATAAATATGTTATACTTAGCAGTATAAAACAATGCAATAGATAACACTGGCAGAGTAAATACCAGTCAGAAGAAAAAAAAAAACAAAAACAATATGT
This sequence comes from Clarias macrocephalus, assembly GCA_011419295.1. NCBI lineage: Eukaryota > Metazoa > Chordata > Actinopteri > Siluriformes > Clariidae > Clarias > Clarias macrocephalus. The sequence continues at coordinate 119,790 of JAAGKR010000340.1, forward strand.
TTTTCCAGTTTCCAGTTTCTTAAAACTCTTGAGCTTTTAATTTATCGACTCACTTACACTTGCAGCTAAGTGTTTTCATCCAGAGCTTATAATACACACATGAATAAGATTCATTATGGTGCAACATACTAGAGCTGAAAGATTCAAATCCCCCTAGTGAGCTGGGCAGCTGTTGGAGTTACGAACCACACACAGTGTATGTGTGCATGCAGATTTGTGTACATGTAATTTGTCAGCTGGGGTTTATGCATGCCTCTGTCTTTACACACATTCTCTTTCTTAGTGTGTTCGGGTGAGAGAGCATGAGCAAGAGAGATTGGTGACAGAGTGCTTCATCTACAGCTACCTGATTATTGATTGCTGGCTATGGTCCCTGCAATCCAAATTAGAACGACCACACACACACACACACACACACACACACACACACACACACACACACACACACACACACACACACACACACACACACACACACACACACACACACACACACACACACACACACACACACACACACACACACACACACACACACACTACTAAACTCACATACTGCAGAAGTATGATGACCCAAGCATGCAACCGTGCAAACGCAGTGTAGCAAGCTGCAAAGTTGCGCAACCGTCCTTGTATATGGTTCTCAGGCCACACTTACACTTGTCCTTCCTCGCAAATGCACACAAGCACAGACCGTAGAGTATCCACAGGGAAGGCAGGGATGAAAGGATGAAAATATGATGCCTCACTGGAGTAGATAGAGAGATCATGGACGCTTTGAAGGGTGGAGAGTAGTGCAGGAGAGATAAAGAGAGGGGAGTGTGAAGGATGAAAGCTTAATATCGCTTTCAAATGCGAGTGAAGCACAGCATAACATTAATGACAAGACATGACAGCAATACAATATTGGGTGCACTGGGGCAGTGTGTGTGCGTATGTGGGTCAGTCAAGGAAAGTCAGAGCGTAAAACAAACCAAAGTCACACTTATGCACAGATTAGAATAAACAGCTGTTATGATTTATTGCTTGATCAATCTTTTCATACTGGAAATCAGTATCAAGAGTGTGATAGAGCTGTGCCAAGTATCATAGTCCAATAGAACTCTCATGGCTTTACATAAACTTTATGATCAAACATTCGTGAACTAACATCTATTGCACCATACTGTACTGTACTGTATGTCAGCCTTACCTAAACCAATGAAACAAACTTGAACATTAAACCACATAGTTATATAAGATTTATGATTAACACTGTTGCCTTGCATCTCCAGGAACAAGGGTTCAAGTTGGGTCTGTGTGCGTGGAGTTTGCACGTTTTCCCCGTGTTTGGCGGGTTTCCTCCGGCCACTCTGGTTTCCTCCCACAATCCAAAGTCATGCAGTGTAGGCTCATTGGCATTCCCACATTGCCCATAGTTAGTATGTAAATGAGGTAGTGTGTGTATGCTTGTGGGCCACAATGAATTCGCATCCTACCGTGTCCCCCGAGTCTCCTGGGCTAACCTGCAGGCCTCTCGTGACCCTGCACAGGATAAGCGGTATAAAGAATGAGTAAGGATTTCCCTTCACAGGAACTAAGGGGCACAAATCTGTTCCAGACACTACCCCTGTACAAAAGGACACGGTTTTTCCAAGGTTGGAGAATAAAAACTCAAGTGGCCTGCACAGAGCAGTGAACCTTGTTAGGATGAACTGGAAGACCAAATGCATGTCAGCGCATATAATAAACTCAATATAAATCATAATAAACAGAAATTGTACATTTTTGAACATATGAGTCTGAGTGTGTGAATCCTATGTTTTCATACAAGCCATGTTCATTGTAATAAAACAGCAGGTATAAAACAGCCCGTGTTGGTGTGTATCATACCAAAAGTGCAGAATCTGCTGTGGAGTTATATGAGATGAGCTACCTGAATCAAAAATGGAAATGAAGGTTACTACACCCAAGTCCTTGACAAATTAGCTTCTATACTCCTGCTAAATCGCTCTCCCTCTCTCACAAACACACACACATACACATACACACACACCAGCCATTTCCTCTGCATCCTAATCAAGGACACCACAAGTACACAACCTAATGAGAAACAAGGGCATGCATCTGTGTCGCTATTTGATTGGGACACGTTTCTTGTGCCCACACACACACACACACACACACACACACACACACACACACACACACACACACACACACACACACACACACACACACACCTGTTTCTAATATGGTTTATGGGGTGTGCTTTCCTGTGTGTACTCTGTATTGTTGCTTATTAATGTCCTTCTGTCAGGGGCTAATGGGGGTCATTAGCATATTAGTTTAACGATCCCCCAAATCGCATCCCTTCGCATACACACACGTGCACGCGGACACGCGGCCAGCCAGACAAACACAGGCACGCAACGAGAGTGGGGCTTAGCACAGGACTAGATAGTATAAGCTTACAAGGCTGTAAGAGAGAGTGCTTACTACTGGGAGAAGAAAAGAGACAAAAACGACATGCTCAATTTTGGAAAAGCGAGAGATTGGCTTAGGAGGAGGAAGATAAAGCATAATACCGGATTAATAACTGAAGAGCTACAACAAGAGAGAGAGAGAGAGAGAGAGAGAGAGAGAGAGAGAGAGAGAGAGAGAGAGTCTACGAATGTAGTTAACTCATAATTCATTGCAGGATTACACCAAGATGCAATAAATTAATTGAGCCTTTGGGGGGGAAAAAGGGTTTATGGGGCATGCATTTTTAAAAGCCATCCGTTGTTTCTACTTATTATCTTGCAATCTCAAGCAATATCAAAAGAGATGCATTTTCCGCAAACAGAGAGCTCGAGGGCTTTTTACTTTTACTATACACAAGGGAAACAAGTTTTTTTTTCTTTCAAATTTAACATTCTTTCTTTAACATTTCCTTTACCTTAAAGTGCATAAAACAAACAAACAAAGCAAAACCATCAGAAACTTGAAGTGCCTGCTGGGAAAGAAAGCTTCTTCTAAGAACTCTAACCTTCCATTTGTTCTACCAAGTGAGGCACCGAAACCTCGATCTTAAAGGTGAAATCTATTATTCATGTGTAAAAAAAAAAAAAAAAAAAAACTATTTTGTTAAGAATGTGGGTTTAAATGAATGGTGGCATTTCAGAAATGGTCTCTGGTGCAAAAATGTTGCTCTAATAACCTACTAGCACAACAGGAGGCTTGTCTCTAAAAGAAGATATCTCAGATTAGTGCCAGACAGACTTTATGATGCGGTTACGTAATTGATCGTACTGGGTATACACGACTCAAAAAGAGCTTTAAATGCGCTCTTGGTATATGTAATACGCTGTATAATGCATGCTTTTTTTCTCCAAAGTACCATAGAAACGGTTTGTGAGTGTCACAACAGAAAAGTGTTATAGAATGTGTGCGTATAGAATAGAGATGCAGAAGGGAAAGTGGCTGTGCTCTCAGAGGGATGGCATTAAACATTCTACCGTCAATCACAGTTACACTCAGCACTTATGCATGTCTGTGAGCTTATGCATTTGGAAGAAGATACTCTTAACAAATCAGCTCAACAGAGGGGGATGGTGTTAGTAGCAGGGAAATGCACAGGCTTGTCAATTGACCAGGCAGGCAGCAGCCATCTTCATAATGACATGCTACTCACTCACTCTCACTCACTCACTTTTGGTAAGCACTTTATTATGGTCAGGATGGTAGTATATCCAGATGTTACAGTATACCCGAGACGCTCGGTGCAAGAAGTGAATACACCCAGGATGGCATGCCAGTACAAGCCAGGGCTATGTGTCACTCCTTTGAAAAAAAATAGTGAGACTACTGTATAAAGCTAAAATATTGTGCAGACAGTCTAATTAGGGATGCTTCATTGACCTGTGCTCTCCTTCTTTCTGACAGGCAGAAAAACATCTGGAGTCAAGGAGACCAATCAAGCAGAACATGTAATTGCAGTCAAATAGCCTCTAAGGAATAAGAAACAAAATCATCAAATGCTGAGAAGTTTTCCAACTAACGAAAGCATCCAGGACATGCTGACTTTAGTCTTTCCCACCCACACACTTGGCTTTCTATGAAACACAACCATCCTAGGATAGAAAAACATGCCAACTAAGAAAGGTCCCTCCCCCTTCAGCTGCGGCTCTGGGGGTTGAGCCAATCGGCACAGGCCATGGGCCGGAAGGCAGCTGACACGACTAATCCGGTGCCAGCGCTGGGAGGGCGAGGAGTTCTGTCACAAAAATGGGGACCTCTTTGCAGTGTGGGGGTGCAGACATCACCGGGACTACGGTCACTGCCCTCGCTAAAGAGGAGGAGTCAACCAACAGGGACGGTCAGTGGCAATTCTGTCCCTGTGGAAACCATGTCTCTAGACAGAGCGAAACCCACTTTGGGGCAATTTCGAAACTGCACAAGTAGAACATCCCAGGATGAAACATCACAAGAAGGCAATGTCTACTGCCAGATCAAGACTACCCAAACTAACACCCACCAGTCAGGATGCAAAGGAAATTTCAAAAGGAACCCTCGCTTCATCAATGGCAGCGTTGTAGCATCTGAACTGGTAGAAGGAGTCTGTAGTGAGGGGGTGGAGACAGTGGACGTGGGTAGTCAAAAAGAGACAGAAATGCAAATTCAGAGGCGGGGTCAATCATTAAAAGGGGAGAAGACATGCCCTACAGTGCAGTGTGGGAGTGTAAGCTCGTATGCCACACACCCCAGGCCTTGCCGTGTAATGACATCATCCAGACCATGCACAGCATGTGGAAGAAAATCACAAGTGCCACCGTGCACGGCACCTGCATGCCAAAAACGAGAACCCAGACAGATTCAAGCAAGCATGACCCTTCCAATGCCACCTAGAAAAGACGTACCCAAACTGCAGAAGCAGAGGTCTACAGACACACACCCAACTCACACGTCACACACATCCATCATTTATAGTCATTCTGGGAGCACACACAAAGAGAACTCTTTTGATAAAAGTGACAGAACCACAAAGGAAACAACGACACAGTCAAATGATCCATCCACGCAATCACACACCAAAACATGTATCAGAAATGCTGCAACTATACAAATATCTACAAATTCATTGAAACTAAAGACATCAGAACAACCACAAATGCACAAATTACAGACAGGAATATTGACAAATAAAACAAAACTGATGGATTTGACAACAACTCAAAAACAACATGCCTCAAAAGATCCAGTCCAGCTCACAGCCGGGTGCACGAATAACCAAACCTACGCAACTATTACAACTGCTACTTCTCCGTTATCTGTCTCTACCATCCCTAAACCACCTCCCCCTGTCCTTTCTGTTCAGCCAGAATCACAAAACACACCCCCTCTCCCATGTAAAAACGCATCCCATTGCAAACTTTCAACATTAACAACAAAACTGACATCGCCAGAGATTCAGAAAGGTTCAGAGACCAAAATAAAATCCCAAACCCAACCCCTCAACCAAGGACTGAAAACTGTAAAGGCCCCAGATGCCAAACCAAAACTGGTAGATGATCAGCCTTCTCAAAAGAACATGGCAGGAGCCCAGATGCCACTTTGCAATGGGATGCCTTCAGCACTTCATGGATTACTGCAGAACATTGAGGAGAACCTGCTGTCCAACCAAGAGAAGATTAAGGTTCTGCTGAATGTCATACAGGACCTGGAGAAGAGCAAAGCAATGAGCGAGGGGTGAGAGTCTAATATTTAATACAAACCCTGTTCCAAATGATTAGCTATTACAGTATGTTAGCATAAACTTGTGAGAAGGTACAAATCAACCCTAGTTAGCATTTTGGAGTTGCCAACATTTTAGAGTACTGATTTTGCCACAGAAACAAACTGATTTTAGAGAAATTATATTTTTGGGAAGGGCATCAATTCTTCCATTTCCGTCAGAGGGTTTTTCCTTGTCTCAGTTACAGTACCTCTGGCTTGCATATTAGAAATCTACTTAGGTCTAATAGACAAATTAGACCATTCTGGTAAAGAAACTGATAAAGCGCTTCCGACCATCATTTCTTTCCAAACGATTTAACCTGTAATGACTCACATGGTTTGTGATGACGCCGTGTCCGAAAGACTGGTGAACTTAAGTCTGCCCTTGGAGGAAATTTTCTGGGGATCTTTCAGAACATGACGGAGCATCGTGTCGATTCCTTCAGCGAGCCCTCAGGGACAAAAATCATCAATCGAAATTTCTACCTTTCTTCTAGTATTCTTTTTTTTCCCGTTTACCAATCTATTAAAGTCCTTCATACATCTTTTCATTTTGTCAGCTTTCCCTTTTCATCTCTCCATCATGGGGCTTCTTACCCTCTAAATTGTCCTGTTTACTTATTCAAGCTGTCCATCAATGTTTTTATATCCTTTTATGCCACTTTTCAGAATGCTGTCCACACCATCTTAACTTGGTCTGACAGAAAGCTCTGGTCTCTGTGTGTGTGAGTGTGTGTGTGATAGAATGAGAGAGAGAGAGAGAGAGAGAGAGAGAGAGAGAGAGAGAGAGAGATTTGCAATACTTGGGCATGACTCTTCAGGTAGGTGGCTTTTGTGCCTGTGTATGATTTATTTCTGTCTTTACACAGACGCTGTTCTTACAGAACAGGACAGGACATCAACAACTGCTCGACCTGCCAGAAAACAGCCTGCATCATTTACAGGTACAGCATTAAAGAAATCCTTCACAAAAAAATTTGAAAAAAAAAAAAAATCTCAAATCTCCTTCCAGGTAGCCAGATTAAACAGGTTATGTTTGGTGTTTTTTTTTGTTGTCTTTTCAATGGCTGGGGTGTGCAACGATTTTTGGAAGTCTTTATTTAAAAAAAAAAAAAGAAATGTTTTCAGAAAATAGCAGTGATAGTCTATATTAACAAAATTACCTTTAAAGTAGAATAAAAACGCAATACAGAACATGGTGGTGTAATGCCGCTCAACAAAATGTGGACTGTTTTCCAAAAACCATGATGCAAAATGTTTAATTCCTCTTGAACCACTTCATATTACCAACAATTAAAATTTTCTTATTAATTAACAGCCATCATACTTATTTTCAACAGTTTATAATTAGATTTAATGTTTGTGAAATGTCTGTAAAATGAGTTGGTTCTTGTTATCACTTGTGTTACAGCAGATACACAGCTGTTTCCTCTTATTTGTTCACTGTCATAAAAGCAAAAAAAAAAAGGGGGGGGGGGGACACAGCTTGTTTAGTTACAGAGAAATCAAAAAACACAATGAGTTCTTGTGTTGAAAAGAAAAAACACCAAACCAATGTCTCTTTAGAGAAAGGCATCATATAAATTATTCTGCATTTTAAATTAAATACACTGTCTGTCAAAAAAAAAAAATCACACTCAATTAACTTTAGCTTTGATTACAGCACACAATGTGATGGCCAGTTGTGTATGCATGAAAATGATTCCTTGTGCTCCCAGTACATTCAGGTCATCATCTGACTTCATTTATTGCCACATAGCAATGCTGAGTCTAGACCTGAGCAACTGTAGTAATACCAGTGCTTCATAAGATGAGACCACATGACCCTTTACGATTCTATGCAACGTCCAATATTTTTGCTTTTTATTATTAGTCTCACTAACAAGTGGTTTTCTTATGGTCACACAAATGTTTAGTCCCAATCCTGCAAGCTCGTATAACATTGTATGTATAATCTTACATTCACTATTAAACGTAGGGGTGATTTCTATTGTAGATTGTTTCTTTTACAATCTGAGCTTTGATCCCAATCATCCATGCTTGTTTTCTGACCACATGGTTCAGCACTATGCTTCCAGGTTTTGTTAATATGTTGGATGGCTTTTAACCCAGTTCCACTCACTAGTCATCTATATCGCTTCATCCTGTCTACAGAGCCACGGGGGTCTGGGGCTCCTACTCCAGAAGACTTAGAACATGGGGTGACCCTGGATGGGGTGCCAATCCATCTTGGGCATACACACACTCACAAGCTCATTCACACACTATGGGCAATTTGGGAACACCAACGGGCCTAATCTGCATGTCAATTCCATTGCATGTCATTTTTAAAGTTTCCTTTGCTTAACGATGCCTTTTCTTGACTCTTCCAAACAGCAGCAACCAATTAAATTTTTTTTTTAAATTAAGCTTAGATTTTGTAAATGGTCTGTCAATTTAAGTTATTACTTTAGAAAAGACAGCATATTTGAACGAGCGCATTAATATAAAGCTGTTATTATAAAGAGTCAACACTGTGGTAAGAGTTGCTTTTATAGTAAATTATAAACCCCTTATGACCAATCAATTTCATCATTTTAACAGTGCTGTGGTGTGATTAAATGAACGCACAAGAAATATTTCCCTTTGGAAATCATGTCAGCAAGTCTGATTTGGGTGATGTAGACTTGCATTTCATGTTTCTTTGGCCTCGGTGCTCCAAAGCAAAACTGAAGAAGCCAACAGCAGACATCAACAATCCACTATAGGCCTAAGTGGGTAATTATGTAAATTTGATTTTTCACCAACCTTCCCTTTAATGTGCTGTAACTTATCAAATGTGTTTTTTTTTTCTAAGCTGAACAGGCACACATACACACGCTCACACACACACGCTCACACACACACACTCACACACACACACACACACACACACACACACACACACACACACACACACACACACACACACACACACACACACACACACACACACACACACACACACACAGATGCAATAAAGAGAGCTGTGTGTTAGTGGGGGAGGTTATTTATGTGAAGAAGAAGCTATGTTCAATAAGTGGTAACGTGTAATGTGTTGCAGCTTCGAGCTCTGAAGGCTGTCTGCAGGGTTCATCATTAACATTAAGCGGGTTCACGCTTGCTGTTAAAAGAAATTATGCCCTATGGGATGTGGATGTACTCATACACACACACTCTCACACACACACACACACATGCGTGCACACAACACAAACTTAAATCATGTGTACTTCGGTGGAATTGGATGTCCTCAAAAGCACAGAGATGTTCTAGTGTTTGTGTCTCTAGTTCCTTTGGTGTGTTGTGGAGAAATTTCCCTTAAAATACAAATTTTTCTCTCTCTCTCTCACTCTCTCTCTCTCTCTGCTAGTTCTATCACATTGTGTCCTGCTGGGATCAAAAGCATCAACATCACTGCACCATTTGAAATTTCTAACCAACACACACACAAATTAAATTTCAGCATCACCACGTATACACCTATATTTAAGGCACACATTTGCACACACTAGCTTCCAGATTCCAAGTCCCTTCCTTTCCTATACACACACTCACACTCACACATACAAATGCACACACCCTAAGGTGAAGCCTGCCTCGGGAATTAATTAAATTTCGGAAGCTTTTCTACTGAAGCTTTATCCCATAACAATTGAAACGAAACACACACACACATGCGCACTCACACACACGCTTCAACAATGCTCCACATACACACACAAGTTTTCCCTATCAAAATAATACAGTGTGATAAGCTAAAAATGCTGTTAGTGGTTTTGGTTTATACAAACATCACATAACATCACACCCTCCGCTGTCTGCTTTATAGCTGAAATAGTAAATCAAAAAGATCTATTTGGACTCACATAATTTTTTCTTCCTTTCTGTTTTATCAGATTCTCACACACACGCACCCACACACATAAAACAAGAGAGAAAGACAGACAGCGAGAGAGAGAGAGAGAGAGAGAGAGAGAGAGAGAGAGAGAGAGAGAGCAGGCATATTATCCCTCGCCTGGAATAAACCACTGGCTTATGATTCCTGGAGATAAATATTATTCTTCCGACCTTTCTATCTATCTCTGGAGACAGGCACAACTGTAGAGAGATTTTTAAAAGCATAGACACTCTTGCACATCATTTATTTATGCTTTCCATCCACTTTCCCTGCAGTTTATCCATCTTACTCCGTTACATTTCTTCCATCTTCCCTTCATCCCCCTTCATGGGGAAGTGTGACTAGTGTACAGTACATGGACATGGCTTGTCCCTATCCCGTATCGCACTTCCAGTACATCAGGGTTGTATATACTTTTGTAGCCAAGGAACATCTCCCAAGGAATAGAATTTCACAGCACAAATTAATATGTTCGATATTTTTTCAGACCCATTAATCATATTTAATCCACAATATGGCATACCTCTTATGGCTTTGGCATACTATGGTTGGACCCCTATTGCCTTCAAAACTGCCTTAATTCTTCATGACATACAGTAGATTTAACAAGGTGCTGGAAACATTCCTTATGAACTTTGATCCATGATAGCCTGATAGCATCTGGTGACTGTGGAGGGAATTTGAGTACAGTGAACTATTTTTCAGGTTCAAGAAACTAGTTTGAGATGATTTTAGCTTTGTGACGTGGAGTGTTATCCTGTGACCATAAAGAGCCGGACATGGCCAGCAACAATGCTTAGGTGATATTTAATCAATGCTCAAGTGGTACTAAGAGGCTCAACTCAAAGCGTACCAAGAAAATATCCCCAACACCATTACAGCAGCACCAGCAGCCTGAACCGTTGATGCAAGGCAGGATGGATCCATGCTTTCATGTTGTTCATCAGACCAGGCAACACTTTTCTTCCACTCACTGGATATTTTCTCTTTTTTCAGACCATTGTCTGTAGACCTGACCAGCTCTACGCTCTGAATTGAGTTTCTGCCATGTAATTGGCTGATTAGATATTTGAGGTACCTACTATAGTGAAGTGGCCGGTGAGTGTAATAGTACGTCTAACTCTTTAGTTTACAACTTTGCCCTGTTCATTTTTCACTATTGATAAAAACGTTTCATGACCTCTCAAATCTAATTAGTACAGTAATTAGTAAGATGCTAAATAAAAACATTTCGTTTTGTCAAATCTTTTTAAATATTCAATAAATTGGCAAGGCATAACAAATGAGCATTGACAAATACAATAAGCATGCTTTAATGTTTTCTGTGCCTGCTTTGTCTACGCTTCATTAACAAAATTCATTTCCATTTATCCTGTTAAATGACCGCCTCCTGTAATACATTCCCTACATACAGTACAGCACGCCTTTAACCAGCGGTAGCGCATTGGATCATCTTTGTCCTGCTGCCTCACACACCTCACTATTTACTCTAACAAACAGCTCGGATGGTGTAAAGGGGTTTCAGTGGAAGGGTATTGATTGAAGAGTAAGGGCACTGCTGACATGTACAGAAATAAAGTTCACCCCAAAACAGGCAGCACAAAGTGCTAACTCTCTCACAAACAATACATCACTAGTAAACTGCAGCTTACTCTAAAGGTAGCTCGCGTGTAGACATTGCTCTTGGGCTTTTTCTGTTTTTTAACAGTGAGTAACACAAGTGGACAGTGTCTTTTTTTTCCTAGTAAAGAAAAAAAAGAGCTGAATCTAGATCAGACTGAATGACACACGCTGTCTTTTTTTTTCTTCTACTTTTTGTATAGTCTAACTTTCCTGGAGCTATCTTTTTGGGCTAAATGCTAGGTGCTACTTAATAGGCAAGGTTTTAGCATCTAAGCAAGTTTAATTTTTCAACTCTGTGTACGCACAATTCTGTGTGAACAGCTTACACATGCAGATTTCCAAGCAGCATGTCATTTATCAAATTATTTTTGTTTGTGAGGACGTGCATATATTTAGAACTACTTTTGACCGTGTGCATGAAAAAAAAAAATGGCGCGAATGTTAATCATGAGCAAACTGATTAATGAAGAGCTCTGATCCCACTTATTGTCAATCACGTCAGCATATTTGGCAGTAATTGTTGACTGTAGTGCTCACAACAACATGATGAAAGGCATCATGAGATCACACAGCTTGACACAGAAAATGTTTTAAAAGACAGTGGGGAAACTCTTTATTTCTGAGTGATGAGTGGATCATCAGTCAAATTTGTTAGCAATTGTAGAGCTGCTCGTCCCACTTTTAGAGACGCCAACAAAACAGCAATAGCATCCGCCTTCCTACTCTAGGGGTTTTACTCACAGGAACATTTTATCATAAAATTAGAGACCGGTCTGGCACGTCCTGCCCAACTACAGTATAAGCTGAGTATTGGCACATGCTTTATATCACTCACACCACAATACAGTACATTTTGAAAAAACAGTAGCAGAAAAATACATATTGAAGAATTTTCATCCAATCGTAGCTTTTAAAGATATACCTGGAGCAATTGTTTATACACAGCAATACATTTTACATTGTAAAGAAAAGCAATTTACTATATACAGTACACCAATGTGGGGGCATTTATTTATGCAAATAAGGATGGCCATGTATGACCAGAGCAATTTAAAATGTGATAAGATTTATCAACGGCTATTTCCTACCTCTTTGCACATGCACACGTGTTCAATCCCAATTTCCTAATGCACACTGGTGGTTCTTAAGGACGGAATTAGAACTTGTTCTACTGTATGAACGCTTTGATAAATGAGACCCCAGGTGTTGATGTTATTCTTGAGATAACGCACTCCTATAGGAAGGGTGACCTTATTCCCTAATGTTCGGTCTACCTGAAAACAGATTTCTTTTTTCAGCTTGTAAATCTGTTCTGAAATGATTTATAGGTACATAATGGTGTTGGAAAATATATGTAGTGCACAGCTTGCTCAATAGAATAACATCTGACATTCAACCACAGAAAACAATAGACTGGACATAAACTACTCACAGTTGATATGATGTTAAGAATACATACTTTATTTTTCCTGAAGCAGTCAAGTCAAACAAGGCCTTTTTTCAGGCTTGAGCAAAATAACAGAGCACCGTTATTTAAGTGAAGACTACCTTTATCACTCTATATAGATGGCACAGTGTCTTAGCGGTTAGCACTGTTGCCTTGTAGTACATCCAAGGTCCAGGTTCGACTCCTGCCGTGGGGACTGTGTGCATGGAGTTTGCATGTTCTCTTCGTGCTTGGTGGGTTTCCTCTGCATACTCTGGTTTTCTCCCACAGAAAACCACAAACATGCAGATTAGGCTAACTGGTGTTCCCAAATTACCCAGTGTGTGAATGCTCATGTGAACATTCACCAGAGGTCCAACCACGGTGATAAAAAAGGGAATAAATACAGTACAATGGTAATTACCATTGTAGTTGGACTACGGAGCTTCTTAGATGGATGGATCTCTCAATATAATCCCCTGCTACACTAATGCACTCATCCCAGTGTTTCACTATGACCTGGATACGATCAGGGTAGAAAGTTTCTCTGTGCAATATAGTCATGATCAGACTGCTTGCTTCACATCTGAAAAGCTGGCCTGCCACAAGGTCAGGACAGTACAGGGGATGTCACAATAACTCTCAGCCCGAATTCCTATACAGTAATGGGCAAGTGGGCTCCGAGCCACCTCGGCCTGGATGGTCATTCACGAATGTACGGCCTTCTTTAAAATGTTTGCACCATTCAAATGGTGTACTGTCGCATCACCATGCTGTGCTTGACGTTTTCTGTAAATGCCAATCAGTTTTATACCTTCATTCATGAGCAATTTCATCACAAATCTTGGTTTGACTTGAAATGAAATTGTATATTTAATTGGTAAACTAATGCAGATCAAAAATAAGCAAAGCAAAATGGACATAAATCATTCAAACGGGCATTCATTCAGTTTCTCATGCCAGTTATTGTATTTTCAAATAAAGAAGTGCAGGGAAATCAAATAAAGTAGATCCTGCGCTTCACAGAAACTTGAGAATGGAAATGACCCCCACTTTAATGTTACACTTTAGTTGAATCGATGAATGACACATAAAGATATAATGGAGTTGTGAGACGAGTATACAAATAGAATTCTTTCCCCGGTTTCTGACAAATAATTTCCTGGAGGCCATGGATTTGCATTATGTATGCCGTAATGCAATTCATTTTCATGCTTTATTTTAGACTCATTTGATTTGTAGCCCCAAAACATGACCTTGTAGCCTCATTATATCAATCTGTGGCCATGTCTTACATGTCTTACTAAAAACGCAACCATGTCATCTCATTGTATCTGTAGATTGTCCTTAAATATGCAAATGTGAACAAATTACAAATAATATTTAAATAATGAGTTTCATTCTAATAGAAAGAAATGTACAATATCCTCTCCTTCACGTTCTCCTCCTGTGCTCTGCTTCCTTCTTCCTAACAGCATTAGTTGCATTGAGCATAATTTAGATTCGTCTGGCCTCTAAAAGTCGATAGTGGTATCGGCTACAGAGTGCAGAACCTTTCTGTTTCACTCTTCCACACACACACACACACAAACACACACACACAAACACAGCCTGATTGGCCCCCTCATAGATATCAGTATGTTTGGTATTGGAGCATGCAGTCCTCTTCAGGATTAAATAGGTCATTATGTACCTCTCCTCACTAACAAAGATAAAGGCAACAATATCGTTCCAACACCATCGTGACCTGGCTTTGAGTGGAAGAGAAAAAAGAGAAACAGCTGTGCAGGAAGGAATCAAGACAGCAAGTGAAGGTTTAAGCCAGAAAAGAGGAAACATGGAGGGATGTAGATAAAGGGGGGCAAATGCGGTGGCGATTTGGGAGAGCTGTTAAGATAAGGAGCAGGATAGTGATCTATGAGTATACTGCTCTCGGCTAACATGAAGGCATGTGCGTGAACGCGTGTGTGTTTGTGTGCGACTACAAGTGGTGATTAATGTTTCATGTTGGCCTGTTGTTTGTCTTAGGTACGACAAACAGGCTGTCATGGCTGCTTCAGAGATTAGATGAAATATGTCTCATTTTCCCTTTTTTTTCCGCTTTAGGCTGAAGTCAATCATTCTTCACTAGCGTGACAGGAAAGCTTTGCTTAGTTAAACTCTTCTGAGTAACATATTAGCTAGTACGATCAATTAATTACCACGGCACGCACAGAATACAAAGGCAAACGAATAATGATAACCAGAAATTACATGAAAATCAAAGCCATAAATTCCGCTTTGATAATGGCATTTCAATAACAGAAAACCGACCCAGGATAGAACCATTTTAAACCTTTTCAAGAAATCCAGATTTAATGAATATGGAAATAAGAAATGCCTCATTCTCTTGGTGTGTCCTGAACTTATTAGAGATTGCATGAATTTCTATAAACAACAGAGATGAAGACGAATTATGGTACATTTTTTAACATAAAGTCATTGCAAGAATCTGCACAAGTACTGACTCCAGTCTCTTCATTCTAAGGGTTTCTTTTGATTTCAGTGTGAAACCTTGCACAGCAAGCAGAGTTTTACATAAACGTGCATATTTGCAGAAATAAACGGAGGAGAGGGGAGTTAATGCCGGATGGCCTTGCAAAACTGCTGTTTTGTTTGTAATAATGCTCTCATATGATATCTCCTTTACTGAAATTTTAATAAGGCAGCATGGCGGCATAGTGGTTATTAATGTCGCCTTGCATCTCCAGGGTCCATGTTTGATTTCTGACTCGGGTCTGTGTGCGTGGAGTTTGCAAGCAATGCTTGGTGGGTTTCCTTCCACAGTCAAAAGACATGCAGATTAGGCTAGCTGCCAAATTGCCTGTAGTGTGTGAACGAGCATGTGAGTCTGTGTATATGTGTGTGCCCCGCGATGGATTAACACCCTGTCCAGGATACACCCCGCCTCGTGGCCTAAGTCCCCTGTGACCCTGTATACAGGATAAAGCAATATAGACGATGAGTGATTCAGTAAGTGAAATTTTAATGCCGGTCCTATTTGAGATTTACACACTAAATCACACTGGATATATCAGTAGTCCTTCATGTGAAACTGGAAAGTTACGGCTGAATTGGGGCAAAAAAAAAAAAAAAAAACCCTGTCCACCTACATGAGGATGAGGTTCCGCAGAAATGCACATGTTTCATCAGTAATGCAATGTTTAACGGTGCAGCACATAGCAATTTCAGCCTGCGGAGCATAAAAATCAAACACTCTTAAAAATCGTGAAAAATCACAGGAGTGATAACCAGTGTTTATCCAAAGGAAAATATTAATTTCAGTGTGAGCTTATCATCTTCTGGGATTGTCTTAATATTTAATTATGCTTCTAGGTACAGTACATACTTACTGTGACACCAAAACAGCTGGAACCCCTTCAAGAAATGACCCCACAAAATCTCTATGCTGTGGTGTCTCTCACCAGGACCTTAGCAGCAGATGTTTTAAGAGCTATAAGTTGCAAGATGGGGCCTCTGTGGATCAAATTTGTGTTTCCAGCACATCTATGGCAGGCCAGATCAACAACCTTCAACTCTTTGCCTGCCTAGCCACATACTGTATACAGCAAGCAGTGATGCACTGGGTGTTCTGATACTGTTCTGTCATGGCCAGCATTTACATTTTTCCGTTAGCTTTTAGTCCCTCCAGACATACTGTAATAAATTTTTTTTCCTGATCTGTTAGAATTGTTCTAAGCTAATAATTAAATATTTTTAAATTATAGCCTTATAGAATTAGTAATATATTAACACTTCCCTCTCACCAGCTCTTCCTTGTTTTTGTTTTTTTTTAAAGAAGACCTTTTGCAAAACTGCTACAGCAACAATTTTCACACTTTGACCAGTCTGTGCACTCAGACTAATTCCCCCCGAAAGGATTAAATCATAAAAGTTTATAGTTACTTCAAAAATATTTGCTGAGCTTGCTGAGGAATGCAGTGATCCACATGCTGTATATCATATGAATTAAGCTGCCTGAGTCAAGAAGGGTCATTTATATCTTCATGCCCGCGTTTATGAAGGTGAAATCAGGACTCATAATCCTTCTGAGATCACAGGTTAATCGCTTTCTCTCTTTCTCTCTCTCTTTCTTCAAATAGTGTGGAGCATGATTTCCGTCTGCAGGAGGGCCGCTTCCAGAGTGTCCTGGAGGCATTGGACATGGAGTACGATGTTCCTTTTTTCCATAAAACTGACCCCTCTAGGCCACGAAACAAGAACCGCATCAAGAAACTGCGTAAGAAGTGCTTCTGGTGGCTATAGTCTTCAGCGATGGCTGCCAAGGCAACGATTACCCTGAGCATCGCTATTGCAGCGAGAGGCTTTGTGCATTCCAATTACAGGAGACTTGACCGTAGCCAAGGAACAGCTCTATGAGCCTATGGCTTTTAGGTGTGGAAAAGTTGAACTTGTAATTACATATGGAGTTACACCAGCACAGTCATCATGCAAGTATTTGGTTCATTTTGAGAACATAGCTGACCATGAAATGAAAATAAAAATGTAAAAAAAAAAAAAAAAAGGATAATAATCTCACATCACATATGGCCAAGTCCCAAGAAAAATGGCTTTGATTTTTGCTTTTTCTTTTACAATCCAAGATTTTTTTGCGTGTCCATTTCACGATTTCAGTCTAGAGACCAGACAGGCACACCTACCAGAATAATGGAAACTGTAAGACACGTTTGAAGCCCCAAGAGACCCATGAGATGGAGGGACTGCAGTCAATAGCCCCTCTTGATGAGTGACAGAACTGTGATTCAATCAATACTGCCCTTCACAGTGACTGTCAGAATGCTAACCCAGTAGAGGCAATCTGTCTTATATAGCGATATGTCATCACTGCATTCCCTGAGTGAAGGAGAAATGTAGGCCTAGTCAGCAATAACTGCAGACTAAATGGTTCTAGGAATCCTGTTATGAGTACGGAAGGTATCATCATTCTTGTTTCGATGGTTCTTCAGCAAGTGCGGTGCAGATTCCACTACTGGAATTTAGAAGTTTGGTTAATATTTCGACATTTTTTCATTCTAATTCCTTATCTACTTCATGATAGCACTGTACAGTACAGTGGTGATTGTATCATTATTTTCAGCCAACCCATTAGACTATTAAGATTCTCAACCATGCAGCCCAGTCCAATATTGGTAAGCCAGAAAGTTGTATGGGGGTGAGTCAAAGATTATCCACATTCTCCACGACATAATCTCTTTGCTTTTCAATACACTTTATCCATCTTTAAAAAACTTTCGTATTGCCTCATTAATAAACGTTTTAAGCTGAGCTGTGAGGCACAAATGCACCACTGTCTTCATTTGTTCATCAGAGCTGAATCTTCATCCTCGTAGTGCTGCTTTCAGAGACCAAACAGGTTGACGTCTGTTGGCGTGAGATCAGGACTATAGGGAGGATGCTTTAACACCTCAAAAGAATGTTTTTGCAGAGTGTCGACAGTGTGGACAGAAGTGTGAGGACGTGCATCGTCATGAAGATCACAACACCCTTGGATAGCAGTCGTCTGCGTTTAATCCGAAGTTTAGGCTTCAGCTCTTCAACAAGCATCCTCAGTGTAACGAGCGCTGTAGATTGTTGAACCTTTTTCCTGATAATTTTTCAGTACTGGCCCTTGAGAATCCTAGAAAACTGTTATCATGAATGTCCAGCTAATGGTTGACGTTTGAACTTTTTCTTGGTCGCTGATTGAGGCTGATTGTTTCCATTCTATACTTCTTACTCTCAGGCTCGTAGTGATGAATTACTGGTCTCGTCACCAGTGATGGTTCTCTTTAAGAAACTTTCGGCTTCCTTAGAACATTTTTTGTTAACGGATATCTATGCGCTTCTGTTTATGCTCTTCTGTAAGTTGTTTCGGCACCAGATACACCCCCAGACCACAAAAAACGAATCACCGTACGCTGCTCTTCAATCGCTGATAAGGCAGTGCAGCCAGCAGACATTTTAATATAACCGGAGTGCGGATCATTTTTGACTCATCCTCATAGTTTTGAACTTCTGCCTGATGTTCTTTTTAAAAATACAGGGAAATATTTACTAGTCTCATACGGGCTCCAGATGCAGAAATAGAGATTAGGATAAAAAAAAATTATAATAATAACAAAAAAGTGGAGCAATTCTTTAAACCCTGCTCTGTCACATTACCACCTGTCCAAGTTTCTCTCCATAGCAATATATTTTTTGAGACTAATGTATCATGTGCAAGACACAGATGAGAAAAAAACTGCAATGTATATGCATTATAGTTTCACAGTGTGACTTCATTAGTGGAATGGATGCACACACACATACACACACACACCACACAGTCTTCCACTGTTTTACTGTCTTGATCGTAAACACATCCATATTAATGTATTTTTGTATGCTGCTATTTTAATAGGCTAAAATGACATTACCCATGCCATCCTTTAGCTGTAGCCACAGCTTGTTTGTAACCGGTTTATTTGGGATGATATGAATAAAATATGTATTTTGATGCAGTGATTGTTTCCTGTCTGCTGAAATATGTTGTGTGTCCGACACATGTAACACACACTGCTGTCCTTATTCCTGAGCAACACTTGTGAAAGCAGTAAAGAATGGGATTGTTGTTGTTGTACAATTCATCACAGAAGGCTCAAAATGAACCATTAAGAGAGGCTTTTCAAGCCCAATTTACACCCAGCCTGCTTGAATAGTTCACCTGGTGCTCAGTCAGGATGATTAAACAGGAAACAACTTAGTGATGAAAACAGGATTGAGAAAGGAGTGATTTTTTTTTCTCACAAATGGCTTTAACCTGATCTTTCCTGAGACAAGACAACAACACACTTAGAAAAAGACAAAAGAGGAAGGGACTCACAATGAGGGCGTGTTCTCGACCCATGGTGATGACCGTGCGGTTTATAGTCCTCAGCAGAGACGTCACAATGTCCTGAACATGCTTAAATATGTCTCCCTTTAACCAAACGGGAAAAAAACAAGAGACAGAATTAATTCATACAATACAAATTTAAACTATATGAAAATAAAAAAATCATAACATACATTACTAATACACTCACACCTCTGTGAGAGCATGATCCAAATAATACATTAGCACGCCCTGTGTAGGTTGCCTATTGAGTGTACTAGATGACCGTCTTTTGTTCTCAACTGTAGAAAATGTGCAATGTTTCACAAGCTTGTTTCAAATGACCCTTCTAAAAAGTGGCAATTTCCAAGCAGTAATTCAAGTGGAACTGAGATTTGGGTGGTCGTTGAGACAACAAACTACTAAAAAGGGTACTTTGGATGTGACAAATGGAAAGCATTTTTCTGCCTGATGAATTGCACTGGCAGAGGAAAAAAAAGGGGGGGCAGGAAGGGTCCAGGGCCATGGCTGGTAAGTGACATCAAATTTTAATAGCATTTCACTGAAACACAATCTCCTCCCACTAGCACACACACACACACACACACACACACACACACACACACACACACACACACACACACACACACACACACACACACACACACACACACACACACACAATATTCTTTTATACTCCACAGAGACACATAAAATGTTATAATTAAGCCCTCAATAACACTATCATTATAGAGGAAATCATAATGGCTCAGGAAGGAATGAAGTGTATGAGTGTGTGTGTGTGTGTGTGTGTGTGTGTGTGTGTGTGTGTGTGTGTGTGTGTGTGTGTGTGTGTGTGTGCGCGTGTGTGTGTGCGTATGTGTGCGCGTGTGTGTGTGCGCGTGTGTGTGTGTGTGTGTGTGTGTGTGTGTGTGTGTGTGTGTGTGTGTGTGTGTGTGTGTGTGTGTGTTTATGTGTATGGTTGGGGGTTGATGGGGCGTTCCTGTGCATAGTGTGTGTCTATAAAGGCCCTGCAAAGATGAGTAAACTGATCTGCATTTGAAGCTCGTCTTTGTGATTCTCTGAGGCTCTGCTGACTGATGTTTCTCATCTTCTGCAATAATTTATTTTAGATAAAGTCATCGACTGTATGCAGGAACTTCATTTCATCTCCCAGAAGAATGTGTATAAGAAACATCTGTGTGTTTTAGAGGGAGAGAGAGAAAGAGAGAGAGAGAGAGAGACTTTCTAAGCCATGACATCCTATGTGATCAGTATCCTCTGATAAGCTGTAAACATCTTTTGAAACGATGACGAGTCTTCCCAGACTGCGGGACTCGGTTCCAGTCATACGCATTAGCCTTGCCTTCGGCGCTTTCTCCTTCTGTTTTCGACTGTAACTTTGACCAAATGAAACCTGTTTGATCCAGACCAAGCAGCTGTCTGAGATGCTCTGTGTGACTCCATCCTGGTGAGTGGATCCGAGTTCGCTCCAGGCTTGTCACATGCAGTGTGTTCTGCACTGACAGCTAAAGTCTAGCTTAACTTCAAGAACCGCATCAAAATCCTTTTAAACACTGCAGCACAGAAGTGCCAGCGCTGAAATTATGGGCAGAGGATGGATGTACCGTCTCAACCCGCATACCATAACGATCTGTTCAAATCGACTCGGTTGTCTTGCAGGTTGCACCGCGTTCGAGCTAATATCTGTATACTTATCATCCACTTAGTTGCTGTTATTTATAATAACCAGAGGAGGGTGCAACAATTATGACTGTAGCTTCAGTGCTCATCAATCTGACCTTTGATTACTGGTTTTTTTCTCGAAGAGAGTCACACTTTCAACAAGCAATCACACTCAAAGCAAAACAGTTTTACAGTATTATACTTCCGACCAAACCAAACCAAACACACAAACCCTCAAGCTTCAAAACCTTAAAACGGTAATTAAATACCGCCTTTTCATAATTTGGCAGGATGATGCTCATTAAAACAGTGATAATGTTTTATTCTATTGCATGACTGTGGCATGTTCGTACACTGCTAACGTCCCCAGCTCAGAGGGGCACGATGCTAATAATGACTGCGTCGGACTGCCTTTAGCCAGTGTGTGTCCTAACAATTAATGAGAGGATAGATTAGTCACTCTCAGCTTGATAAAATCAGCCTTTAGCACAAAGCAGCTATTCTGAGAGCTGAGATCTATTCTGTTTTAAAAGAGTCTTTTTTTTTTTACAAAAGAGTCTTATTTACATCTTATTTATTATTTATAAAATTTATACAAGGATATGTATGTTGTTATTTGCCTCGAGGGATGGCACTTTTAATTTTGTTGTACAGTACTTGTTGCAATGATGATAAAAACTATTCTATTCTATTCTATTCTATTCTATTCTATTCTATATAAACAGTTACATAGCCAAACATTACCTTTACGTAAAAAAAAAAATTATAATAAAATTTTAAAAATGTGTAGGTTTTATTGATATTATGTCTAAGTTTCTATAATAAAGTTTGCACATGTAAGTAATTCATACACAAGGACAAAAGACATACCATTATTTACAATTATAATTATATTATAATCTTTCCTTTTGTTTAACCTATATATTTTACTTGAGAGGAAATTCTGACCTCAATTTCATTACATTAATGCATGAATAGCATCAATTTGTATGTATTATGTATTGATAGAATATAAAGTAGATACACATTATTTTTGTTAAACTGCCCTATTTGTGAAAATTTTGAACATATGATTAGTACTTAAAAGCAAATAGGTAGTGATAATCTCATGTACATTATAATGTTCACATAAGTTACATCTTGGGTTTTTGTCATATCAGTTAATATGTATTTATGGGAATAATTTTTACTACAGTATGAATGAAATGTTTTCCATAAAATTGCTGTTTAGTTGCAACCCTGCAGTTTACACATAAGTTTCATTTACTTTAATTTCCAGGAAACACATAATGAAAGTACATATTAGACATTATCCATAATTAATAAAAATCACCCATAATAATGAATAGGTAGTAACCAAACTGTTAAGTAAAGTGCTATCACGATACTAATGAGCCATTACCAGGACACATGCATAAAAGACTATTAATTGAGCTAATGATCTGTTAATTCAGCTAATGATCCATTTCAATAATTTAGTTCCTTTTTGTAACCCTACAGCTAAAAAACAGTCATTTTGTCTGTTTGGCCTTTTTCCAAAAGTTGTACACATTAAATTGCTTTATGTTCCATCAGCTGTCCATGTAGTTATAGTTCCTTACATGTCTATACATTTTAAATGCAGCTATAAATCATTAGCCTAATTAACATCACTAATGAATAAGCAGATTCCTGTGATGATTCCATGCTTATCAGTTCATTGATTGTAAAAACCAGCACATAGCAGATTATTAATAAGCACATACTGTTCTGTGCAAAAGTCTGGAGTCACCCCTCATTGCTTCATATTAAATACAATTACATTATGTAAATTGCATGGGAAGAAATGGGAACAAATGTTTTACTGCAACAGGCTGCAAAGTGCCTAAAGATACAATAAAAAATGGTTGTTTATGAAACAACCTCAGCAGCAATCTCGTTTCCCCTCTCATCTGTTCCAACCACGCAGCATTCAGCATCACCAGGACACTAATCACTGGACCGATCATCACTGATCTATCATTTTAATTTAGATTATGTATATTTGAATGACTTACAGGCCATGTGTGGTCTGAAACTCATCATGTACTATACAAGGAATGGACTGAGCATGAGAGACAAAGACATACATTAGAAAGCCTGGACAACTATTCCTCAAAATTAAAATAAAATAAAATAAAAAACTAGAAAATCTGGCTCTTGGAGGCAAAGTATAAAGAATTGAGTGGTGGCTCAAGACTTTTGCATCATACTGTAATCCCTGACCTTTACCTGAAAATGAAACATACTCTGAATTGATTATTTAATATTTACTTTATCACTGTCAATGACTACTGTATATTGTAATCTACGTATCTTTATCACAGTCATATTGTCCTGGAGGGAGGCCAACCTGAAGTAAAATACAGTTTTATTGGTTATTTGTATATTAATTGGACAGCAGACGTTACCTGGTGTGCACACTTGCTAGGCTCTCACTAATCCAAGTAATTTCTAAGCACTGCATCTTTTGACCAATAACAGGGCAGAGCAGCTCATATCTCACCCTGTGCTTCTGTGCCAAACTAATCATATACTCACCTGCTGGAGCTGACACTTTGTCCTGGCTGTGTATGTGTGTGTGCGTGTGTGTGTGTGCGTGTGTGTGTGCGTGTGTGTGTGCGTGTGCGTGTGCGTGTGTGTGTGTGTGTGTGTGTGTGCGTGTGTGCGTGTGTGTGTGTGCTGCATGCACAGCTACCTCCCACAGTCCCTTAATGACTTCTTGTCTGTTGTCTGTCTACTTATCTTAAAGAAGCAGACAGATGATGTCTAACTATTGTCACCTCAGTCTCATCCTCTCACAAAGGGAGAGTGAGAGTAAATGTCAAAGAGAATGAAGAACAAAGAGAAATCGTGACCCAAGAACAGAGGAAAAAACATAAGCAAGAGGGAAACAAGAGACAGATGAATGTAAAATTACTTTAAAGAAGAGGGTAGTCGTTTTTTTTTTTTTTTTATCAATAATAAATATAATAACTCTACAATGTCAGGGGTAGCTCAGTGGTTAATGCACTGGACTATGGTTTGGAAGGTCCCAGGTTCAAATCCTGCGACCAGCAAGTTGGGCCCTTAAACCTCAACTGTTTAGATGTATAATGATATAAAAATGTAAGTCCCTCTGGATAAGGGCACCTGCAAAATGTGCAAATCTCAAAAATTTGTTATAAACATATAACATATTATGTGGCAAGAATGTAGAACTCTCAAAATAAGTTTTTTTTTTTTGTCAAAAAACATGAATAAAAACATGTGACCACATGCTATTTCTTTTTTTTTTTTTTTTTTTTTGCTCAGTCATTTTTGTATAATTGGTTAAAATTCACTACATCATGTTGCTTTTGTTGTGCCTAAAACAGGTATGTCACATGTCACTCTATACTGCACAAACCTGAGCCCTATATACGGTACTATAAACAAGCATAAACAAGTAAACCATAAAACAAGTGCAGATGACAGCGGATGATTAGGCCAGTGATCAGTATACTGGTCTTGTTGAATGCTGAGTAGTAGACAAGAGGGAAAATGAGGTTGTTGCAACTTTTTGTAAATAGTATGATTTTTTCATGCTCCTATTAGTGAACGCATTTAGTTTGTTAACATTTAAATATTAGGTAAGTTAGGTAGTGTGAGAATGCTACACATTTTTTACTAGATGTTTTAGTTTGTCAAAAAAAAAAAAAAGACAACAATTGCAGTATAACATTTGTTCAGATTTCTTTAATTTAATCTACATTAAAAACAATAATTTAAGTTATTTTTATTTTATTTCATATCAAGAAATGATCAGTGGCTCAAGACATTGCATCAAGGCATGAAACAGGAATAAAAGTGTAAAACAAGTCACGGAAGTTGCAATGCACTCTTTGTTGAAAAACTACAACGGGATAAAAGGATTTTGCTCCCAATCATTCGTCGGCAATTTTCATATGCATATTGTGCTTTCACCTTCTATCAACAATCACTCAATCCTACTATTTGAAACTCAAATATCATATGTCAAATATCATATCAAATATTCTGTATATAAGAACTTTATTCCCTTCATCCTTCCTAAGTCTCTCTCTCTCTCTCTCCCTCGCTCTCTCTCTCTCTCGCAAACACAAACATCTTTAGTGTGACAACTTAGTCGGATACACTGACACTGCACTCACACTGAAACCGGTGGAAAAAATGAACCAGTAAGTGATGTCATGCTTGTTTGCACGCTTTGGGAGAAGAGAAACACCTGCGTCCTCTCAGCTTCTAAAATATTAATTTCATCCTCTTTATTTATCTCACTCCAGAAACATACAAACTGTGTTCAAACATTTTATAATACTGTAATTAGACAGTGATTTTCTGGATTGTTACTCAGGCTGAGTGATCCATGTTAAGGCTTTAAGTTAAATAAGCTCAAGCTGCTATTCAGATATTAACCTTTTAAAAGAGCCACATTTCATAGCAATGCGCAGCATTCAAACGCTAAAGTACATGATGTATGATAGTCACTGTGGTGGTCAAATTAGAGCGTGATTTTGCTTATTATCTGTATATAGAAATGTGTAGTAAGCATACAATGCAGTTATGCCAGAGGTTAAACAAATTAACAGCCCATATGACCACCAGGAGGAAGGTGGACCAGTTGATCTTAAGTCAAAATCTGAAGGAAAAGCTGATGATGCATCTGGCACAATCGGTTCTAGGGCTCCTTTGTTGACTTTGTATTTCTGACAATTTCTCCGAAACATTGTGATCTATGATGGTTTTATATTGTGATCATGAATGAAAGTTTAGTGCTTGAGATTCTGAGCTAGTGACCAGAAAATTCAGAGTTTTTAATAGTGCCAGAAATCCGCTCGTGCAAGATTGAGCGAGATGATTAATGCTCATCTAATCATTCAGTTTGCTTGGTTTCTGTCATAGCTGTAAGCTGATTTGTGTAAAAGCATTTGTTAAATTGTATGTCATAAGTGGCTTGGTAAAAAAAAAAAAAAAAAAAACAATCTTAAGAGCAAGAGGATGGAGTCCTCTAACAGCCAAGTAACTTCCACTTACTGTACAGCAGTGGATAGTGGTGCGAAGCCAAAGGTCATGACATGGTGGTTAGAATGGGTAGATACAGTAGATATACTCATAAATCTAAAGTCGCAAAGGCTAAAGGTACTCTAGAAGCCACAGGATTAAGATCAGGACAAATTGTTTGAGGTTATAAGACAAAAAATCCGAGCACTAAGCTATATATAATTTGTTTATTTATTTATTTATTTATTTATATTGATTACTTTGCAGTGGGCCTTTGGTCTCATGTTCCTTTTGGGTCATGTAGTCTCATGCTAGTGTCAATCAATTGCGTAGAAGGAAAGAGAGAGAGAGAGAGGCAGAGAGAGAGAGAGAGAGAGAGAGAGGAAGCAAGAGAGAAAGCGAGAGAGTGCACAACCTCTTTTGGTCTCTCTCTTGATGCCTGTTTTTATTAGAAATCTGAAATGCTCCCAGAATCCAGTTATAGACGGGAGCAAAGAAGAGGAGCGAAGTGCCGAGGGAAAAGAGAGAGAGAGAGAAGTGTGACCTTGTGTCACTTCTCTTTCCTCTTCTGGTCATCTTCCTTTGTCCCCCCCCCCCCCCCCCCCATTACTCACTGTCTGTGTCTGGCCCTTATGACCTTTTGTTTACATTTCCTCCATACAATTTTTATTTTCCCACCACTACAACCTTTTTTTACCTTTGACTTCCATTCTTCCTAATTTCCTGAAACATTGGCTGATATTAATGACAATAATTAAAAACTTAATGCAGGTCGCTGTTCCATGTGTGTTAAATATCGTCGTTATATTATAAGCCTGGTTGCCTGCATAAAAACATGTATGTAATTATGTCCTAAATATGTCCAAATACAATATGTCACACCCTATGTCAACATTATGCTAAGGAACGTAAAAACTTTTATAAACCGCTAATTTTGGGTTAACATACAGTACTTGGAGTTACCATCTTTTTGCACAGAAAAATCGGAAGAGAAACCAGCAGGTTAGTAGGAAGTGGGTTATCTACTTATATAATCTGATATAGCATACTGCGCAGAATACAGAAATGTACAGAATTTTGATCATGTTTTTTTTTTTTTTGGATTTTTCCCTGATTTTCTCCCTAATTTAGTCGTGTCCAATTCCTCCCTGGCACTAGGGGGCTCCCACATTAAGGCTACTACTACCACTCAGCTATCACGTGTTTCCTCCGAACCACGTGACTCCGAACTGCTCGCTCGTGTACCGTTGGGGGCGGCGTAACACAATCAGAGGACAGCGCTATCTGCTCCCTCCGTTGCGCGAGCTCACAGACGCCCCTGACTGGCTGTAGAGCCGTGATTAATGTGGGAGCACTAAGTACCTCTCATCCCTCCCCTCTGAGGGAGCTCGGCCAATCAGCTCTCTCTAGACCTCTGGCTGCAAGAGGTTACAGCACCACCCGGGAATCGCACTCGCGATCTCCGGATGATAGGGCGAGCGCTTTTACCACTGCGCCACTCGGAGGCCCAGAAGTTTGATCATGTTTGATACAATTTGATTAAATGCATGGCCTTAAACTCTTTTTAGGACACAACTGAGATGCAAGATGCATCAATACAGTCTTAATGCATTCACAAAACAGAAGCACACCAACAACACTGCTCGTTGCATGGCTAAATGGCTATTTAAAATGCGATAAAAAAAAATGATATAGAAGACAAATGAAGTGATTTTACATTTGAAAAGTGTGTCTGTCTGCCAATCGTGTCTCTTTTCTGCCCTTTTCTCTCACACCATTTAGGTCTTATCTCCTTGCACATTGCATTATCTTCTTATTTGTCGCTTATCTTTGCTCTCTGTCTGTCTCTCTACAGGTTCTGTTCTAATCTGTAAACCATTTGATAGGCGAATAAGATTTAAGTGGTGATAAAACTCTTCTGTGTTGCTTTACAAGTATGAAGACAGCATCATTTTATTCTATCTCTGGTCTTAGGTTCTTGAGAGCTTTCCTAAGAGCAGCAGAACAGTTACTAGGAGAAGAGAAGAGCTCGCAGTAGAACACTGTGTAACTCTCCGCACGTTCGTCTTCTTCTTCATCACGTGGCCGGAACAAAGGCACCATATCTCTGCTCTTCAAACTCTACTTGTAATCACTCATTTTGACCCATTTATCTCTCTTCCCTCTGTTCTATTTGAGATCATACAGTATTCAGAGTTCAAGCTTCAATCCATCCGGGCCATCAAGGTAAATCAAGCTGAAGTATAATACACTGACATTGAAGAATGAGCTCCGCACCGGCCCACCCACTATGTGTGTGTGTATGTGTGTGCGTATGAGAAAAAAGAGAGAGAGAGAGAGAGAGAGAGAGAGAGAGAGAGAGAGAGAGAGAGAGGGAGAGCTAAAGAGAGAGACTCAATAGCTATATTCATATCAGCATTAAAAATGAACAAGGCTCTCAGTTTCAAATCAATAATCTTGTCGTAAACCCCCACTCTCTATTCAGCACTAAGCAATAGATGTCCTCTTGTCCCAGGACATTAAGCAATATAATCATAAAAGTAAAGGAGCATATATTGTGCGCACCTGCATGATTTGCTATATAAATAATATTAATGGTTGTCATGTATTTTATTTTAACGAAACACAAATCCCCTTCCCATGGTTGCTTCCCCTCCTAGTACATCAAAGAGGAAATGGTGCGTATTCATGATTATAAATAGACGTTTTTCTTTCCTACAAAAATTTCTACAAAAAAAATCGAGTAAAAATTGTGTAGCATTCTCACACTACCTAACGTAAATTGATATTTAAATGTTAACAAACTAAATGCGTTCACTAATAGGAATATGACTAACATAAGAACTAGAACGAAATATTCATGGTGGTTCATTTATAGCAGTGGTTAGCACTGTCCACTTGTGCCGCCTGGGTCCAGGTTCGATTCCCGTCTTGGTGTGCATGGAGTTTACATGTTCTCCCTGTGCTTGGTGTGTTTCCTCCCAGTATTCCAGTTTCCTCCCACAGTCCAAATACATGCAGATTAGACTAATTGGCATTCCCAAATTGCCTGTCTTGTGTAAATGAGTGGGTGAGTCTGTGTATACAGTATGTCTGTGCCCTGCGATGGATTGCCACCCTGTCCAGGGTGTACCCTGCCTCGTCCTCTGAGTCTTCTGGGATAGGCTCCAGGCCCCCCGCAACCCTGTATACAGGATTGTGGTATAGACGATGAGTGAGTGAGTGAGTGAGTGAGTGAGTGAATAATTTGTTCGAAAGCAGAATAGTAATTTTCAGCATTTTCACTCACTTGATTTACATTTAAGCACTGGGAATGTCTGTGGTCTGGTGGATTGTACTTAATTGATCAGTCATTAAGCTAAACAACGTCATGAATGCACAGTGATTAGTGTATCGTTAATAACGCTTGTGATTGGCTCTTACCACGTCTCTGCGGCTGAGCACTTCCAGGATATTGTTGAGGAGCTCGACGCTGTTTCTCCTCTCGTCGTGTGGACCGTCCCCAAAATCAGACAATGCTCCACTCAACTCCTTCAGCATCATGGGTAACAGGATGTCACGACAATCTGGAAATGACATCATGGTGAAACATTTTTAAAAAATGAGAGACCGAGTACAGATACGTAAAGTGTGCATTCGAAAATGTTCACATGGGAATATACAGAACATGATGTATGGCAGTGAACGACATGCAAGTCCTGCTTCCCTAGACAGTATGATGATCCTGCATTTCAATGTCTTTCCTCCTGTGTTTTGAGCTTCCTTGTCTGTGTGTCTGTGTGTGAATGATGGAGTGACCTCACCCTCTCAGTGGAAACTTGAAGGTGCATGTGTTAGTAATGAGCATCTAACGAGCCAGAAGCTAAACGAGATTTTAATGTGCTGACTGTGCCTTGAATGAGCGATGTAGAGGTGAGACAGATGCATACATCCTCAGGTAGTGTATGTGTCTGCCTTGTGCTCAGACAGAGATGGATACACACTCTCTTTCTGGCAATATCCATCCTCAGTCAGTGAATAAGCAGAGCTTATCAGACTTCACAGCGCATGGATTATGAATACAGAATCAAAACTGACACTGCCTAGCCAGAAAAGAGTCGCTGTTTCAGGAGGGCCTGCATCAAGCAAAGTTAACATCTGAGGAGATTGCTGAAGTTACTGGAACAGAGTTAACATGTTATTAGGACCTGAAAGGAGAGTACTAAGCTATCAGAGATCACTTAAACACTTGGTCAGGCTGCATTATCAAAAATCAACACTCAAAATCACAGTTTTGTGAATATACAGTACAGTAAGAAAACCAGTCATCGGGGTCATCTGATCTGTCCAGACTGACCCTATTCCAGACTGATGGGCGAGTCAGGGTACGAAAGGAACCCATCATGCATAGTGGCCACTATACAAGCCTCTGGAGGAAGTGTTATAATCTGTGGTTGTTTCAGTTGGTCAGGTCTAGGCTCAGCAACATTACGTGGCAATAAAATGAATCAACTGATGATCTGAATGTACTGAATGGCCAGGTTATCACATCCATGATTTTCTTCCCTGATAGCACAACCATATTCCAGGACTCAGATTGTGAAAAAGTGGTCCTGGGAGTACAAGGAATCATTTTGACACATACCCTGGCCACCACATTGCATTGTAATCAAAGTTAAACGCAAGGAAATAAAATATTTTAAGCAAATAAAATATATATATTTTTTTGCCTAGGCAGCATATGTTGTTACTTACTATACACATAGGAGCTGTTAGGGGGTCCATAATAAAACCCCTTAACATGACTCAATAATAAGCTGAAACTCTGGGACGTTAAGGGATTTCTAACCAGAAATGAGAAGAAAAAAAAAATGTTTGTATAGCACTCTTAACAAAAGACCTTGGCACAAAAGCAGCTTGACAATAATGAAGAGGTACGTATTAAAACTCGCCGAAATCACAGGAGGGATAAACACTGAGAGGAACCGTAAAGGGAGCGCACACTTTTACTGGAGGCCTTGGATAATTGGATTACAAATTATTACAGGTGTAAAAGAGGAAAGTCTAGCAGTAATGTTTTTTTATTTTTTATTTAATTTTTTAATGTTTGCAGTGAGCATACTGTGAACAAGAGCCCTAAGATGAACACATAACTGTCCTTCTGATTACAGCAGCAGTTAATAAGTACTGTACCCATCTTCAGCTTCTATGTGGGATTGTCCACTGAAGTAAGACTTGTGTGTAAGGTGGCACTGAAAATGCATATTTGTAGGGTTGTGCAAAAAGCTCCAATCAGAAGTATAGCACCAGGAACAAGAGTGCAAGATGAACAGTGGTATGGGTAAATTATTGCTTAGACATAGTAAAAAGTGACACATTCTGTATTACTCAGGGTCAGAGATTGAAAAGTTACCCAGACCTAAATCACATAGTAATGGTGTCATTCGAGGATATACAGTATATAGCTGTCTAATGGCTTCATACAGAGAATTATGAAGTAATATGGTGGTATAAAAGGACCTGAGTAATAAACTAAAGTTGCCAAACAAATGTTCGAAACTAACTTGTCTTGGTTGCAAAATTGCTCATAAGCAGTCAATCAAGAGTCCAGAAAAATATAAGATGTGTGTGTGTGTGTTTTTTTTAAAGATATACTGTATATTTAAATATTTTAAAACGTCAAGATGGCACAGTAGCTCAGAGATTAGCACTATCGCCTTACACCTTCAGGCCTGAGGGTTCAAATGCTTGGGGATTTCCTCTGTGTACCCCAGTTTCCACCCACAGTCCAAAGACATGTGGTTTTGGTTGACTGCAGATAGTGTATAATTGGGTGTGTGAGTGTACTGTATGTGTGCTTGTGCCTTACGATGGATTGGCACCCCATCCAAGGTGTACCAGGTCTTGTGCCCTATGTTTCCTGGAATAGACTCCAGGCCTGCCCTGTGACCCTACAGAGCATAAGTACTGTAGTATAGACAGCGGCTGGTGAAACTACAAACTTATAAGCAGATGTGGTTTTGGAATAATAAAACACTTTGGATTCTTAATGACTTAAACTAGTCAACGGTAAATCAGTTTCAGTTTCACCGCATTGTTTTTTGTTCCTATAACAAGATGTCTTTCGGGTTTTATTCCGTTTACTTAAACGACCTTCCGTACAAATCTTCCAGATTAGTACACAGAATATAAATCTAAGCATTAGCCTGTGGTCCTCAATCTGAGACATGGTTTTAGCTTAAATCCATTTGATGATTTTCTTGCATGCTCCATGAAACCCAGATTGCTTTGGACAAGGACATCACTAGTTTTATCTTTATAAAAGATGCTTAATTACACACTTGTGTTTTCCTGATCTGTGTGTGTCTGATTATAAATCTCTTGTTTTATGCACTGGAACAGCACCCTGGCAGCTGTATACAGACACGATGGTGGTGCTGTTCACCTAGCAGTGGCGGTATTAAAACATGGAGAGTGGAAAACCTGAGAGTGAAATACACTCCTCATATAAAATACAATTAAGCAAATGACACTCATGATTTCAAATGCTGCTGGTAGTTTAGAAGGCTCAAAGTAATTTCCACATCAAAACCAGAGTGTGTAGAGCAACAAGCGTTAAATGCTACATTTAAAGAATTTTGCTTAAGTGTTAGGTTGTCTATACATGTGTTTATTGTTTTATTATGAGTTTTTTTTTCACTTAATAAACCATTTAATCCCCACTGAGGTCTAATAGTCATAGTGTGTGTCATAGTATAAGACATCTGGGATTCTGGGATTAAAGTCCCACTGAGTAAATCAATGAGAAAGAAATAAGAAAGACAACAGCAATTTGAAGCACGACACCTAAATTATGATGCAGCCTCCTACTCAACTGCAATTCCTTTCTTTTTCCTGTAACCTTTATCGTCTACAGCTGGCCAATAAGACATCACTGCTGTTTTTCCAACACCACTGTGGTCGAAGTCGAATAACCTTGAACCCAAGTGCCATTTTACACCACCTCCAGGGCCACATCGGGTTAATTACTTTGCTCGAGGGCACAAAGGTAGGGATCACGGAGGAGACGGCAGAAACCTATGTCCACATCTCCTAGTGAGATTTTCCGCCACTGGTATGAAGCCTTGGCACCACATCTGTTCACGTCAGCAGCAGCTGTTCACTCTTTATATACAGTATATATGGCAATGTGATTACTTCTTGCTGTCAGCAGTGAGTCACTACACGCCAGGAAAATGCCAGACCTGGAGGTGATGGTTATACCTATAACATTTGGCATTTCACAAGACTTCAGCCACTGCTGACCTCATGATGAGTGCCAGAAAATGTGTGAAAGAAATTTAATGGAACTTTAAAGGAAAATAATCTAATGAAATTGAAATCCAAAGACAGGTAGACACAAAGTGCAAGAGAAATCTGCTAACAGCCTTATTTTTTAAAGTGTTATAGATCATATTTTATTGAACTATTACTTTTATAAATACTGTGGAAATATATAGAGACAAGGAGGTGGATAAAAGGAATGTCTGACAGACACCTTGGTGGAATTTATGTCCATCTCCCCAAAAGTGCCCTTCACTGGACAGTTATTATGGAGGGAAAGAATGGAATCTGGTGCTAAATGCTACTGTGTAACCCCAAGCACTTTTTTGTCGGTTTTTGAAAATAAAGACACCAGAACTATTAAAGCTTATTTAATGAGATACAAATAAAACCAGATAAATATGAAGAAATCAAATGGCCATATAGATTTACTTTTTGTAATACAATTGCTGTCATTACAAACTGGAAAACTGTTTGGCCCCCATTTACTACTTTCATGTAAAGAAACAATGAATAGCTCTGTATTATTTAGGATGCTTTCACACTAGGCATGATTGCATCATACCATGCCCAAGTACAATTACTCCCAACTGCCCATTGCCTAGTTTTCACATTAGTACAGTAAGTCCCTGACGTATGAACGCGTTCCATTTCAAGATCTTCAGTCAGATTTGTTCTTAAGTCCGACAAAGTGCATGTGATAATTAAATAAATTAATAAATATAATTATAATATAGTTTTGACACTAATATACAATGTAAAGCATAAAAAAATGACTACACAGGTTTGGTGTTTTGGTTCCGCATTATACAAGACTGCGCCTTTAAATCGCGAGGGGAATCCCAGTGACACAGCGGGATCAGCTGATCTCATTTAAATTCAACCTGGGACAGAGGATCAACGCTACTGTACATGGTATTTACTGCGCACTTGAGCAGACGCCATTTTGTCTCAGAGCCGTTTTCCATTGTATTTGACTGTGAACTCTGTTTTGTTGAGGATTTTCCAATTTTATGATTATTCACCATTGGGACAGCTTTACAGGACAAACATTTTCTATCATCATGCTTCTGGACTGATTCATTAAAACTGAAGGCTCATTTCTCCCGCACCCCCACACGCAGACACATACCATATATCGGACTCTTGACATTTTATACATTCACTTACACACTCAGAATATTGTATATAATTGTAAATGTTGGTATCTGGTGCACCACAGTGTCTATTTTTTTGTATAATACACGTGAGCTACTTCCGTGATTTGTTTGCATCTACAAATGTTTGTAGAACTGCGGGCTGTTCATATCTGTGGAAATTGAAACTTGAATATTTGTAAGTCTATACTGTAATATGGTTGAGCACACTTGCACAACTATACTCTCCAATACAGTAGATGACAGTATGCACCAATTGTTTGCAATCCTCCAATAAATACAAAGAAGCAGAAGAGTACAAGAAAACCGACCTCCACACTATGCCTAACGTTATTGATGCTTTATACAAAATGTTATAAAACACTCTTGGATGCCTTCCTACTCCAGTTTAGAGTATGAGATCGGATAAGTGCTGCACACACTTCTGTGTTTAAGTACGGTCGGCCATCATCTTTGATCCAAATGGTGAACTCAGGAATCGTTATAACTGATGTAAGAAATGTTTTTGTGATAACTTAAACATTGTATGCCGGCTAATGCAAGGTCATATTACCAATCAAATGGTGAAAAATACACGGTTTGGAAGCTTTCAAACGAATAGAAACTCATCTCACTGATTACTGCAGATTCTGGGAGGTATAGCTTTGTGTACATGGTTTGGAAGTGGGATAAAATAGAGTGTCACAGTGATCCTATACTTCACCCTTTAAACCTTTTTATCAGACACTTGCAAGCTGGGTATAGTGATTTTCTGCCTACAAGGACTTGCTCCATTTGCACCGCCAGTGAGACCGCATGCATTCTTCATTTTTTTCCAAGCAAGTAAAATCCCAAAAGTGCAACATTGTCAATATACAGAACCATGGGGGTTTGGGACAGCCGGAGTTTACAACATTACAACACAGCTTAATGAAAAAAGTGACAGAAGACAGTGGGGCAATAAACAAACAGTGTGTGCACCTATTTTCTGGTTAGAGTATCATTATCGTAATAATAGTTTGTTTTCCAAATACAGGTTGCATGTGGATTAAGATTTCATTGCAGAGTGACGAGAAAGAGAGAGAGAGAGAGAGAGAGAGAGAGAGAGAGAGAGAGAGAGAGAGAAGGGGGGGGGGGGGGGCAGCG
>JAAGKR010000340.1:155694-167584 GCA_011419295.1 Clarias macrocephalus
GGCGGGCCCCCCCCCCAGCGTCCACCAAGCAGAACTTAATGCTCGGACTTGTGTTTTTATATACCTCTAACACAGCTGGTGTGGGCTATAGTTTCTGCTTTAGAAATACTGTATGTCTGGTGAAAACTGTCCTTCTGAGCAGCAGTAATACACAGTAATCTTTCAAGTTTTATGTGGATGCAGTGAGGTGGACAAGAGGAAAGATGGTCGATTGGGGGGATGGGCTTTGAGGGATGGTTTGGTCACAATATGGCTGACACCCTTATACAAAGTGAGAGAAAGAGCGAGAGATAGGTGCTGACATCTTTATTTTAAAAGAAAGCAAGGTTCATGATGATATCAAGAGACAAAGAGAGGAAAAAAGTGAAAGACAAAGAGAGAGATAACGTCTGACACATTGTTTAAGGTGACTAAGAGGTTCACTACTGAGTCCGTATATTGAGGGCAGCATTTTTTCCCATCACAGCAAAAAAAATGGCAATAAAAATTAGCCACGAAGCACTTTCTCAAGGCCACACACACAAACCACAGCGTCATGACCTGCATAATGACTGCTCTAAGCTAAATCAAGTGTGTGTACTGTATGTGTTTATTTGTGTGTGTGTGTGTGTGTGCACAAGCATGTCCATAACTCTGTCCCTACAAGTATCCACAGTGCAACGCAGTGCTGCAGTATTTCTGAAATGTTGAAATGTTTATTTCAGAACTCTTGGTAGGTAAGGACCTTGTCAGTGCCAAAAGTATTAACTAACATGCAGAGACTGCAACTTGGGTACCTGTGACCTCGGCCACACGTATAGAAAGACAGGCATTGAGTCACTGGGCAGATGAGTGAGGCCACGTGTTACTGTGGCAATCATAATTCAGCCCGTTCCCTTCGCTGAAGAAATTGCTCACTCATTTTTCATCCTCGGATTCATCTTGGAGAGCTAACCATAAAGTATTCCACTCGGTAATGGAATGCCATTTCAATTACTTAGGCAGCCTAAATAAGATCCGGATGTCACTACAGAGAAACGAGGGAAGAGGGAAAGGGAAGAGCTCTATATGTGTGCATAGAAGTTTATTCAAGAAAAACAAAAGAGTTTGTGAGGAACGTATCAGCTACAGCAAAACTGTAATATTATAGTGCACATAAATCAAAAGACATACACACATGACATCTACGGAGCCATTTGCATTCAGAAGCTCCTAATAAAGCACAATCACAGACTAAAAAGACAGCTGGTGTCATTGTGAGCACATAAACTATGAAAATGCAGGGTGTGTTTAATGCTTTTAGCCCAGCAGGATGATCACAGTTGAGACCAGCCCTTGGCAAGAGTAACCATAACAACAGCCACATTACGGCCATGGATAGAAACTTTAATTCACTTTCGGTGCATACGAATTAGTCAGATGAGCGTCATCTTGGCATGTATGAGTATGCAAGCGTGTGTGCATTCAAGTCTATTCGTTATTTTAATGTGCAAGGAAAGGACAATGATTGTGCATATTTGTCTGTGGTGCTCTGTGTACAGTATACGCATGTATGTGCAAGAGCATGTGATGTAGTGCTAAGGTGATGTAATGCCAGTGTTTTTCATTTCCATTTTCCAGCGTAACATTGTACTTTACCTGAATCACACTAAAACACTCAATGTTACCATATGCAGACCCAACAAGAAGTTTTGGCATAGGTCCAAATGGCAAAAAAATGTATAGAAAAAAAATAAATAAATAAATAACTCAGTGGCATGTGAACACAACAAAGGTGAGACAAAGATAAGTGAAAAACATAGAACATCATCCTTTAACATTTTTTAAATATATTTTTTACAATTTTTATACTTGATGCTTTAACTATAACTCTAAATGTGCTCTACCAAAAGGTTGAGTAGAATGTTAAAGGTTTAAATTGCAATTTGGACAAGATCATAATTAGATTCTACTGTTACAAAACTGCAACACTTGATTTAAAATGTGTAATCTACAGTATGACCATTGAGCTGTATTGGATACTGGGAGCTGTAGTCCAGGGTCATTCCTGCACTTTACCCAACTCTATACAAGTAATAGTGAACAGAATTGAATTGCATTAAATTCCATTTAAATTCATATCTTTAAATTTTGATGACAAAAAATATATTTGGACAAGAAAATTAATGTATCCAACTTGTAACACAGCAGCAAACTTCACCTACTTGCCCTTATCATTATTTGTTTGCAAATAGTGTCCGTTCAATAAAGAGTATTTAAAATTACTTTGGTTTAGAACCCCAAAAAAATTTCAGCTCAACTACTTTTCAAAAAGAACACAAACTAATCCTAAACATTTGTCCATTTTAAAGACAGACATGTTGCTAAGCTTCATGATCATCCTTTTCTGCTCCAGAAGGTTGCATTAGCAGTCTTTTCCTTTCTATGAATCTTTAAAAATACCTTAAAATAGAAATGGTTCTGTACATCACATTGTCTGCACTTACATTTTCCCTTAGTTTGCAAATGTATCTTTCAGGGTTAAGTGATTAATCGAAAAGCACCACCTGCAGACTTGCTTGTTCCATCCACAGTCTAATTCCAGTTAATAATTTGTCATAAAACAAAGTGACATTGGTAACTCGGTTCATCATTTGCTTTTTTGTGTACTTTTGGATAAGTGTGCCATTATTTTTATTATCTGTGACCTGGTATTTTCTTTATCAAACAGATCAGTTTAGACACATGACCTGTGTACATTACTGTCACACATACAACACAATAACAAGATAAGAGGATTGTTGCAGCAGAAAAAAAAAGACTTTGGAAATTAATAATACAGAATGCCATCAAAGTCACAGTATTGACTCACACTGTACTATGTCAACAGCTAATAATAATAACATTTTAAAAAAGACAATTGATAAGCCAGATAAATATCAGACAACTAAAACTATCCTGTACTCCATCAGCTCTCACTGGAATTTCTGCATCTCTTCAATAAAATCTGTGACCAGATTATTCAAACGTCACCCTCATCAAACAGAACTGTCTCGCTGATTCCCTGGTTATGCAAAATAAAAAAATCTGAAAATCTTTCACAGCTCAGTGACATAACTTCATAATTGCTTTTTAATGCTTTAATGATCTCAGGCTGTCAGATATTAGTGTGCAACAGTAGAATAATCCAAGTTAATTGCCCCATATTATATTCATGAATCTAATTTCATTTCGAGTGGAAATTAAATAAGCACCTGTCAAATGCATCTGTGTGAGATAATGACATGCAGCAGTGTACATGCATCCATGATCCCACAATCATATTGGATATACTTATAAATGACATTTTTGATGATTGGACATAAATTTGTGGTGTTTATAAATTTATGATGCTGACACGAGGCCTTATTAAATGCAGACTGTAAAACTTTTAAAAGTAACTTTGAGATGACGATTATAATTTCAGATATTTTAAAAGAATCTCCTGTTTAAAAGGTACTAACAGTAACTGAGACCTGTCAGGTGATGGAATTTCCCTCCTGCCTGCAATTTACGTTCGTTCAAACTCACCTGTCACATCACTCATTGCCATCACCCGCCTCTCTCCACCCCTTCCATCTAACACGTTAGGGATTAAGCATGTATTGGTTGTTGCTGATAGGCTCACCGGACTTTTACTGGGTATAAACGTCTCGCTCCCATCTCGCTCATCTGTGATGACATGCTGCAAAATGGAGCCTTGCCTCGGCCGAAAACGGCAGACAATTTTCAATTAAAATGCCTGTCAATGTAGCCTCGCATGGGAGTTATATAAATAAACAAGCACATGAATAAATAAATGAGCAAACAGAGAGCAACACAGGGAGCTGCATGCAAGGGTTTGGAATGCCGTGATGGCCGTGGGCCAAGCACCAGGAGCCAAAGAGCACATTTTCGTTAGACCATTTATATTAGAGTCCCGTATGGTGCGGGCAGGTGGTGATATGGCATATGGGACTGCGTTATTTACTGTCAGATGCATGAATCAAGAACAGTCTGGAACCCGGGAGGTGAGTGCTCTTGGAGGTTTTGAAAAGAAGAAAAACAGCATTTTGATAAGCTGATCTTTATCATATCCCAAAGGTGTTGATATCCTCAGGGGAACGTTTAGGCCTGTGGATTCCTGTGAACTAAAAAATGCCCATCTATAACTCACCCAGCAGCTAAGACTTCAGGGTTGCTGATAAGCCTCTAGCATAAATTAGGAACTGACAGTGGAATCAGCCAATCATGTTTTGATTCGCAGTTTATCACGCCAAAATATATCACGCTGTAGCTTCTCAAATGCCACCCATAATACATGTCAACAACTGAGTGCAATATCCCAACCACATGGGCTAATATAGCCTATAGCCACATGTTCTACTATGTAAAAAAATACTACGAGTACATTTTACTCTACTTCTCTCCCAGTATATATCAACTTGTGGCAAAATGTAATAAAACTGGCTTATACATGAACAAGCTTCCAACCAGTGACTTGTTCTACATTTCCTCAATTCGAAGTGTCACTGCACTGCTATATAAAACCTTGCACAGCTTTTTGCTGAGTGCCAACATTTGTTTACTTCTGCACTATTCAAATTCATCAGGGTGGTTGTGTAGGATGGATGGAGTGGCTGTAAAGGTACCAATTCTTTCCTTTAAAAAAAAAAAAGTCCATATTTAGAATATTGTCAAAAATTTTTATTTATTTATTTATTTATTTTTTTTTTTTTTTATAGGTTTACTGTAAAATCTGCAGGATGTTTTTCACAGTTGTTTTTCTCTGGTTAATTTGCATTATTTATATGCTGCAGTAAAACTAAGATTTCCTACCTGGGATCAATAAAGTGTTATGTTGTCACAATTAGCAGAAGTTATTGCTTAATTCGTCTATGATGAAAAACAATATTCTGCATTTTTGCGTGGCTGAATAGGTAATGTTTTGATTTCTCTGAAGCCAGAGATTTCCCGCTGGTGATTATGAATTGTTTCATGTAGTTGCCAATTGTGTGTTGTTTTTTGTTCCACAGTGTAATCATTTCACTTAAACTCATTTCTCTTACTGAAAAAAAGATCATTACAGAGAGAAAAGGAAAAGTAAGAAGATGCAATACAGGACAGGGAAAAGATAAAATCATAGAACAGTGCGGGTATAAAGGAAATACTTTTTGTAGACAGACTAAGAGAGGTGGAGGTAGATTCAGAGAAAAACCCATAAATAAGGCAGAATGATCAAAAACCAGAAAAAGCGAGAAACGGGACAACTACAAAGTACAAGAGGAACACATCTGAAATGGAGATTTTTACTCAGGGTATTAATCAGAGGAAACATCACTGCCAAGGGTCAACGTCTACACAGAGGAACATTTGGCACTGTGCAAGACGTGTGGGCTTTCGGATGTCTTCTTTACAGTATCAGATCATTATGAAGCACCTAAAGCACATACACAGACTTCAAAGCGGTGTTTTTCAGTCTGATTGCCATCTCCAGCTCTGTGTTGTCTGGTTTAACACACATAATCAAGCTCAAATCACTGTTTCTCAGCTTATTTAAGAGATTAAATAGGTTTCACAGTAGCCTCAAAATAGTTTTATGACAGCACATGAAGAAGTATGGGTCCTTAGATATCATGGCATGTCAGTTAGTCAACACTCATTACGTGTGAGGTTTGTACTTATTTATGAGCATGGCCACAAACTTTTTAAATATCCCATAGTCTTGGCATGTTAGCCTGGAACTTATCTAGTGTTAAGTATGAATGGAATCTTCTCAACAATTCTGACAACTCAAGCTGAGTACGTAACTACTGATGATTCTAGATGTATAAATCGGATTACTAAAATTCCTAGTAGTGAAGAATATAATTAAGCAATATCATACAAGAGGGAGTGCTGGTGTACTAAATATCAGCATGCAAGCTGAGTGCAGAAGGGTTAGAGAGGGATTTGGGATTCAGCCAATTAGCTGTAAACAGAGCAACTTGGATGGTTCAGAGGCAATTCAGAATGACATAACATAATGTAATATTAAAAGATATTTAAAAGATGTTTTCCTGCTCAAAGTGCTTCCATGACTGGTTTTCAATTCAATTGCATTTATCATGAATCAATTTTATTATCTAAATAAATATTTATTTATTGCAGAAATATTACAGAAAATTGTAGGAAATGTTTGAGAAATTATATCAATTCTGTTATATTCTGTTCAATATAACAGAAGATGTGCTTAAGTTAATATGGAGTTCAGTTTATAATGTGGGTTTTGGCTGGCATCTTCTCTCCCTTTTTTCCATATAGACCTAATTTCACCCATGCTGGTGATCGATAGTTAGTGTAATTAATGGTTAATTGAACATCTGTGACAAGGAATGATACTTACAGTTAAATGTCCCAGTGCGGTTACATCCTACTGTATATCACCATTCATGAAATGGATCTTTCAATCAGTTTACTCGGTCGGAACTAAATGTTGTCTTACTGAAAATCTTTTACGAGACCCTGTAGCAGGAAAAAGATGTGACATAATAAAAAAATCGACCATCGTTTCAGCAAAACTTTATTTTGCCCAGCTAGCTTGTTTTTGTCTTAAGAGATAATGACCCTGTGCAGTGTCATTTTTATACCTTATTTTAACAACTAGATGTGGGTTAATAAAAATGGAATTGCTTGTGTCGTTCAATATTTCCATTATTCATTCATTCATCAATATGATACCGGTTAATCTGTTGCAACCTGTTACACACACTATAGGCAATTTGGGAAAACCAATCGACCTAATCGGACTGTGGGACTGATCAAACAGATTGGACTTTGGAAGGAAACCCACCAAGCCAACTTGCCCTGAGGGAATCAAACGCTCAACCCTGGAGGTGTGAGGTCACAGTGCTAGCCACTACGCCACCATTCCACGCGAGTCCCATTATAATAAGACAACTTACATCTATTGAAGAATGGTATATTGGCTGATACATTTTCCCAACAGTAAAACCTATAAGTGTATACTACAGTATATTAACTCAAAGATACACCTGTAGTCTGTAAACTACAAACATACAGTACAATATTGGCAGAAGCAGATGCTCAAATCAACATCATATTCATGAATACATACAGCCCTGGTTAACTGCAACCCTTTGCGCACTGGATTAGAGGATGAAATGCACTGTTTGCTGGCTTCGATGTGTGGCAAGGTGTAGGGTCTTTAGTTTCATTAAAGAGCTTTAATGAGGACTTTCTCTTCATTAAAGAGGAGTGTGGCCTGCCAAACTGAACTGCTGAGCAAGGAGCAGCAGAGTACTGATTTCACTCACTCCGGGTTTTCCAGGGGTGTCAATCACGAAGTGTGAAGCAAATACACACAGGCACACACCCGTGGCTGAGCGCCCAACGTCTCCATTATTAATCCCTGGCGGATGTTTCACAACTAGAGTCATCACGGTCTTTATTAAAACTCACGCGCACACCATTCATCACCTATTAGCATCTATTTAACAGGCTATTAGACAGGACCAAGCCAGGGGCCACTGTTTACCTAAGCATAATCATTCAGCTCAAAGAGGAAAGGAACAGAGACAAGACATTGCAAATATGATGAAAGAATGATGGCATGGAGATAGTCAAATTGAGCATAGAGTAGACTGGAGGCACTTGTGAGGGGGAGGAGGAATGAGAGGAAGAAAGAAAGGCTCAAGGAGAAAATTAAGGGTTAATGGGGTCAGCCAATGCAGTGACATACGGAAAGGTGGAGGAGAAAATAAGGAGGAGGAGG
Source organism: Clarias macrocephalus (assembly GCA_011419295.1). Classification (NCBI taxonomy): domain Eukaryota; kingdom Metazoa; phylum Chordata; class Actinopteri; order Siluriformes; family Clariidae; genus Clarias; species Clarias macrocephalus. Next base: position 163,445 of record JAAGKR010000340.1, read on the forward strand.
CATGAATTGACAGAGTTGATGAGATGGATGTTCGGAGGCTCACCCTTCCTCCTGAAAAGGCGACTGCTGACGATTTCAGTCATGGAAGCAACCTTCTGCTTTTGTAGCTTGTCTGGGGGAATACACGTGTAGAAGTCAAACAGCAGCTTACTGTGAAGGAAAATAGAGGAAAGTAATGGTTACCACTCAGAATGTTGTTTCAAATTCTAACCTTTATGTTCTGTTCAGCAGGTCACAGTGGACTAGTGCATTGATCCATGCCAACAGCCTTTAAGAACTTTAATAATACAACATTAATACATAAAATGAGATGAAGCAGAGATTTTTCGTCAAACATCAAAAATCCAGGTCAAGTAAGAAAAGAAACGCTGGGAACATTTTAATGCTGTTGTCCGGCCGTGTATCGATGTGCTGTGCATCGATCATCAGTCGGAGAGCAAGTCCGGCATGCTGTCTCCGCAGGCCTAAAGGATCACTCGTGATTGCACGTTATTGATCATGTGAATAAGGATATAATTGGTCTCTGTTTGTGGATGGTGATAACAGAGCAACTAAACAAAAAAACAAACACGACGAAGGCTCCATACCCTGCAGACGTTCCACAGCCAGGGGGACTCTGTGTGCTGCCAAAAACAGGCTAAGTGGGCTAACCAAATGTCAGCGTGCTAGCACACAGACTCCCCGTGAAACACTGGCCCAACATGTTCTTAATTAGGTGCCAATAGCATTGATTAATGAATCACTGTTTAAGGTAACACTAAACTATGTGTGTGTGTCTGTGTGCCTGTGCATGCGTGCATGCATGCGTGTTGGGCAATAAGATGAAAAATTCCACGTTTCCATTTGGATGTACAGTATGTGTTTGTGAGAAAAACAGGTAGGAGATTAATAATGCATGCATGTGTTGTCTAGTGTCAAAGGGCAAACAGCATTTTTTTTTTATTCCTTTTCTCTGGATAATTCCCACTGCTCTCTCTCTCGTACATGCACACAGTCTTACACATTGAGGTACACATTTTGCTCATGCAGGACATGTTCTGGTGTTCATCTTTGGTAATTAGAGTAAGAGCTTGTGTCACATGTGTTTATAGTCATCATCTGGGTGCTTTACTTGTTCTGCACAAATGAAGTGTTGCCATTTCTTCATATCTTCATATTTTTTAAGTCCAGTTTCAGAGACCAGTTACAGGCAAATGTTTGTTTGTTTGTTAAGCCACACAGTGTCCTATGAATCATTCAAGCATAAAAAGAAATCTAACTTAATGCATGAACCAGGGAGAAACAGGTGCTGATGATGACAGGTGATCAGGTCAGTGATTAGTATACTGGTCATGCTGGAGTGGTTGGAACAGACAAGAGGGGAAATGAGGCTGTTACACAAGCAACCAAGTTAATCTACATCATTTAATTAAATGAAATTGTTATGGGTTATTATGGGTTAATCACCCATAACAAAAACGTCCCAGCAGTATTTGACTGTTGATACTTGTGGTTAGTAATCTAGTCCCCTGTGTATCCAATAATGGACACTTCAAAGCACTTCTGTAAGTCGCTCTGGATAAGAGCATCTGCCAAATGCATAAATGTGAATAGACATGTACAGTATGAAATAGTTGAAGGGACTTTAGCACAGAACTGTAAAAAGTAAGTTAATATGTATGACTTAACATTTCTTTAAAAATTAACTAAATTGGCAAAGATTTATTCAATCCAATGTCCAAAAAAAAGTGTTTTAAAAAAAAGTTTACTGATAATCATTGTTGATTATTTGTCAGATTTGGTTCATTATTTTTAAAGCATGTATTGGAGGCAAAACAATTTAGAGTCTTATTTTTTATGCATTAGTTGCCGGATGAAATTTCTGTGTGGAAAAGGAGTTCCTCTCACAAATGCTGTAACTGGAAAGTAGCGAGTTTAAATTGCAGAACTGTCAGAGTACCACCATTAGCTCTTACCCCTCAACTGCTTCCGAGGTGTCAAGTTACAAATAGCCCTACATTTAACCTTTCACATTGAATAATATTGTAATATTAATAAAACATCTGCAGAGAAAAAAAAAACCTCTCCATCCCTTTCCTCATACCTCTTAGTGTACATCCTTGCTGTACACTCAAAGTGAAGGTGAAGGGACAGGAAAACAAATATTAGGTGTGTTTGTACTGTAGGTATAATTTTGACCCTGTGTGAATTTCAGAACACGTTATGTATATAAATATTTTTCTGTTAAGGATTTATACTGTATAATCATTCTACCCCAGAAAAAAAAGACCAGTTTAAAACATGATGTTCATGTTCACAGTGTAAATCACACATATGCACGGTAAATCTCTGACTACTAGTGTATATATTATATTCCAGTAACATCAACCTAGTCAGTGAAATATCCTATGTCCTGAAGTGGAGTAAGTCCTTGAAAACTTAGTGTCTCTCAAAAGTGGACAATTTTCTTGCATGAACTGCATGAATCTTGACTTTAATAAGGGTTTATGTGAGAAGGTGTGAAAACATCTGTTTAATCGTCCGTATCTAAGATGCTTTTTCAAGTCAAAACTTTTTGCTGCTCTCTTTTATTTATTTTTTTTTTACATCATGCAGACTAGTCCTAATGATTTCCTAACCTTATTTTGGCATATAGATGACGTTTCTGTTCCAGCATATAAAACCATCTTTAATTGTTTCTATAAGAGCTCATTTATTTGTGCACCCTTACTGCAGCTTCAGATGCATTCTGTTGATCTGTATTTATTTACAGGTATATGAAAGTACCAGCATCGTACCATTTTTTTTTTTTGCTTTCCTTTAAAAACTTAGACGAAATGGTCAACTAATGGTTTTCTCAGAGCTTCATACTGTTTAAAACACCCTCGAACGATGTCACAAAGAAGCAATTTTCTCTCCGCAATGCAGCCTGCTACCTCTCATCTCCTTGCAAATTAGCATTCATGGTGCGTTCTCCAAAGAAAGCTTCCCAGATAGTGGCTGAGATAAGACATATTCTCGCATGGCTACTTAAGGACCCCAGAGAAGCTGTAATTTCATCCAAAAATTAAACACATTCATTACATCAGAAAAGTATTTGTCGCCTGTAAGCATTTCAGACGACAATACTTGTGCGGGATGCCAACTATACAGAACGCTGTGTGCTGAACGTCCTCTTTGTAAATCCCTCTACCTTTCTATTTCGATTTTTCTTTTTCTGTTATATAGTGTGACAGCCTCACCTGAGCAGCTTTGCATTGAAAACAGTCTCAATATCATGCAGCACAGCAGGCAAATACTTCAGAGCTGCAACCTACACACACACACACACACACACACACACACACACACACACACACACACACACACACACACACACACACACACACAGAGACACATTTTATTTAGATTTGTGTAAATTTACATTAGACCACTGTTCACAGCAGTTATCGTGTCAAACATGTCTGTTTTAAGCACACTGGAAACACCTGTTGTGAACATCTCACTTTTTGTCAGGCTGCCAGGCGTGTTATAGCTAATTTGTCTGTTCGGAACCGAGCGTGATGGGATGATAAGACTGGCAGAGCATGAGTGCTGAATTTGTTCAATAGCTAAAGAGTAAAAGTTCTACAAGGAAGGCAACGTTACACATTACACAAAAAAGCACACACACACACACACACACACACACACACACACACACACACACACACACACACACACACACACACACACACACACACACACACACACACACCTTACTAGAATCATAATGAATAATTTAAATAATTATTACTTGAGATTATTTACCCTATGCCTACACCTAAACCTAATTCTGAACCTAAACTGAATGTTAACCTCAGTAACCAAAACCATGTATTATTATTATTATTATTATTATTATTATTATTATTATTATTATTCACTCACTCACTCATCGTCTACACTGCTTAATCCTAGTTTCGGGGGTTCTGGAACCTATCCCAGGAAACTTAAGGCATGAGACGGGGTACACCCTGGACAGGGTGCCAATCCATCGCAGGGCGCACACATACACTCTCATTCACACACTACGGACAATCTGGAAACGCCGATTAGTCTCATCTGCATGTATTTGGACTGTGGGAGGAAACCAGTGTACCCGGAGGAAACCCACCAAGC
>JAAGKR010000340.1:167604-223985 GCA_011419295.1 Clarias macrocephalus
ACACACACACACACACACACACACACACACACACACACACACACACACACACACACACACACACAGAGACACATTTTATTTAGATTTGTGTAAATTTACATTAGACCACTGTTCACAGCAGTTATCGTGTCAAACATGTCTGTTTTAAGCACACTGGAAACACCTGTTGTGAACATCTCACTTTTTGTCAGGCTGCCAGGCGTGTTATAGCTAATTTGTCTGTTCGGAACCGAGCGTGATGGGATGATAAGACTGGCAGAGCATGAGTGCTGAATTTGTTCAAGAGCTGAAGAGTAAAAGTTCTACAAGGAAGGCAACGTTACACATTACACAAAAAAGCACACACACACACACACACGCACACACGCACACACACACACACCTTACTAGAATCATAATGAATAATTAAAATAATTATTACTTGAGATTATTTACCCTATGCCTACACCTAAACCTAATCCTGAACCTAAACTGAATGTTAACCTCAGTAACCAAAACCATGTATTATTATTATTATTATTATTATTATTATTATTATTATTATTCACTCACTCACTCATCGTCTACACTGCTTAATCCTAGTTTCGGGGGTTCTGGAACCTATCCCAGGAAACTTAAGGCATGAGACGGGGTACACCCTGGACAGGGTGCCAATCCATCGCAGGGCGCACACATACACTCTCATTCACACACTACGGACAATCTGGAAACGCCGATTAGTCTCATCTGCATGTATTTGGACTGTGGGAGGAAACCAGTGTACCCGGAGGAAACCCACCAAGCACAAGGAGAACATGCAAACTCCATGCAGACAGAGGCAGGAATCGAATCCGGACCCCGTAGGTGCAAGGCAACAATGCTAACCACTAAGCCACCATGCCGCACATTACTATTATTATTATTATTATTATTATTATTATTATTATTATTATTATTATTATAAAATGTTCATTTTGGAAGTTCAGTCAAATGTTCCAGGTCAAAACTGCCAAATATTACTATTGTTCTGGGGACATTTACTCATTATCAGAAGCTTTTAATACCCTAGCGCCACACACACACACACACACACACACACACACACACACACACACACACACACACACACACACACACACACACACACACACACACACACACACACACACACACACACACACACACACCTGCTGCAGTAAGGTGGTGTTGTAATCACTCTTCATTAGTCTGTTGATGGACTCAAATAGCCCCTTTAGGGAGTCTTCAAACTCAGTCTGCTCCTTCCCTTCATACAGCCTAAAAAGATAAAGAGAGAGAGAGAGAGAGAGAGAGAGAGAGAGAGAGAGAGAGAGAGAGAGAGAGAGAGAGAGAGAGAGGAGAAGAGAAGGTTAAAAAAGAATATTTGGAGGAATAAACAGTATCAGATTGTATATTATGCTTATACAATACATTACAATAAACACAATAAATTGTGCAAATAATTTGCCACACATTAACTAGTGAAGCATTTCAAACCCCACAATCACAGTCATAGATCCCAACAATAAGATTGAGGTTTGGCTTAAGGGGGACATATTATGCAAAATACACTTTTTAATCACTTGCATGCATTCAGATCAGACTCGGTTATGTATACAAACAAAAAACATGAGAAAAAAAAAACAACAACAATTTTTTTTTTGTTTAATTTTTATATTTCCCAGGGCTTCAAAACCTAATTAGATTTACCCCCTAATGTTATCTCATATGAAGGAAGCCCTCCCCCAGTGTGTTGCCCAGCTCTGCAGTTTTCTGGCAGGGCGTGGCTTCAGTTTGTGTTTTTACATACTCACTGAATGGCGTGTTCAGAGGAGGAGTGAACCAAAGGGAGTTTTAAGGTATAAAAAGTATTATCTGAGGGGTATTTCAGCTGAAGTTTGTGTACCTGAACAGTTTCAGAGGAAAGTTTTTGTTCGTTAAGCCAAACAGTGACCTATGAAGCATTAAATACATCTAACTTAAGAAATGAACCAGCGAGAAACAGGTGCAGATGATGACAGACGATAAGGCTGGTGATTAGTACAGTATACTGGTGATGCTGAATTCTGAGTGGTTGAAACAGATGAGAGGGGAAATGAGGCTGCTGCTAAAGTCGTTGCATAAACAACCAGTATTTTAAAATGTATTTATTTTAGGCACTTTGTAGATGGTTCCATCTCTAGCCAAGCTGAACTTTCCAGGACAAATAATTTCACATGGTACTGATTTCCCATACCCGTCCCATTCCCCCGATCTTACACCACCTGATGCCTACTTGTGGAGAATGTTAAAGGAGAGTGTGGTCAACTGTGAAGATCCGTCAAGAACTGTGCCTACATTACATGAGCAAATCGTCTCCTTTTGCAGAAATCTGCAGCAACCTTTGTTCTGCGATATGTTTGAGAATCTGTCTACATCGAGACACTGCACACATACTGTAATTTGAACACTTACATTAGACATACCATGGTCACTCAAAACACTAATAGTGTGTAATTTACTTACTTTTACAAGAAATATAAACTCACAGATGACAACAAGGTAAGATTGCTCAAGTATTGTTCAAATATTTTGTCGCATACTGTAACTTGAGATGTTTTCATGGACATGGTTGTGTCACATGATTGAAAAATGAATAGCTGACAAATTGGGAAGTTGAAATTTTCAGACAGCTTTCAACTTCAGCAAGTTAATGAGTTGTGCAATGGTAATGTTTCTCAGCGTTGTGTTTGTGGTTAGTGTCAGGCCTAATTTCAGTCATACAGAGTGATCCCTAATCATTGACCAACAAATCTCATAAAAAAATATATATTTGTGACAGATTTGTTATTTCTGTATCATTTTGCTTTTACAAAAGACTCTGTAGCTTCCTAAATCCTTAACCTGAGTCATCACCTTGTGAATGCCTGCTGTCTATTTTCCTCGTTGCCTAGGAACAGCACCACCATGGATTTAACTACTTGAACAATGAGCATATATTGTCAAAAATCACAATTTCTGGAGTTCATGTTTAAACCGCTATTTCTTACAGACCTCAAGCACTTTAATAATGGAGCTAAATTGAATTAGGCATTATTACAAGACCCTTAAGCAGCAGAAACGTGCAAAAATGTTTTAGACCTGGCTTCACAACCCACATCAGAAAAGCCTACCATTGATCATGTGTTAAATCCCTGCGTTGTGTTGGTGTAGTGGATGTACAGTAAAGCAGATGAATGTCTTCACAGTGAGGCACTGAGAACACCATCCTGACTGACACTTCAATCAAAACTCTCTGATTTAAGAGACTGCGCCAGACATCTCACTCCGCCATTTGATCTCTCTTTGCACCATTCTGTCCCTATTCAGCCACTTCTCTCTAATTGTGTCTTGCCATCCTGCCTTGCTATCTGTTACCTATTTATAATGTTATTTGTCTCTCTTTCTCACTCCTTCTTCTTCCTAATTTACTTTCAGCTGAGCTTAAATTCTCCATTCCTGCTTCTGCAGCACGATGTACTGAGAATGTCTTCTTACTGTTCTTACACACCTGACTCTAATCATAGAGACTGCTTTTAATTATAGGGAGAGCAAGTTCCACAACTGTATGAACACAATCTCTCTCTCTCTCTCTCTCTCTCTCTCTCTCTCTCTCTCTCTCTTTTCCCCATGCTCTCTGCCAATGAGTTGTGATTTATGACATCCGAGCGGGTACCCTAATGCTGGATGACAATTGTCATTTATTTCTAACGATATTGTGATGACGTTGGGATAATGATATTTTTGAAAGTTGGAATGACTTTGATTAAATGATAATGAGATAACATTGAATGAATGACCCAAACACAATGTTACAGTATATCCTAAAAACAACTAAATTATAACTTTTATTTGAAGCATTTTTCCTGATGAACATTTGATTGTGATGCTCATTGTTGTTTATGCATGTTTACTGTAGGAGCATCAAAAGCATGTTTCCTTGTGGTCCAGTGTTAAGCACTCAGTGGTCCAGGCTGACAGTTCAAATCCCTTTCAGGAAGCCCTCTGGTTTAATAGTTATATTTTTATATAAGTCATTTTTGCAACATTATGTTAGAGTCATCCGTTCAACATTAAGGGATCATCCTGTTGCTCCAACGTCATTTCATCAAATTAATTTCCATAAGGTTGCCATTTATATGGTTGTTAAATTAACATCACCACAACATTCTGACAACCAAAAAAATCCTGCAGGGATGCCATTATCAAACCACCACCATCAGTATATACAATTAATCTCTTCAAAAAGCAGCACTAACTTCTGGAATATAACAGAGGACGTCTAGGAAATGTTGGTCTCTTTGTCACTAATCCAGAAATGTGGAAACAGAATGCATGTGGATATGACAGAGCACACATGAATACAACCAAGGTGAAGAAAAAGCCTACAGGATGAATGATGAGGGAAAAATCAATTTGCATCCGGTAGTGGTTGAGCAATGTTTAAGCTGTACTTGTGCAGGGAAGATACCAGGTTTAACATGTGTGCAAGATCAGTAATAACTCATATATCAACAAAGGTAGTTTCCATTTTTTCCCTTATCATTATGAAAAGATTAGGACCATTAACTGTTTTAAAGAACATAGTTATAAGAACAATAGGTGCAGAAAGGTTCAAAATGATATGAACTGAATGGGATGAGTTTATAGTGCATGAATATTAGAGTTTGGCCTGTGAGTTGGGTACTGATTATAGTATATTTTTGTCATCAGTCAGAAAGCAATCATTTCAAGGGATAATTTCAAATTATTTACAAGGCTTTTTCTGCAGTAGCCACATTTGGAAATAGAAGAAAAAAACAAGATTATTCATTATTCAGTTACAATAGCCATGACTGCCATTAACTAAAAAACATAATAATAATTTATAAGCACCACTTCTTTGTATTAAGTACACAATATATAATGTATATCAAATCACAATACGTCATGTAAATCACATGCACATGCTCCCTCTTTTTATAAAATACTCAACATTCACAAATTCAACTTTGAGGATTGGATAGAGATTACACTATGCTCCTAGCACAAACACCATCAAATGCAACAGGACAAACAACCATAAGGCTTGCGGTTAACTTGGGTGAGCTTCCTCTCATACACACACTTGCACCCACACCCACGACAGAGTGGGTAAATCCCGGTGGCCCACATAAAATGAAAAAGCATGATAAGATCTTTTACAGGCTGCAGGGCTGTCAGTCACAAACCCTTAACTGTCCTTGTGCAGCCAGCAGAGGCGCATGGGTTATTATAGAGACAGATAGAACTCTACAGATACTGAGTGTAAATGAGAGGAATATGGTGTAGCACTACAAGTGGGGGAACCAAAAAAAAAAAAAAAAGAAGAAGCAAAATAAAAAGGGGCGTTCAAGGCAAACCTGTGATAAAATTTATTGTGCATGAAGGTGTAAAAATGATCAACATTTACAAAAGACTTCAAGCACAGTACGGTGATGGGACTTTTCGCTGCAGTAAAACATTTTAATGGTGCAAACATTTTTTTAAAAAGGCCATATGACTGTGAATGATGATCCCACTAAAGTCAGCAAGTGGTATGCCTGATCCAATTGAAAATCAACAGATGATCAACTTGGTGCCAACTTGCAGAAGAGACGCATTGGTTTTTGGAAACTGTACACACAATCATCATGAACACCACTTTACACACATTACAGGAACTCAACTGGGAGGTATTGCCCCATCCCATCCCATATATAGTTCTGACCTCGCTCCAAGTGATTTCCATTAAAGGAGTTCCTGGGAGACCAGGGTTTCAGACGTGAAGCAGGCAGTCCAATCATGGCTCCAACGTACTGAGAAAACTTTCCACTTTGATGGTATCCTATTTAAACGCTGGGATACGTGTCTTAGCGAAGCAAGGGACAATATAGAGAAATCAAGAGAGTTTTTAATGCTCACACCTACTGTACTGTTGTGTTATTCTGCACAATCAAATGTCCTGGTTTGACTTGACCGCTTTTATATGTTACCTTTCTGTGCTACTGAAATGATGTATGAGCTCCTGTATGAGCTCCTGACCTCAAAGATGTGCAAGAATGTCAACTCACAAGTGAGACATTTATTAATTAGTAATGCTAACTGGTTTTCTAATTTACTCCCTATATAGCATCCTAATTCAGACCTTAAACTATGAGGGAAATAGACTAAATGAATTTGCTATCCAACACAGTTCTAAGCTCAACTTGTGTATTTCTGGGACACACCATGTCCGGAGGCGACATTCAGTGGATGTGGAAGCTAAATTGATAAATACTGGTGGATTCATGTTTCACTATATAAAGTTCTCAACACTGCCATCATAAAACCAAAGTTGAGGCAAGTTTTAGATATTTCTGTTTCTTTCCTAAGGGCTTGCTTAAAGTTGTATGGTGAAGTGTTCAGCTTCCTTGTGTGTTCTTTTTGGCAGCAAAATAAGAGCAACATGTGTATTTTCATGTACCAAATATATATTATACAGTAAAGTCTTTAAAGTAGGAAATAACTAACTTTGCCTTAATGATAACATAAGGGATATAATCAAATATGAATGTATAACATGGAATAAGAAAATTATTTGTTGTAGATGGATACAAAAACAGATTCAAACAGGCAAGATGGTTTAAATTAGGTGGCTTATTAAATATATCTGAAAAAAAAAATTTCCCAACAAAGCTGTGAGTGAGATCAGAAACTGCCCTGTACATATTCCTAACTGAGACCAATAATGAACATGAGTGATGTGTCTAAAACTGAGACTTATCAGTGCTTTCCGTTCAAGGCTACTGTCTCCCAAGCCACTGCTGTGCCGGTGTGTGAACATGTTACATCAGTTCATTTGTAACTGCAGTGAGAGCAAAAATGGATGCACCACTTCTGATTCGCACAATAGAAGAGCAGGTGCAGTGATTTGTTCTTTCGGGCGGGGTCTGAGGGTGGTGCCAAAACAACTCACAGAAGAGCATAAACAGATGCATTCAAACATCTGTAAATAAAATTTAGACCAATACTCTGAGGAAGTTGAAAGTTTCATGACAAGACATGGATTCATCACTACCAGCCTGAGAGTAAACGGCGGAAACATCCTCAATCGCTGACCAAGACAAAGTTCAAAAGTTGACAGCTAGAAAATTGCTGTAGATTGCAGTTTTCTGGGATTCTCAAGGGCCAGTATTGGATCATTATCAGGAGAAAAGGTTAAACAACCAACAGTGCTCGTTATAGTGAGATGCAGAGGACTGCTCAATGACAATGCACGTCCGCATACTGTACTTTCTCCCACAATGTCGACATACAGCAAAAACTTCATTATGAGGTGTTAACGCATCCTTCCTATAGTCCTAATCTTGCTCCATCTGTTTGATCCCCTGAAAGCAGCCCTACAAGGATTGACTTTTGATGAACAATTGAAGACAGCAGTGAATTTGTGACTCGCAAAACATTAAAACATTTTTAATGAGGAAATTTATTGAAAATTATTAAGGAAAATTATGTATTTGTATCTGCGGAGTGCAGATAATTTCTGACTTACCTACATAGTATGGTATACTATGATTTGCATTTTAAGGCAAATTTTAATCCTTGAGTATAAAGTCCAGACTCATCAATGGCCCCAAGAACAATCCAACAAAGGTCTATTCACATGAAAATATCCTCCTGTTTGATTTAGCCAGTGATATTTATCAGGCTACACATAAATGGCGATGACGATTAGCTGATGTGAGATAATAGTTGGGAATTACTGTGGGAGTCAAAGAAACATCAGCAATACTACACGCTTCTTAAATGCCAATGCAAATAAGCCAATCTATGTTGCAAACTGAAACACAATAAAACAGTGGGATGGGTTTAAATCGAGCAAGCAAAATGAGAAACTAAATGATTAGAAGGGAATTCTTGTCAAGGCAGAATTAAAGCTGAAGCCAACATAGGAATGGAATGTTAAGGCACCATGCACACATACATTATTTACACTGGTACATTTTAACACTGCAGTCCATCTATTGGATAAATGAGAGGAAAATGAAAAGCTCAAATGAAATGAGTTTGGAGTTGGAGATAGAGCTTGGTACCAAAATGTTATACTTTTATTTCACTGACTGAATTGCTTTGATACCATCGAGTATCTCTCATCAATTGATACCTACAGAGTAAATTTCATCACAGTCAGGGAGCCAGTAAGCATACAGCACACTGATTACATTGCACAGAGACAGGGCTCACGTACAGTATGTGTGTGCTGTATTCTGAGAGACTTGACTAACATGTGCGTCAAGTAGGAAGAAATGTCTACACATTTAAAAGTGTGATTCAGTTTTATAACCCTTGGTGGGTTATACTGAGACCCTCAGGTAACTTTAGATATTAGATATTAGCTTAGGACCAGAGAAAGCAACCGAACTGAATTCAATGAGTGGTTCAGGAGAGACTAGGATGGATATTAACTGACTGGGTCGTGCATGAACACACAGAAACAGCACGTTCCTTGCTCATTTTTTAGTAAATGCTGCAACTAAGTACTTCAGTTCACAACAAACAAAAAAAAAGGTGAAAGTGAGCATCGTTAACACATCGGGTGCTGAACGTGAGAACCACTCACTCACTCACTCACTCATCGTCTATACCGCGTTGTCCTGTACTCAGGGGGCATGCAGGAGCATTTAGCCTATCCCAGGAGACTTAGGGCAAGAGGCAGGGTACGCCGTGGACAGGGTGCCAATCCATCGGAGGGCACACACAAATACACACACACTATGGGAACACCAATTAGCCTAATCTGCATGTCTTTGGACTGTGGGAGGAGACCGGAGTACCTGGAGGAAACCCACCAATCACGGGTAGAACAAGTAAACACAGAGACGGGAATCGAGCCTGGCCAGGAATCGAACCCGGACCCTGGATGTGCAAGGTGACCACTACAACACCGTGCAGCCTAAGTGAGGAACAGTCATCAATCATTACATTTTTATTATAAATTATAGTCTATGACCCCAGGCAGCATGGTGGCTTAGTAGTTAGCACTGTCGCTTGAAAAAACGAGATGCAATACAGACAGTTATGCAAGCTCAGGATCAAACTGAGGACCTTAGAGCTGTAAGGCAGCATTGCCACCACCCATTCTTATCATTTTATATCATATCAGTCTCATTTTTTAATTATTATTATTATTATTTTTAAACAAGAAAAGGATTTAGAACAGGTGTAATTGAAACTAAAAGAAAAATGCAAACAAGTGAATCAGGAGTAATACTGCCACTCTGTCTACAATTATGTGATATTTAATATTGATTGTAGACAGAGACAGGTAGAACCTCCTCACTCCAAGTGCATCCTTCTTACTTAAAAGTTTTCTTTTTGCTTCAAAACTATTTTTTTTTTCATTTGAGGTAAACAGCCAGCTTTACTTTTTCACTTTTTCTGTGAGCTGACATATTATATTATAGTACTGTGAAAAAGTCCTGAGCCATGCTTCATTTCTTTAGATTTTGCTTCCATAGAGCCAGACTTTTTAGAACTTTAAATGTAACCTTGATCAACAGTCCTTCAGGCTTTTTGTCTGTCATTTTTAGTCCAGTCTCTGTGTCTGACCAGTCTCAGGTAAGTGTTTTTTTTGTTTGTTAAGCCACATGGTAACCTATGAATCATTCAAGCATAAAAGCATCTAACTTTAGGCACGAACCAGTGAAAAACAGGTGCAGATGATGACAGGTGATCAGGCCGCTGATTAGTATATTGGTGATGGTGAATGCAGTGCAATGAGTGGCTGGAACATATGAGCGGGGAAATGAGGTGGCTGCTGGGGTCAAAAACCACATTTTGAATTGTATCATTTGGTACCTTGCAGCCTGCTGCAGAAACCATCTGTTCAGGTTTCTTTCTTTTAATCAACATAATTTCATTTCATATGAACAAATTGGGTGTGGCTCAAGACATTTGCACAGTACTGCATTTAAATTTTTTTTCTTTTTTTATTATTTATTTATTTATTTAGCTATTTAATATATTTTAAAAAGATTTTGTCTGTACATTGGTCAGAAGTTGTTCTTTCAATTATTATCTTTTGTAATTACATTTCATACATTGAAGGACCCGAACCCAGTCTCAGCAAATGTTCTGTCTGTATGTCCAGTCAGATTTTGTTACAACACCACGCAAAACTGGCTGGACAGAATTTAATGAAACTTTGCCAATCCTTCTGCATTTGCCCAAGGCAGTAAAACCTGTGCCAAAAATTCAATCAAAATGTTGAGTAGAAGAGAAGTTATGAGCAGTTATGTGCCACATTATGTCACAGCATCTAGGATTTTTTTTTTTACTCATTCAGTGCTTTTGCCTTGTGGTGGGAGTCACTCAAAAAAGCCAATCAATGCGATAGTTTACCATGTGTGTAGACGTAGCATGCGGAAGACACAGAAATGACAGTGATACACATACAAGTCGGCAACAAGTCGAACATACTGTATACTGTACTGTAGATCTCATCATTTCAGCTTTTTAAGAAAGAAATTAAATCTTCCAGTAAAAATCAAGGGAAACATTCGCAGACACATTCAGAGAGCAAAAGAGAAATGAAGGGGTAAACCACTGGTGTGCTCTTGGATGCATTCCCATTAATCTCTCTATATCACATCTTGCTCTCTAATTAATAGTCTTTCTAGTTCTCATATGCTGTTGTGCGCACCGAGCCACACAACAAATCCATCTTTTCTCTTTTGGCTTTTGTCACTTCAGTCTATCGCACATGCAAATTCAGACACTGGCTTTGTCATTACCACTTGTATAGCCTCACACACACAATCAAAAACATGAGTGCACACACACACACACACACACACACACACACACACACACACACACACACACACACACACACACACACACACACACACACACACACACACACACACACACACACACACACACACGCACACACATATGCGCACACACACGCACACACACACCTAATAATTAGAGTGCATTTAGCTGTTGTTGAGCCATCAATAGTTATCAGGCACGTTAATGCAGCAGTCAGCTTCTTTAAAGTGGCACAATAGAAAACTATTCAAACACACACAGACAAACTTTTAACAATCCCATAAACATACACAGACACACACGAGCACACTCACACACTCTCTGAAAAATCCTACACCACAGCAGTATAAAAAAAAACCACCTGTTATAATGTATTCAACTCCTCAGAATTCCTACAGTATAGTTAACTATGTTCGATTCAGTCTGAATCCACAGAAATGCATGCTATGCACTGATAACACACACACTCACTGGGAATAGAGCATGCGGGAGCGGACGATGAACTTGAAGATATACTCGAGAGCTTTCAGTGTGCGCAGAATGGGTTCGCATGCTTCTCCACGACTAGACACATCCAAATACTTCTTCAACACTGACATCAACTTCCTGCAGCAGAGACAGAGAGAAAGAGGAAACCAAAAGGCTTTATCAGTTTCATTTTAAACCAAATAATAGCCCTAGTGTGCATGATAAAAGCATGTATTAATCAGTGAATCATAAGGGTAAGTTTAATTTTTCATGTGTTCAGATTTGTGCGTATATTTCATAACACTGTGCTTGCACACTGGTTTGATTAATAGGTTTATAGGTAATTAGTCAGAAAGCCTTCTAATTTATATCACAGCTTTATTTTCTATGTAAAGTCTTGAGGAAAAACTTACAAGCAGGGCCACAATTCTTGGACTTCAGAGTGGGCCAACTCTAACCCACCACCTTATTTAATGTTTTTCATGCCATTTGGAATTTGGGACAAAGACAACCTGAATGAAACTCACCACCTCTAATGCTTATGTGACATTTCAGTTTTAGGGCAAAAGTACTTATTTTCCCAAATGTATTTTTTTTTTGTTTAATATCATGCCTGAGATATGGGCTTAACCCAGCTTGTTGTGACAGTGTTCTAGTAGCCACATTTGGATGAGTTCATTACCATTCCTCAGTGGTATCTGGGTCTAAAAGAGGTAAATGTGGCTTGGCACAGCAACACGGCTCATCTGTTGCCCACTCCAAGCAAGGAATATAAAACACACACTGCGCCTGGGGTGTAGATTTGAGACAAATTGTTTCAAAGGGATAGTTTGAGTTTTTTTTTTTCTTAAATCAAAATTGAGGTGCATGTAAGTAGGGCTTATTCATTATATGGTACTAACGCTGTAGAGCAAGGTTGTCCTCAAAAATGTTTCTACATCAAAAGAATACTTGCAGTAAACATCAATTCATGAAATAAAGTCAATAATTGGTGTGATGACATTTTGCTTAAATAGTCTCAATTTATGCAATTTATGCAGTTTTATAAGAAAATTAGCAGCATAGTTTTATTGAGCACCCTGCAGAACCAGCTACAAACCTTCTGAAACCTTTGTGGATGCTTTTTTCAAGCATTCTCACAATCTAAGCAATTAGGGCCAAATTCCACAACCCTCGCTGCATTATTTAATAAAGCATTCCAAACTTCAGCTGAGACTCAGTCCCATTGAGACACATACGGAGTTGGTATCTTTCACAGGTGTGATGTCTTTAGTATAAATTTATTTTTTTTCCCCATATGGCTAGTTCCGGGGCAAAATATTATTGCAAAATTGATAAAATAGAAAATTACAAAAAATACACAATGCATACAGTATATAATTAATATGTTTTTATGATAGGAAATTACAATATTGTTTAAAAACTGTGATTTAATAATTACGGTAAAACATAAATAAGGTTCTTAACTAATTATAGATAAAATTGAATTCTGTTCCAATCGGTGGTGTGATTTCTTAACTTTACATAAGCTTGTTTTGTATTTAATTAGCAAATAAATAAGTAAATAAATAAATAAATAAATAAATAAATAATGTGTCTAGCAAGTTCTCTTCTTACACTGCCCCAGATATAATTGCACAGAACTCACCAAATAAAAAAGGCAAAGTAAATTTTTGCCTCCGACTATGTCTCTTAAGGGGCTCAGTAGGTACTTGCCTGTGTAGTTTTAAATACAGCATGACTTATTATAATTGAAAAAAAATTCTTTTGCCTGATCAGTGTAAATTTAAATTCCGGGCTTAAATTTGGGGAGGCAAACTTATTTTACAAAATCACTCTTTTAAGATCGAGATTGCATGCTGTAAAAACGGTGTTTTAGCCAATTATTTGAGAATTTGAGGCATTTATGTTTTTTATTTGGGCTGAGATAGACCTCCATTTCATTCTAAACTGTGAAATATTTAATAAAAAGAAAGAAAAAAAAGAAAAAAAGAAAGAAAGAACCCAAATCTTGACTTATTCACTCAGTTAAATGAAAAACCTGAGTAAATTAATTTTAAACTGGATTATTATTTCATAACAACAACTCCATGCAGCTACACATTTGCACACAAAGAGACACAACACACACCAGCAAAAATGCACAGTAACCTGGACTTAGTGGGTTTTTGTTAAATCAAATTCTTTCTGCTTTTCCCTGTAAGGGCTGCAGTAGCCAAAGGCTGAGATGGTCAGTCCAGAGTTCTCTTTCCCTGAACACCACTGTCAGCTCCTCCCTGGGAGACAGCCTCAAATCTGCTGTGAGCTATAATCTCTGCAGCGTGACTTAGAGGTTCCGGTCCGGTATAACATTCCTGATATAGCTGTACCCAGAGCCAACCAGAGGGAATCCGTGTAAGTTACCTGAACCAATTCGACTGGCTCCACTGAGTTCGAAGGAGCTGTTCCAGCTACCTAATAGCTGAGCTTCTCATATTATCACAGAGAGTGAGGCCAGTAATCCTGCAGAGGAACTTCATTTCCATGCCACTACTCACAGCTCATGATATCAGCTGTGAATATGGGTGTAGATTGATCGGTAAACAGAGAACTTCATCCACAAACACTAACACACTGCTGCTACTGCTGTTGCTGCTGCTGACCAGATCAATGTCACATTCAGAGTATATCTTACACGCTAAATCAGTAGCATCTAAGACTTATTACAGGACAGCAAGCGTTACAAAAGCCTTAGAAAAGCACATTTACAGGCATTAGAGTAAGCATGCCGCATGTGAAGCCAATGCTTACAGCAGCATGCTCTGAAGTTATAAGATCATCAATCCAGTCTCTGTCTGTGTGTGTGTGTGTGTGTGTGTGTGTGTGTGTGTGTGTGTGTGTGTGTGTGTGTGTGTGTGTGTGTGTGTGTGTGTGTGTGTGTAAGAGTGAGAGAGAGTGTGTGTGTGTGTGTGTTGTCTGTTTTTTAACTTACTTGTAAGCCAATGTGGCACTGAAGTGCTGTTTGATGTAGGCCTCCAGCACAGTGTTAAAGTGCTGAAACTTTCGGTCTGCAATCAAGCCTATGATGTAGATCTGAGAGAGAGAGAGAGAGAGAGAGAGAGAGAGAGAGAGAGAGAGAGAGATGGGACAAAATGTGGGTAGACATGTCAAACCTCTTAAAACATATATGGGATGAGAAGTTGAATTTTTTTTATATGGCCTGATGTGTGTGTGTGTGTATGTGTGTGTGTGTCCACTCTCCTCACCAGTGCATCGAATACCAGTATGTCATAGTCATCAGTCTGAGAGTGCTCCATCATAATGTTAAACAAAGCATCAAGTGTGTCCTGCAGAAACTGCTCAAACACACAAACACACAAGCATACTGTATAAAGTGCATACAGGTCAACGTAACAAGCACAAACCACACCCAAAAACATAACACATTCAACACAAACCTTAACGACTTCCTCGCCATCGATGAGTTTTAGGTCCTGCAGGTTTTCTTTGAGCATCTCAGGCCGAGTCCTCCATTTGAGCAGACCCAACAAACCCACTGTCAATCACAAACGCACACACATTTACTACAGTATGAGTCATTCGTTCAGCTCTAATGAAATTTTTTTCCTTACAATCTTTGTGCTTTCTAGAGGGTCTTGTTGCAGCAGGGAAACGGGTTTGATGTTTTTGAAATATTTGTTAATATTTGTTATTGTGCAGAATAAATGGTTTTAATTTTCCCAGAACAGTAGTAAAGGTGTGTATGTGTGTGTGTGTGTGTGTGTGTGTGTGTGTGTGTGTGTGTGTGTGTGTGTGTGTGTGTGTGTGTGTGTGTGTGTGTGTGTGCGTGCGCTTATAATGTCTTGCCGGTGTCTGTTAACAAGGTTGGCTTCAGATATCAACCTGTGCATTTGGATTTTCAGATATGTCAGGTAGAATGAAAGTTATCATTACTTTTATAATGTGCAAATGTTACCACTAATGGAATGTGGGAATGATGGTGCAAAAAGTCTCTAGAATCTATATGTCTCAAAATAAGCTTTTTTTTTTTCTTTTTCTTTTTTTTTTTTTGTCATAGAAACAACTGAAAACAACCATGCTCCATTTCCTTGCCTATGTGACCCATTTTTAAAAATCTTTGCTAAAATAATTCAGTTCATGATGGTGCCAAGGTTGTGCTGGATAAAATAATAAAAATATATATCTTCTCATACTCCACAATCTTGAGCCCTATATTGCAAAACAATTATGGCTAAATGCAAAATTATCTACCAGTTTTATTCACAAACTATAAAATGTAGCCTAAGCTAGCTTTTGATTTAAATTAGCTTTAATTGTTAATTGCATCCTAAGTTATGAACCTCTTTTTATATCAGAAAGAATGTTTACAAACTTAATATTTTATATTGTAGATAGCTCTAATGTTATTCAGCTTGTGAATAGATTTCATTTCATTCAGTGGCCATGGTTAGCCTAACATTAGCTAGTTAGCAAACTGACAATAATGCTGTGTCATCAAAGAGCATTAGCAACAACACTTAACTGATGTTGGCCACAACTTCTTTTTTAAAATTTTTTTTTTTTTAAAGAAAACTCACTTCAACAGGATGTTCAAATTTTAGTCCGGTTAATATAAAGTTTGCTTGGAAAGAGGTTAGCCCTCAAGCTAATAAGCCCAAGATGAGTCTATCATTCCAGAGTACATGCAAATAGGGTTTTTTTTTTTTATTTTTTTTTTTAGACTGCAGTATAAAAATGCCCGTCACATACACTTTGTAGGACCACTATGGACATAAAAATTGTGACATGAAACAAAAACACATTTATAGAGGGTAATATTAATTAATGAAAAAAGCCAGTGTCTGCCAAACTCAGACAAGGTTGAGGACAAAAACTTGCAGACCAACAGTGTAGAGTAATTAACGACTGAGTGCATATTTCACACTGAGACAAAGATTGCATTTGTTCCTCTGTCACTCAGTCTTCATTTCTCTCTCTCTCTTACACACACACATACACACCGTTCTGAGTGAGTTTGGTGGAGCAGACGAGGGTGGAGATGGTGAAGCTGTCTCGTGAGCTGACTGACAGGCTGCCCGCGGTGCTGTTATTCCGCATCAGCGTCGTCCCTTTGTGGGTGTCAGTGTTTGTGCGCTCAGCGGGTAAAGACAGGTATGAGCTCACATCCTCCATGCGCTTGCTATCACCCTGCGGAAAGAGAATAAACGCACCTCACAAACATAAAAATCATTCTATCAATCATCACGGCTTTATAACCAAACATGCTTGAAGAAGAATATGAAGTGCTCTCCTCTGCTGCCCCAAATATCTCCAGTACTTTTTGTGTGAGTTTTTTTTTTTTTTTGCATTTTGTGCAAGATTCAGTGTAGACATGGGTCCTAAGAATATTGTTTGATATAGGAATATGTTGGTAGCAAGAAGAAAATGGAGACACTATTAGTTATGTTTTATAAAGCTGTCGTTGCCAAGAGGAATCATAAATTAAGGTTAAGAGAGGAAAATGTCTATTTATTTTATATTTTACTTCATTACATGCCTTTTCTAAATGTTTTGATTCTTTTTTTTTTTTTTTTACTGCAAAAATATGATTATAGGGTTGGAAATTGGTAATATAGTTAATATTTTTGGGTGGCTAGACAGATTATCCGCCTTAACATTATTTCCTATGGGAAAACACGCTTCATAATACAAATAAGAACTTGTCTCATGAGAGGATTAAATTCTTCTGCCAAGGTACAACTGGTAATGAAAGTAATCAGATTAATAGTAATTAAATTTCACAACACTTGTTCTATCAAAAAATTTGTTACAAAGTTCAACTGAGACTCATATGAAGCTTCAGCATTCCCACTAAGCTGAAGGTGGAATGCAGTATATTTAGTGTCAAATTAATATTTTTTCTTTTGCACAAACAAGCGTTATGGCTTAGTGGAACTACACTTTTCTGTTTTCTCAGCTAAACCACCAATTTTGCCAAACAGAAACAAATTTTGCTGGAGAGATAGGCAATTCACTGTAATTGAACATATGCCAGGAAATTTTATTAACTTCTGGTAGCATTTACTTTAATTTTGGGCCAATTTTATCTACATGAAATTTGGCCTGTGAGTTCTTGAACCTCGGTCTTGTGAGTTATTAGAAAAGAGGTGGACAGGGAAAACTTGTTGAAAGACTTTTTGAACTGTTTAGTTATTTTGTATTTATTATCCAACCCTGTGAACCTCCATGCAGTTTGTATATAGTAGTTGCTTCCTCCATTGGCATACAGTATGTTATTGGCAAACCTTTTGCTTCCTCTCTCTGTCTGCCAGTACTTTCGTGTTGACAATATTAATACTCCTGCAACACTTTCAAATTGAAAGCAAATGATAATTACTGTGTTGATTGTTAATCTCTCTATTTAAAACCTGAATCATAATCAACATGGAGAGATGGTTACATAAAGTATGTCCTTAGGCACATCTAGGACTCAAACCATTCTACACATCGAAAGCAAAAACACAAAATGGCTAGACAATGCTGCAACATTCATTTGACTTGCTTTTGCCTTGTGTGTGAGGATACATTATTGAAAGTGACGATCTTTATAAGTGTCTGACCTTAAACACCACCAAGTCATGCGGTCCATCCCTCATCACTGTGCCATCCTCCTTCATCAGACGTACAAATGCCATGGCAAAGTTCTTTTCACTCTTGTCCTTTGCTACAGAGAAAGAAACAATGTGAGAAATGTATACAGGTTAACATGATAAACACTTTCATTTTAGCAAACTATTCTGCTCTGACACACAAGGCTGTATAACAAAATGTATAATTTGATAAACGCTACATGTCCTTCGTTTAGAAGCTTTGAACTTCTATGTGTTGGGCATACCACAAGAAGGCCCCATTGTATTTCATAGTAAAAGTTTTTCTGTCATGGGATAATTAAAAGTGGAAACTATCATGCCTTCTGTGAGTGAATTAAATGCATTCGGTGGATTTTTAGAGAATGTGGAAGACAAAAAAAATTACAGTTACACTGTGTTACCACCATTGCACTTACCACGGCAATCATGAACTACAGATAAGCATTGATTAAACCGTGATACTTTCTGTGAAGTACACGATTATGTGCATACCCATACTATGATGGGGAGCTATTGTCAACTACCGAAGTACAACTGATAATTAGTATAAGAATAACTAATGTCACTGATGATGCTATAAACTGAAGTTTGTAATGTTTCTCAGTGTTCCTTAAAAAAAGTTAAAAAAAAAAAAAACATTTAGTTTAATTTCTTCATAATAAAATCAATTAAATTAAATGAACGTTTACTAAAAAATTTTTTTTTTACAAAAAAAATAGTTTATGTATCAACTTCAGCAGCAACCTCATTACCCCTCTCATCTATTCCAACAGATTAGTGTTCAACATCACCAGTATACTAATCGCTGGCCTTATGTCATCATCTACATATGTTTCTCACTGGTTCATGATTTATGTTAGATGTTTCTATGCTTGCATGATTCATAGGTCACTGTGTGGCTTAACAAACAAAAACATTCCTCTGACTGAAAAAATTAGCCAAACATGAAAGCTAAAAAAGTCCTTCAGTCAGCCTGGAGAACTCTTCCTCAAGACTACATTAAAAAACTTACAAGAAAGTCTGGCTCTTTGGAAGCAAAATACGAAGAAATGAGTCGTGGCACAATCCCCTCGTCCAAGATTTCATGCTCCACAATGCGCTCATACATCTTATTTAAATGAAAATATGTCTGCCTTTGCCTGTATAAGACTGCACAAAACAATGAATTATAATTTCTTTTGTTTCTTCCTCATGACCTCTCAGGGAGTTTTTTCCTTGCTACTGCCACCTCTGGCTTGCTCATCAGGAATCTGAAATCTACAAATCTACAATACATCAAGCTGATTTGTAACCTTGTCTACCGTTAAAAACACAGGATGACTAAGATCGAATGAAGCTGAATGTAGAGAGCATGCCATGGAGCGAATTTAATCCTCCATAACACTGAATAAAACACATTAATGCACTTTCAAAGTTTGTTAAGTTAAGATGAAATAAAGAAGTGGAAACTTGTGCACAGAGGGGATTGTGGAAAGTGTTGTGGTGCATTATACTGTGGGAAAAAAAAAAATCAAATCAATGTGATGATAAAAAAGACTCACATTCTTGAGAAGAGCGATGACGAAACATGAAGCGCAAGTGAATCCTCTGCATCTCCTCTAGAGGGATCGCCACCTACAGGAAGCAGAAACAGCTCATTTACCTGTACATGGGTCATTAACTATGGGAATACACATGTTTCAAAAGGCCATTGGCCCGTTTCAATTTGTTCACACTTCATTTTCTGTTTGATTCTCATTCTCTTTCTGACTGCCTGAAATGATAGATCAGAATGAATAACACACTGTAACTTCCCTACAGCATTTATCAAACTTTAATTTTAACAAGAATTAATTTTTACAAAATGAGCTGTTTCATGAATGTCATGTCACTACAACTTTTAAAGTGTGATATAATTTTATGATGACCTTAGTGTAACTAACTCTGAAGGTCTTCTACAATTAATACTTGGGCTGCACAATTTACTCAAGCTTATAATTGCTGGTGACCTTAAACAATTAGACACCACTAAAAACTTATTCAGCTTGGCTAAATTTGGCAAACATTAGATATTATTTTATTAAGATGTTAATGGTGCATTAAAACTTTCTCCTCGTATATATCTTTTTTTTTTATGTAACCAACGACCTTCATCCATCTGCACGACCTGGTGACCTGGTGACCTGCGGCAGCCACAATGATATATGAACTAATTTCTTTGTGTCAGCATTTCCAAAGACCACTCAGTTAATAAAGTTCAGTATTATACTCCTTATCCTGTGTAGGGCCATGGATGGGTCTGGAGACTATCCCAGGGAGCTTAGGGCAAAAGGCAGGAGATACCCATGATGGTGTGCCAACCCATCACAGGACACACACACACACACAATCCTACACTTAGGGCATTTTGGAAACAGCAAGCAGCCTGCATCAGAGGAAGAAACCCACAAAGCACAGGGGGAACAGGCAACCTAAGACTGCAGGTGAGACTCAAACCCGCAACCCTGGGGGTGTGAGGTGACAGTGTTAATCGCTAAGCCACCATGCCCAAATTCAGGAATATACTTATTTAAATTCATACACTGCAAGCAATAAAAGATTTATAGTTCCCAGTGGAAAATTCTTCAAAATATAAAATAAAGTAAAAAAGTATGGATTTTAGTATTTATTGTGATTATCAATGAAACCATTATAGCATCTATATATGTATAATGCCATCTATTTAATGGCATCACTTGATTCTTTTTTGTTTATTTGTTTGTTGGTTTTGTCCAATTATTGTTTGTTTGTTTGTTTGTTGGTTTTGTCCGATTATTGTTTGTTTATTTGTTTGGTGCTTTTGCATAGTAGCAAATTCATGTTATCATACATGTGTCAACTACTGTACAGCTTATTTCTCCTACTATTAACAGAAAAGTCCAACCTTAAAAGTTTCCATCCAGCGTGGTTGTTTAATCTGGTAGTAGATGACAGATCTGTATTCAGATACGGGTTTATCTCCTGCTCCTAAACAGATAGCATTCTGGAGAAATAAAAAAAGTAAAAGCTTTCAATCTGTATCCCAAAGTCTGGATGTGACTCTTGCTTGATGAATGAGATAAACTGAAGAAACTTTTCCAAATCTCCAAAGGCAACGGGTAACTACACAGATTTTTAAATGCACTGTATATGTGTGTTCATACATTTACTAGATGGTGCACACTGTGTGAAACTAGCTTGAAAGTAATTCTGACATGTGATTTTCCAAATTCAGTTGCCAGTTAGCATTTACACATACAGTGCTAAACATCAATGCTCAAAATGCATCTTTATATGGGTATACAGGTACATATACAGGTCTGTAAGGTGCTACAGAAATAGATCTTCAATAGGTTCTCAGTGCATCAGATAAGTCAGTGAAAGTTTAAATAAAATTACTGACACTGCCTGGTTATTTTAGGTTATATCAGATGTCTAAAGTGAAACCTACTCACCGGTACGACCTTACCCTCCTCGTCACACACAAGCATGATGACCTCTACATTTTTCTGTGTAGTTTTGTTGTACTTGTCAAAGTCTCCAGAGTGCAGGGTGAGGTAGATATCATTGCGAATGTCTCCTGGCATGATGATCTCTGGAAAGCCCAGTTTGCGAGCCACAACGGTGCTCCGGTCCACGAGATGGGGATATTCCTTGCGGATCTGAACGATATCGCCAACCAGAGCCTTCATCGTGACCCACAGACCTGCGTGGACAGGTGTAAGGTTAAAAAAAATCAAGAAAACAAATGATTGCAAAATATGACATTAATAAGTTTGAAGACAACCTCATGGTGGTACACTCTTCTACATCTTGCTTGGCTGTTTCATTTTTAGGAAATATTTTGTCGAAAAAATATACACGATTTTCTACTTGCCCTGAATTCACTTAACTATCCAATGATTGATGTGCAAAATTTGCTTTTAAATTTTTTTACTAGAACTATGAAGCTAATGTAACAATACATAACACATACAGTATGCAGTTATACTAAAACTCATTTTTGCAGTTAGCAGTAATGAAGTATAAGTTTTGTTCATTTCCACGTGTTTCAGTACTTAATCCTCCATGACATTACTGTTGAAAGAATTTATTTCAAGGCTGTAATTTACAATAAAGGTTTTGGGTTAGAAAGACATCCGAAACATCAATTACTTGTATGCAATATAACGCATACAGCCCCAATGCAAAACTAAAAGTGTAAATACTAGGGCTGTCAATATTAATGCAATAACACATGTGATTTATCTAGACATTTCAATGCATTACTATTTTTTGATGCAAATTAAATAATGTTACCAAGTTTGACCCTAATGGCTTCCCATAATCGCAACACTGTTACCCGGCTATGTGTATTAATTGCATGTTTAGTGCGGATGATAAGATGACTGAGGAAACATCACTAGGTGTGCTGAATGGCAAGTTTCATTAAAGCTTCTAGTTGGAAGTTTGGATAAAACCACAAGTTATGTGCTCAAGCTACCTTCAATGGGAACTATTTTTTAAAAGAATACATTAAACGTAAAACATGGAAGTGGTGGCTCAATTGACTAAAGCTCTAAGTATTGATTTGAGGATCAGAGAATCTGGGTTGAAGCTCCACCATTGGTGAATTGCCACGCCGCCCCCCAATCATGATTGATGATGAGACTATGACAGTGATTTACTAGATTAAATTTTTTAATCGATTGACAGCACTAGTAAATATACAGTAAGGCAACAATCATCGTACTTGGCTAATGACAGCAATGAGAATGAGCATTTCTCCTGCAGAACTGCATGCAGTACCTCATTTGCAACCAGACGGCATACAAAACTCCTATAAAACTTCTAACAAGCAAGAGTGATTTTGTTCGATTCAAAACAATTGAAGTTGTAAGAAAACTTATGACCACTAACCCCCGGGCTCTAATCGAAAGTTTTGTATATCAGCTCCCAATTGGCTCGTATTGGATCCACAAGGAAAAACTAATCTTATTTCACTCAATATATAGTGTATATCACTGACATGCAACTATTTCTGTTTTCTGGATTCCATGTCTCCCAACTCTGCCCTCCACTCGCTGGGGTTAATGAAAGCTATAAACCTCATCTCTTAAGTCTCTAAGGTAGATCATTATAATCCGGACCTTTGCTCTTTCACCGTTCGGGGGATTGTGCATCGGACACAGTGATGTAATAAACCTGTAGCAAAGAGAAATAATACCACTTAACACCACGTACTTTAAAGCAGGAATCACAGCCTTACCCTGTCCTCCACTGTCTCCTCTAGAGGTGGTCACTTTGGTCAGGAGGGTGTGAAGAAAATCGTTCTCAGCCAGGACCCTGCACCCACACACCAACACACCCACCCACACATGCATGCATATACATGGGCATTCAGAGAAAAAGACAACAAGACGAGTCTCTCCTCAAGATAAATGACAGTAGGTTAAACAGGTGACAGGCAGTGAAGAGTGAAAGATTAACGACCTGAGCAATAAGAGTCTAAGAAATGAGAAAATTCCAGGAGAGGCAGGAGAGAAGGAAAAGGGAATCGATAACTTACGGCTGAAAAGGAATAAAGTGCTGCTTTTCTTCATCACACTCTGCCTTTCCTTTGATGATGTCGCTGATGTCCATCACTGTAAAGAAGATGACAGGGATTGCTTCATATTCAAACAGTAACTCTACAAAGAGTTAAGAGTTAAAGAGTTAATAAAGTACTGTAAGTGGTATCTCAAATCTATTAATTTATATTCCATATTTGTTTGACAGTTTTCAAAACAACAATTATTAATAAAAACTATAATGCAATATTCTAAACCTATAATGCAATATTACAGGAATATAGCAATGTTCACTTTGTTTAGGGCTATTGTTTATGTGTGTGCATGTGTGTGTCAGGTGTGTGAGTCAGGGGACATTATAATACAGTATTCCTGACAGTTCTGTAGCAGAGATTCACAATCAAAGCTGGGTTGGGGTGATGGGTCAGAATTGGAAATTCATATGCATGCATGATTCGCCAGTTCAGATACATCAAATTTCACCGTAGCACAACAACAGGCATGAAAGAAATGTGAATACACAGCACCAGGCATCCAATCACATGAGAGCGAGAGGGAATAAACAGAACAAGAGTCAGAGTGAGAGTCAATAAGAGGAAGATGGACAGGCGTGGTGGAGTTTTAGCTTTTGTCTTGCTGAGCAAACTACACAATTTTAACCCAGATTCTCCCAGCTATTTGAGTATTTGCTCCAGCAGGACTCATTCATTTCTGAATTTTTTTTACAGAGAAACTTGTACCACAGAAATATTTTAACATGATATACAAATATTCGATCAAATTCTACCTAAGCTTACTGCGCTTGTTCATACAAAAATACATCATGTTTTGTGGCTTTCGCACCCCCATCCATAAATCTGTTCTAACACTGCTATCAACTTCATGGTTGAAGCTACTGGAAGTGTTGGACATTTCTTTAATCATTTGTATGATTTAATATGGATTTCATGGTCAATTTAACAGTAGACCTGTGAACTGATAATGTTAAAGCAACGTGTCAGAAAGCAGCTATTACTGTTAAATTATAGGGATTATACTCTGGTAACATTGAAAGCAAAATAGCACAGAATGCTACCAGTATGTCAGAAAATGCTTCAGTGCTACCATCATTCTAATGGTAATCGGAAAAGATAAAGAAGTGCAAATTGATACAACTATGCACTTTTGCTACCGGCTGTCCCCCTGAAGTTCACCGGGTTTTGTCACTGATTTGGTGGAAGTCTAGTGAGTGATCTGAGTTATCCTTATTGTGGAGTTCTGTAGTTACTGTCGAGAATGAAATCAGTTGTTTATGTGTTTCTCTTAGATTTTGTGTATTTAAAACTCAGCTCCATTGTGCAAAAGTAGTGAGCAATGTCGGACCATGTTCTAACTAGCACGCTAATCCCAGTTTCTATGTTTGAGAGGTTACTGATATACTGTAACTGAAGGTCCCAGGTTCCTACTGATCGGAAGTTCCCGGGTACAAAACCCAGCGCCACCAAATTGCCTTTGTTGGGCCCTTGAATTGCTCAGCTGTAACCTATTATATGGGATGACAAAGAAAGAAACCTAAAAACTGCTTCAGCAAAAACATTTCAGTTTTCTTGGCTAATCCTGTGTCCTTCTGCAGTCACTGACCCCTAAGCTATATAAACTGCATCCTGCCACCAGATGTGTACCTGCAACCCCAAATGGCCTGCGCAGTCCCAGTGTGCATTTCTTATGAGTCTCCTTCAGGTCCATACGGCCAACACGTACAATCTGACATATGAGATAAATCTTCTCTCTGTTCAAGTCCTTGTTCCCTAAATCCTAGAGAATGACACGGATAAAGAAACACACGCACGCACACACACACACACACACACACACACACACACACACACACACACACACACACACACACACACACACACACACACACACACACACACACACACACACACACACACACACACACACACACACACACATACACACACACACACACACACACACACACACACACACACACACACACACACACGGAGGAAGGGTCATTACTTGTACTATAAAATGTGCACTTAGGCAATATGAGTATAAATTTCCAAGTTGTTTACATTGTGCTATGATACAGTTGATCTAATAGGTAAGATGGTGCCCTCTAGTGTTGACTTACAGTAAAGACCACCTTCAAGTTGTTGAGCATTTCGACATCTTTAGGAAATCCTTTATCGCCCCATCGTATTAGATAGTTCTCACTACAGAGAAAGGGAGACACGGTCATATATGTCATAAATGACTAAAAAGACCTAAAAGAAACAAATGTAAGCCATGTAACACAAGTCTACATAAGGACATATGTGAGCAAATGTAAAGTTTGAGTCGTTTGCAAAATGCATACTCGTAGAAGCATCGAGATATCTTAATGAAGTTATTCATTTTGCACAGTCTAAACTATTCAGTGAGGTGTAGGCACACTGTTGAGGACAATAGCAGTGATGAAGCTGCGCTAAGTGAGTCAGTATTGTACAGAGCAGATGATGAAGTTGTAATCAGATGCACACCTGATGATCATTTGTCTGATGGGGTCATACAGAGACATGAAGAGCTCAGATTCCTCTCCGATGCGACAGACGAAATTGCGCACGAACACGTAGAGGCTATGAGTGGGAGAGGACTGGATCCGTGCCGAAACTCCAGAGTGATCCATCTGGACATTAGACTGTAATAGTGTATAAGATTAGCGTAAGGTGCAGTAATTTACATTAGTGTCTCTCTAACTATGGTCTGGCTGAGCCACATCAATCATGTCTTGATTGCTCTTTGTACAATTTGAGCGACTGCGATTTAACATAGGCAAGGCTGCCACATTTGTCTTATGGTCTGGAACTCAATAGAGAAATGAATAATGGCCTCAGTGTAATACAGACAGACTGGTAGAAGTCTCTTTAACCTGCTCTTCCTTGATACGTTCAGTGATCTTAGCTGTGGCATCCTCGTGAGCTCTGAAAAGGCTAATAACGCTGGCATTATCAGGGTCCAAGATATTTCCATCCACATCTCTTACAACCAGATCCAGCTCCAGAATCCTGCACAGAAAATAAAGAATATAAAAGAGTATGCAATTTGGTAAATTATCTCATAAGCCCAAAATTGACCTAATAAATAGTACAAATGGTCTAGGAAAAGGGTATGCCTGTGCTGTTTCATTAGTGTAACCTAAGTCTTCAATAGATCCTACATGAATATATATGTAAACATTGAAGATGTAACTGAATATGAATGCAATTTCAGAATAAACAGAAATATTGTAAGCATATAACAGAGCAGCAGAATGTTGTAAGCATGGTACGAAAAGAAAGCTGTCCAGAAAGATTCCCTAAGGCATCTGGCTCAGACAAGATGTGTGTATCTGGCCTGGAAACTTGTAGGATGTTGTGCAGGTAGGAGGGTTGCATCTGATATTAAGCTTATGGTTGCAAGTCTTGTAACCATCTTCAATAACATGATCTGCTGTGTATTGCATTTACAACGTTTATATATTCGTCATTAGTAACTGCCTGATCAGTGGTTTAAATTAGACAACTCATTTGTTTTTATTGTAAAAATCTGATTAAATACTAAACAAAACTTATATTATTATTAACATTAATAAATCTATAAACAAAAAAATGCATAAGAGCAAAGAAAAACATGTTCCGGTTTAGGGCACACCCACTCTAAATAAAAAATATTTTAAAAAAAACAGATATGAGCGCTTGCACTTAAATAGAAACAGATTCTGTTAGACTGTTAAAGCACATATATTGTGGTTTCACACATTGTGCTTAATCTTGCACTTGTGTGCATGCACACACAATCAAACATACACAAACACACAGCGTTAAGACAACTCCTCAACATTTAGCAATATAAAAGCAACATAGTCAGACTGCTTTCTGCCTGAGGGTCAGTAAGTCAGTCAGGTCTCATAGTGCTACTAAAGCTCAATTTCTATCTCTTAGTTTATTATGACTAATTTAGCTTCAATCAAATGGAGATTACACAATAATGAAAGTTTCTTCTAATAGAAGAAGATATCAGCTAGAGCCTGATGAACAGATGAAGAATGCAGGAGAAGCTATTAATGCTAATCAGTCTGTGGCTCTGAAGAGAAAGTCAACTTTTTTTTCTTTTTTTTTCTTTATTTAAAGGAGCAACTTCAACCTAAATGTTTTGTGTAACATGGCTTTGTTTGAAGTGGTACAGCATATACTGTACACTGATCAGCCATAACATTATGACCACTTGCCTAATACTGTATTGAGTCAGTTCCCACCATAACAGTGATGCACTGTGTGTTCCAACACCTTTCTATCACAACCAGAATTAACCTTTTTATTCATTTGATCTCCACTAGCGATTCTATTGTATTGGACTACACGGGCCAGCCTTTGTTCCCTATGTGCATCAGTACCTGTCGCAAGGTCACCAGTTTTCTTCCTTGGATGTTTTTTTGGCAGGTCCTGACCACTGCAGACCAGGAACGACCCACAAGTGCCTCTAGTCATCACAATTTGGCCCTTTTTTTCCATACACTTGTCCAATGTTGCTGTTTCCAACACATCAACTTTGTGTAACGATATATTGAAAATATAACTTCTGTGAGAAGAGCCAGAGTGTGATGGCTAGAGGACTGGGTCAGAGCAACTCCAAAACTGCAGCTATTGTGGAATGTTCCCAGACTGCAATGGTCAGGACATACCAAATGAAGGTTTTCCAATGAAGGAAAACCAGTGAACTGGCAACTGGGTCACCGATGCACATGGCTGGCTTGTGTAGGCCGATCCAATAAAAGAGATACTGTAGGTCAAATTGAGGAAAGGGTTAATGCTGGTTCCAGTATAAACGTGTCATTACTGTTTTGGTGGAAAAGGAGGAACCTACTCAGTATTAGGTGGGTGGTCATAATGTTATGACTGATCGCTGTCATTTCTTTCTAAATGTCAATTTTAAACATTGACTGCAAATCAAAAAAGAATGTATTTGTAACTGAATTGATTGACATCCTGATTTAGCATTAACTATTGGTCAGGGGCAGCTCAGTGGTTAAGGCATAGGACTATGGTTGAAAAAGTCCCAGGTTCAAATCCCACGACCACCAAGTTGCCACTGTTGGGCCCTTGAGCAAGGCCCTTAACCCTCAACTGCTCAGATGTATACAATGAGGTAAAAATGTAAGTCGCTCTGGATAAGGGTGCCATTAGTTTGACGTCATAAGCATGACTAGCATGACTAGCATGCCCAGCTCACTAACATACTATCAGTGTTAGGAGAATTATACATGGACTTACATCCATGACTAGCAAGATAACTAACAATTGGACAACTATTACGTATATACAGTAGAGCAAAATTTGTTAACATTACATCAACCACAATGATTAGGCTATGGTAAAAAGCTGGCTAACACTAGGCGATCTGTGTTATTAAAACATTAAAACACTGCCTTATTTAAAACATTGGGGTAAAACAGAGGTTGTCTAATAAAGCTTTGAAGCTGTAATATGTTCACAAACAAATGCAATGTGTATTTAACAAAAAACACAGTGAATGGGCTTTAATGGTGCCAGACAGAGACATAAGAGCACATAAAAGGAATACATTACTTGTTTCCGTAGTCGATTTTAGAAGTGACTTTCTGTTTGAGTTCCTTAAACTCGTCTCCAGGCAGCGTGCCAGAGAGCAGCTGAGAACGCCACTCCATCAGATCCCACATCAGTGACTGCACCTGGCTAAAACTCTCTTTTTTGTTACCCTGCGGAGTGTTAAAATGAACCGCTGCTCAGTCAGCAGGTAAATGTATGAGCTACACGTGAACAGGATTGCAGAGAAGACTGATATGAAAACTGATCTTATTAAAAAAGCTTTGAATGAATATAAAATCAGGTACAGTATGCCTCTACATTCAGACAGAAAATCACATAGTACCACAAATAGCTGCTTCCAGATGCTGCCCCATTCCCGCAGTGTGGTGGTAACTTCCTTCACCAGGGGCATATCTGAAGACGTCACGACCTCTTCATTTCTATAAAACAAATTTTTTGCTGGAAATAAGACTTAACTGTAGATACTTTATTGTAAAGGAATGTATATCCTGTATCAGTGTTGCGTCCTGTGTATTGCATGTTGTGTTAATTGCTTTCTGTGCTGTTGATTCCATTTCCAGCTGAAATTCCTTATGCGCTTGTGCTTGAATTTATAAGAACTTATAATGCATGCTGATTAATGAATAAAAATAAGAAGTCACTCACCCCCTTTTCTCAATGACAACTTCCTTTAGTTCAATGAAGCTTGCAGGAAATGCTCCCTATAGTACAGAGAATTCACATCACATGGGGTATAATTTAGATGTGATGATGGAAATAGTATTATTAAAATTCTACAGGAACATAACATTTACTTACTTTCTTCTCTTTGTTCCGGGTCAGGTATCCCATATACCAACCTGAAACAAAACCAGCCCTTTATTGTAATAAGATTTTTTTTTTTTTTTTTTTTTACTAAAAAGTATTTGCTGAAGCTTTATAACTGGGATTTTATTAGACTGATTATTAAAAAGTGTGCAAACTATATTGCTTATTTATAGCACTCATATAACATTATATGCATGGAATTCCCCCTAACAAAACAGTTTCAACTTGATTATGTTTAAAGGACAACGAGGTTGAGTTACTAAAATTCCAACTACACTCATTCAGTTCAAGTAACCAAACAATTTGCCTAACAACTATAGGATATACAAAGGGCGGTTGTGAGTTTCACTGATTATCCTTCAAATCCCTGGGGATCTCAAATTCCCACTTTGAGAGCCACATATTTATAATTTATTAGCAGTTAATACTCAGTTTATAGTGTTTTACCAAAGACATTAGATTACAAAGCTTCTTACTCATTCATTTATTCAGCTTTATTGATTTTCTAGCCTTTACATATGTTTATAGTATATGTGGAAATATTATACAAGTATTATACAGTTTTGTTTTTTATTTATTTACAATGGCTGTATAAAGACAGTCTATTAGGAATCTCTTTCATTACATAGGCCTATTTTTCAAGAAAGAAAAGGAACCATCTAGTTCATTTTCTATTTTAGAAGACACCATACCAAGACTGCCACTTTGCTCCTCTGGTCCTTAGTAATGGCTCATTTAGCACGAAAACCTTAAAATGTCACATGTTTAGCCTCTTTTTGGGGTGTTAGTGGATGAGTTTATGATGTTAACCATGCGTGACGCAATCAGTGTTTAAAACAGAAAATCCTGGGGCAATGCATCCCCAGATTAAATCCTGTTTTTCTTTTAGACCTACTTATAGTAGATTGCAAACTTTAAAACTTTACCAAACAAGACCTAATTAAATCTTTAGACAAAATGTATATAAAACTGACAATCTGCTATCATACTAAAATTATGGCCTATTTACAGTACAAAGATTTAATATACACTATATGGAAAAAAAGTATTTGGCCAAACCTGTTAATTATTGAATTCAGTTCCTCAATCAAAAACTTATCCCCAGTAAAATGTAATCTTAATGCTTCAGCATACCAAGACATCTTGGACAATGCTATGCTTCCCACTTTGCGGAAGGTCTCAACCCCATCTGAACTGAAACAGAGATTGCAAGCCAGGCCTTCTTGTCCAACATCAGTGTCTGACCTCATAAATGCTCTACAGAGTGAACTGTCACAGAAACACTCTCAAATCTTGTGGTCTGTTACCGCTGCTAAAGGGGGACTAACTCTACATTTAAGTAAATGTATTTGCATACAATGTCATTGCAAGTTTGGCTGAATACTTTTGTCCATATGGTGTATGATGTCAACTAGAATCTCACAGTCTCACAGTCTTACCTTCACATGTCTCCTGTATGTACACTGTTTCACCCACAGAAAGAGACAGTTGCTTCTCTGTTTTTGCTGCAAAATTCCACTTAACTAAAGCAGAGAGAAAATGCATTAAATACAAGGAAGTGAATTACTCTTTTAGAGTGTAAATTAAGCTGCCTAAGAGACCAATTTAAACCTACATCCATAGCCCTTAAAATGAGTCACTACAGATAGAAATATCTCAAATATCATTTCAGTAATCTCTTGATAAATTGCATATAACATCTATCTTAAACTTGAGTAATAAAAAATAATGGAATTGTGTTTACTTCAGCATTTTTGTCCACTCATGACCCCTAGCATCTAATTCCTTTATCTGAAATTTAGCAATTTTGAAGAAGGCTGAGCTCTGCAAACAGTTGCCACAATTATGTCATGTCATATATCACTGTGTGTGATTATGACATGCAGGTCCACTTTTGTTCCAAACAGAAAAAACACATACTATTGTAAAAAGAGTAGAGTTTTTCAATCTCACTCAGTATTTATCATGGTCAGGGTCATGATGTATATAAAGCATATCCAAAGAGAGAGAGCAGATCGGAGCCTATTTCATCACGGGACATTATCCACAAACATTCAAACAGTCTTTCACACCTATAGGTGAATTTAACTTCAGCTTTGATGATTCATTTCTTTTTTGAGAGGTGGGAGAAAACTGGAGAATCACCCAAAGAGAAACCGAAAGAGACATGGGAAGAACTTGCAAAACTCCATACAGCATGTAATTTTAAATGTTTAAACCTCAATGTAGAATACTCTCTCATCACTCACTTACTCATCGTCTATACCACTTAATCCTGTATTCAGGGTCACGGGGGCCTGGAGCATATCCCAGGATAGGCCACATAGGGCACAAGGCGGGGTACACCCTGGACAGGGTGCCAATCCATCGCAGGGCACACACACAAATACACTCAGTCACACACTCATTCACACACTACGGGCAATTTGGGAACACCAATTAGCCTAATCTGCATGTCTTTGGACTGTGGGGGGAAACCAGAGTACCCAGAGGAAACCCACCAACCATGGGGAGAACATGCAACTTCATGCACACAGAAACGGGAAGAACACTGCACAAGCTTTTTCAAAAATAGCTCACTAAAATTCTCCCTGAAGTTGGCTTCACAGAATAATAACCATTTAATACATACATTTAGGAATTTATTTTCATCTATATTTTTCTGTAGTGGGTTGTGGTAAAAATTAAAACCTTCAAAATTCAATCCTTGTCTATGTTGCATGAGGCCAAATAATGTTTTAGAACAGGAAAGCTTACACCATTAACTTTCTCTTCAGAAGTGGGTAAAATGTAATGATGAAGTGAAATTCCACAATTGCATGCAAACCAGACTCACTGAAAGGTTAACTTAATTCTACATCTAATCTATATGTGCATAAAATATGTGCAATATTAATTTGTGTAATAGGTGCAATAGCACAAATATTTAATTGGTTTATTTGATAATACCTCACATTCTATTCCATTTCTTGTTAATGTATTTTATTTTGTGTGTATGTCTGTGTGTCTGTGTGTGCGTGCATGCGTACATGTGTGTTGTTGTCGTCGTCTCTGGAATCTTCTGTCACTGAACCAAATTCTTTGTATGTACAAACAGACTTGGCAATGAAGCAAATACTTGGAAGTAATCATGAGTGATTACTATAATGTTTTTTTTTTCCTTTGGTGGAACTTTGACAGTTAAACATCTTCAGTTGATTTAAACTGGTAGATCTAGTTATCTAGTTATCTAATTAAATAAATAACATTTGTCTTTATCTACTTTATCTGTTCGACATCAGTACACTCTAGGTACACTTCTGTACATATTGAAGTACAAACACTTACCCATCACCAAGGTTGAGACCATAAGTGTTTATACTGGTCTGCTAAGTTTGTATGGGCCATATTAGGCCCTTGAGCAAGGCCCTTAACCCTAACTGCTCCAGGGGCGCTATATCATGGCTGACCCTGCGAATTTCATTGTGCTGTAATGTATATGTGACAAATAAAAGCTTATTTTCTATGACAGTGGAGCCCAACTCTGGTCCTGGAGGACCCCCTGCTGTGCTTCCAGCATCAAATGTAACTACGCATCTAATTACTGTAGCATTTTCTGAATAGAAATGGGTGTGGAAGAGCAGGGGAAATGGGTCATTCAGTACCAGGATTGGGAACCAATGCTCTATGGCATAGCCTCTGTCAAAAATTTAAAACGAATACAATAAAAATAAATGAATAAATAAAAAAAGAATAGTGGCATCACAGAATCATAGTGGTTAACACCTCCAGGGTCAATGGTTTGATTACAACCTTAGGTCTGTGTGTAGAGTTTGCTTGTTTCCCCCTATGCTTGGAGGGTTTCCTCAAAGTACCCTGGTATCCGCCCACAGTCCCAAAAATATTTTAGGCTAATTCCTGTTTTTCTGTGCCGTGCAATGGATTGGCAACCCATCCAGGGTGTACCCCGCCTAAATCACCTAGGCTCCTGGTATAGGCTCCAGGCCTCCCACACACTTGTTCGGGAAGAAACACATTGGCAAGTCGTAAAGAGACATTAGACCTGGTGAAACTTCAGTGCATTTCATATAAGGCACAGAATAGAAAGAGATATTCAAAATGATGCCAATATTAACTAATAATAAATTCTATTTATTATCGATTTCCTACTCTGAAATAATACATATATGTACTAATTGGCCTTGCATCAGGAAATATTTTTGTTTAGTGATATGATGAGACATTAGCAACATCTGAGGCATATGCAGTATGAATAGCAGTTATAAATACTATTTAATTATATATTTAATAATAATGAATATTAATTTAATATTTTAATCATGTCAATATGTCATGGCTATAGTGTAAGTTTGCAATAGTTTGGATTTAAATTTTCCTCCAGGACAATTCTGAAATTCAATGCTTACACATTATGTATTATAATACTGTATACATTTTGTTAACATTTTCACCTGTAGTATCAAACAGGTTATGATAAAGTTCTAAGATCATGCTTTTAGGTATCCATGCAGTCTATTTGAATAGAGTAAACTCCATCAATCTCATTTTTATATTATAAGTAAACTATTAAATGTGGTTTCATTATAATCTCAAGGCAATTTATTGGTGATGGCTTTACACCACAAATTGCCAGCTGTCAATTTGAGTTGATTAGAAAGTTTTGTCTAACCCACAGCATGTGTGAAAAGAAAATGTAAATAATATTTATTCATATTGCATAAAGCATGATATTCTTTATCAGAATGTGTTAACTAGACTTGGATATTTAACTATTACAATTATTAATGCTTCTTTATATGACTCAGAAGCTGTTATTGGTATTGTACACTTTATTATTTCCTGATGCACTAATTATTCAAATCCATCATTATGAAATCATTGTGTATTAATATATTGTTTACATATGGACCTTATAGTAAAGTGTGATGAGCAATAATATAATTGGATTATGACCAACATTAATAGGCCTCTTAGCTCAAACCACTCATGAACAATGGTGTCTCTATATGGAATTGAAAAATTGCTTTATACACAATTTATAAAACAAGTAACGCATAATGTAATAGATTAAAACAGCATGTGCATATTTAGAGTATTGGAAGCACAGAAGCATGCACACAGTGTATTTCTGCACTTCTGAGTTCACGTTTTACTTCCTCTCTTTTAACTTCCTGTGTGTGCGCAACCACATAAACACAGATCTATCAGATCACATGACCAGATATATCGGTAGTTTTAAAGTTTTACGTTATGCCTAAGTGGTTTGTAGATGTCGTCTTTAGAAGCGGAAAAGGAGACATGACTCTGCACCAAGGTGTGGGGGGGGGGGGTGTTTGGGGAGCAGTGGGTGGGCAAAGATTTAAAAAAAATAATAATTATTAGTCTCCCTACACTGTATTATTTCCTGCTATTAAGATGCAAATCCTACATCTGCAGGTTTCTCCAAAAGCAATAAAAACTAGTCAGATTTTGGAATTAAATTGCACTGTAAAAAAGTTTTTTTTACTTTACCAGAGTACAAAGTTTACCCTTAGGATGAGCAACCGATACCTTGAACTCCACACACACATACACACACATACACACAGACCGCGTTGCACATACAGCATTACTGTAAACCCTGCTACAATGAGGCTACATTTGCAAGATGAAATTAGTGAATATATTATATTTAAAGTTTCATATCTGCTTTATGATTTTAACTTATACACTTTTACAAAAATAATGATTTCTGAATCATATTCATGAGCAGCACCTGCCCACATCCTGTGAAGCAGGAAGCAAAGTGAGCATCAACAGACATTGATCTGAAGGCCGTTAGTCACAGAAACACACACACACATACACACATACACACAGTTGTAGGATTTAAACACATACCAACACCATATCTCTCAGTGGTGGTCCGGGTCCATGGAGCCATGTTGAAGCCAGACAAATGTTTTGTCTCTGTCTGCCTCTACCCGCCTAAAGTTCCTCTCTTTCTCTTTTTTACTCAGTCCTGTCTCTTTTTCTGGTGAGTGTATGAGAGAACAAGTGTGAAGTGCTCCTCCCTCTCTCTCTCTCTCTCTCTCTTCCTTCCTTTTTTCAATTCTATACGATTCTACCCATGATGCTGTTCTTTTAAGCGCCTAAGCATAACACGTCAGATGTCAGATTGTACAGTGACAACCAAACGATCATATCAGTTCTGTTATTCATGATGTCTTTTTTGGCATTGTTTAATTGCATGTTAACTTCCTCTCTGCTGATTGTTTAGTAAAGCTGAGCAATAACCTGCCTTAGTAACTGAAACTTGTCATTTCCAGTTTGTAAACTCCAGTCTTTAACCACAGATAGCAGTATTTCGACAACTCTGCGTTCCCTCAGAGACTTGTCCACAGCCTCATGTATAACTCCTGATGCAAGTGCAAATGAGACCTTTATCAAACGCCAGATCAAGAGCAGCAATATGAATAACTGGAGTCAACAAATATCACACACCCCCTGTATACGCTTACAGGATAAACAACAAAAAGCAAGCCTAGCACAGAAGTGTCACTAATGACCTTGGATTGCCAAAACCAGAAAATGGAACACACACACACACACACACACACACACACACACACACACACACACACACACACACACACACACACACACACACACACACACACACACACACACACACACACACAGAGCATGAAGGATAAGTGGCCCTACAGAATACATTGGGCTCAAAATGACCTATTTTAAAGTGGATGACCACTATCAAGGGTATTTCCAGCATCCTATTTGAATAGTTCCTGACGGAAAAGAAAAATATATCAAAAATAAATAAATAAATCCATTATATATATAAATTTTTTTATTATTTTCTTTTTTATTTTATGTTTGAGGCATTAGGTGTATTCTGTTCATCTCATATTTTTATGAGCATACAGCTGCTATCACAATACATTGCCCTTAGGTGTGCGTTTACGGTGCTCATGCAATGGAGCGCAGCCCACCCATCAATTCCTAAATATTAAAAGTTGTAATGCTTGAAAATGAAACACTCAAACCTTAATGAAAGAGAGCACTGGTCCTTATGAAGATCCCTCACATCCTTCTCACTGTGCTAGGTGGGGCTTAAACATATGCACTTACTGTAAATTCTCAGCCATGTCAGACAAACGCTTTCTTTTGCAAGTAAAAAAATGGTGATTTTTTCAGTTGATATTGCGATGTGTCTTCTACTTATGCTTTATAAATCCTTCATAACAGCTCTAATCTGAGGTGCTGTTTGTTAATTGGTGATTTCTGAGGTTGGTAACTCTAAATTAACTTCTCCTCTGCAACAAAGCTAACTTTAGGTCTTGCTTGCCATAGATGGTCTTCATAAATGCCAGTTTCATCATGGTGCTTGATATGTTTTGCAAATGCACTAGACAATACTGTTCTTGCAAGAACTATTCCAGAACTGCTGAACTTGTGTCTTAAAACAACAGAATATTGTTGTTGTTGTTGTTGTTGTTGTTGTTGTTGTTGTTGTTGTTGTTGTTGTTGTTGTTGTTACTTAATTATGTAATGCTAAAACTGTAATGTTCTAGAATGTAGAAAATAAATCCAAACTTATGTCCAAACTTTTGACTGGTACTTTATTCTCAAGAGGTGGCATTAAACATGCTGCCTCCATTTCTGAGCTAGAAATTTAAAGTATTTAAAAAATCAACAATAAGATTTTTTGTTGCAAAATTAAAGCAGTTCTCTACAATTGTTAAAGAGGAAAACTTGATTCATTGCTTCTAAAGATAAATATTTGAAATTTATTCATCCCCTTGAAGGGTGCCAGAGCTGTCAGGAGATGGCGCTGTCCCCTTGAAGTTGTTTTGCTTAGACAGTGAGAAGAAATCCACAAGCTATAGTCAAGATCTTTGAGTCTATCTTTAATTGTAGGTTTACTGCTTCAAACTTCCAGGGTTACACATTTCCATTCTGAACTCAGGTTCCTATCTGTGTAGTTTCTTGATGTTCTTCTTGTGTCTTGTGTCTATATGTTTCTACACATTGTGCCAAACATGGTTTTAGGTGGACAGACTTTGGGCTGACTGATGGCTGCCCCGCTCCCAGGTCTGAAAAAGAGTGTGATGTGTGGCTATGGTGCACTGAGATAGACTGGTTTCACCTCCAGGGTGTATATTCCCATCTTGAGGCCTGTACACTGTAAAATAAGAGAAGATAAAGACAAAAAAAAAAAATTTAAAAAAAAAAAAAACCCTGCTAAACTGCTTGGCCAAAAAAAAAAGTGTCACCATCTCAGAAGTGTCAAATTACTTTCTTTCATCAAGCAAAGAAAACAACTAAGGAGATTTTTCAGGAAATTACTGCAACAGGGTTAAGAACTCTCCAACACATTATCAAACCCTGGAAGGGTAGTGCTGAAATGTCAGCTTTGTGAAAGAAACGTGGTCTGAAAAAAATAGAGACCACTTAAAAACTTGATGAAGTTGCATGGTTAAAAAAATGAACAGTTAAAACCATAGCTATGTTTAATAGTCAAAATAAGAGCATTTCCACATGCATGCAGGGTGATGATACTGTACTTATAGGATTGAGACAAAAAAATGTATCACCATAAAGAAACCAAGGCCAGTTTGCTAGGGAACATAATAACTGGACTTTGGGACAATGGAAACAGATCATGTGGTCTAATGAGTTCAGATTGACCCTATTCCAGAGCAATGGGTGAATCAGGTTAAGAGGGGAAGCGCATGATGCAATGCACCAGTCATGCATTGTGCCCTCTGTTCAAGGCTTTGGGGGGTGTTATGACCTGACGTTGCTTCGCTTGGTTGGATTTAGGCTTAGCAACATTATGTTGCAGGAAAATGAGGTCAGCTGATGATCTGAATGTACTGAATTACCAGGTTATCTATGGAGTTCTTCCCTGATGGTACAGGCGTATTTCAGGATTCAAATTGTGAAGGGTAGTTCCAGGAGCATGAATCCTTTTCACACATGAACTGACCACCACATTGTATGCGGTAATCAAAGTTGAAGGTGATGAAATCTTAGAGTGTGACAAGTTTTTACATAATTGTTATGTCAACAGCACTATTTGTCCACATCCAGTTACACCCATGATTGGCTAGTGCTGCTATGATCAATGTTCAAACCTAGCACCCAAGCCCACCTGAAAGTACAGCCAAACTGCTCAGCTGGGATTCAAACTCACAATCCTCAGATGATTCCAGGCAATTCCAGATTTTCTGTTGTGCCAGATTTTTCACGGAAGAGTTTTGATATAAACATGCAGCACTATTAAAACATGTTTCCCATTATGTTTATATGTACAATTTAGAATGTTTTAATGTAAAAGAAGCATTCTTACTTCAAATGTGTGAATGTGCTTTAAACCATAACATTGCTTGAACATGCTGAATTATTTACCATATTTAATATTTATGTTATGATAGAGGAGATTGAGTATGCTACGCCTTCATCATGGAGCGACTTGAAATATATGAATGAATATATCAGCACCAACAGCCATGACACAGTCACAGTCATGGAGATTAAATTGTGATTTGAAGTAGGAACATTAAGAAGCGCTTGGCATGTATCTGCATGATTTTGCTCTGCTGCTACCTGATTGGTTGATTATAAAACTGCATGAATGTGCAGATGTACCAATGTTCCTTATAAAGTGGACTGTAAGTGGATATTCATGATACTTCTGATTGTACTGTACATGAGGACAGAATTGGTTATATTACAAAAATGACAACCTCAATACATGTCTCACTTACATTTAAATCCATTTAATATCTCTAAGTATATAAAAAATGATAATCAAACAGAAAAGCACAAAAACGCCATAAGTACAATTTATCTGAATAATTATGATTATAACACAATAGGCACTGCTGTGTGGTGCTGTCATAATCAGCCAAACCATATACTGTAACATGACATTTCAAATGTCAATAGCAGCACTTACAGATTCAGAGCTATTCATAGCAGAGGCTGATTGGTCCATTTATATTTGAAATTCATGTGCTTTGCTGACTAAAGCCTTGTAAGACTTACTTGTGATACTTCAGGGAAATTATACTTCTGTATTGTTCGACATGTTTGAGCAATTTAATGGCTGGCACATAGCAGTACTTTCATATTCTTGGCCAAATAAATGCAGGCTTTAAATAGGTTTTAGTAATCAACATTTGACAGACACTCTTAACCAAAGCAAACTACAGTCAAATGCTTTTCAGGCACATGTTTGTCCATTTAAACCATATCGTATTGCTGTTACAAATAAGTCAAGGTCTAAAAATGCTACCTATAAGTTAAATTTGTACATTTTAATAAAGTGGCAATAAAAAGTGTGTCAACATTTTAGAATTAAAATTTAGATTTAATTTAATTAGAATTAATTTAGAATTTCTACATTAATTTGTGATAAAATGCGAACTGATCTTTATCTAAGTTCAGAGTATAAACAAATATAATGTGCCTAAAATAATAACACCAAAAAAAAAAATAAAAAATCCTGCAAGTCTTTATTGAGAATAAAAAATGCATAGAGCTAGAAAAAAAAACGTAAGTAAATTATTCAGTCAATGACCTCAGGATTGTCAGGTATTAGCATACCTGGAGTCTTTTTAAGAAATAAGTTTGGAGGTGTGGACTAGAGCTACTTTGACAGATTAAAACCCTCTCAAACTTTTTGAGTTTGCTTCTCA
This sequence comes from Clarias macrocephalus, assembly GCA_011419295.1. Classification (NCBI taxonomy): domain Eukaryota; kingdom Metazoa; phylum Chordata; class Actinopteri; order Siluriformes; family Clariidae; genus Clarias; species Clarias macrocephalus. Next base: position 208,203 of record JAAGKR010000340.1, read on the forward strand.
CAGGAAGAATATGCTAATGTGAGCCATGAGCAAAAAAGCGTTCAGAGGATCTATAACCAAGACTTATTGCTTTACATAAAGCTGGAAAGGGTTACAAAGTAATTCCAAAGACTTTAGAAATTCACCAGTCTACAGTTAGGAAACTGGAGACACTGGAGCACAAAAAAAAAGAAAAAAAAAACTCATCACTGAGGTAAAGTAACAACCCTGAGTGCCAGCCAAAGATATGAAGAAATAATTGGAACTGGCTAATATGTTCATGAGTCTACAGTAAGTAAATCATTGATGAAGTAGTGTGTCCATAACAAGGCACCACAAAGCAAGCCACTGCTCACTTAAAAGAACATTTCTGCATGCCTGAATTTGCGAAAGAGCACATTGACACTCCACAGCAGTATTGGCAAAATGTTTTGCACACTGATGAAACTACTGTAAGATTAGAACATTTGGAAAGAACACACACCACTACAGCTGAGGTAAACTGGACATTGCATATCATCTTGAAAGCCTCATTCTAACCGTAAAGTATGGTGGAGGAAGCATCATGATTTGAGTCTGCTTTGAGTCATTGAGGGGAAGATGATTTCCCAAGCATATCAAAAAATTCTTCAGGATAATGTGAGAATGTCTGTAGATTGTACACCCAGTTGGGTGATGCAACAGGACAAAACACCAGAGCAAGTCCACAAACAAAATTGCTTAAAAAAAAAAAAATCCACCTTTTGGAGTTGCCAAGTCAGAGCTCAGACCTCAACCAATAGAGATGCTATGGAAAGACTGGAAAAGAGTCGTACACATGAGACGCCTAAAGAATATGACAGAGCTAAAGCAGTTTGGCCAGAAAGAATGGGCTAAAATTGCTTTTCAACAATGTGCAGGTCTGATTCGCAGCTGCAGGAAGCGCCTGGTTGAGGATTTTGCTGCCAAACAGGGTCAACCAGTTACTATTTCCAAGAGTTTGCTTACTTTTTACACCACCATTTTGAATGTTGAAAGAGTGTGTTCAATAAAGACATGTAAAATCTGAATTTTGGGGTTGTAATTTTAGGCACATTATATTTGTCAATACTATTGATTTAGATGAAGATCAGATCACATTTTATGACAAATTAATGCAAAAAAACAAACATGAAATTCCAAAAGGCTGACATATTTTTCTTGCCATTGTACATTTTTTTGTTTTCTGTTATTTCTCAGTGTTTAGGCAAAAGGAAGGTTTTCGATCATCGTCTGAAGAAAACCAGTGACTCAGTTGTTTGCCCAGCCATATGGGAATTCAGAACAGAGAAGAGCCTTGATATATGTTGTTCTCATATCTTGAGGTTGTTGGGTCAAGTCAAGTCGCTTTATAGGCGAGAATGGAGCATGGTTCAAAGCTTGGGTTGGTAAGTGGTTTCTGATGAGTGAGAGCTGGTCTGTTGTTGGCTCTGTGGGCACTCATCAGACTCATTGTGAGGCAGGATAATGTATAGAGACTGAAAAGCAAGATGCAGAGGCTTTCTGTATCAGTTATCTCCTGGATCAGAGGTTGTATAATGCCAGGACAACTTGCAATAGTCCAATCTTGAGATGGCAATTGATACCTGAGGAGGTTTTGTGCAGAGAAATCCTGTAAAGAAGAAAACTTGATGACTTTTAGAGTTAGCAGTATAAGTAGACTTCACCAAGGTTGCGTGCAGGGCCATAGCTAAGAATTCTGAACCTCCAGAAAGTATAATGATGTATCATAGCCTTTAGATTTAACTGAGTTGGCTAAGCCCCAAGCACCAAAGGCCAGTGCAATAAAAAGGCTACTAGCTATTTCACTCAAAACATAATTTTTTTTTCTAGAAAGAAAGCGGTTCTCCACTTCACTTGATTTATCTTTCCATTCTTTTTTCTATTATTATAGAATAAAAAATAAAATAAAAATAATATATATTTTTTAATTGCTGTCAGAGCAAAGTCTTCTTTATATGAGAGAATGAACAAATGTTCCAAAGCAGTAAAGATTTAAGCATTAAACATTTTATATCTTGTTGACTAATAAATGTAAATTTAATATAAATGCTGTAATCTTTGCAAAGTGCTCCAGTATCGGAGGTATAAATCATACTGTAGCATGCATTTACTGTATATAAAATTAATAAAGTTACTGATCATTTTAGGATAGCAGCATGTTTTATTCCTTATTCATAGTTAGAATACTTCTACAAGTGTCTGCTTAAAATAGTTTAGCCATTCAGAAACAGTGCACAACCACATGCAAACATATAACGCCTAAAGAACAAATGACAAAAGCATTTTCTAGAGCATTTTTCTGGAATGGTCAATCACATGTTAATCCCACTTAGAGATATTTTGCAACCCTGGCCTAGAAGATGGTTGAGTGACTAAAGTTCCACCAGATATTTTAATCTGAATCACAGTCATGATTATATCATAAAGTTCTGACGTGTGGCCTGTGTATTTTAGCATGCATGTTTCCGCTAGCATAGTCAAAGTGACCTTACTGTGAGTTCATATGTTTAATGGTGGTAAACATAAGCAGTATCAGCAGAGTGTTTAAGCAAGAGCCACAAGGAGAAAACTAGGAGGAGCTTACAGGTTAATGTGGTGTGTCTGGCGAGTGTGTACGTGTGTGTGTATGTGTGTGTACGTGTGCCTTCACCAGTGGCCTATAAAAGAACTGCTTTATAAAAGAGGATAGTGAAATGTTTGTGGGTTCTGAGATACTGAGGCATGAAATTTCACAAAGACAAAAGAGACACGGTCTTATGACTTCCCCTTTGAATTTTTGGTCTGCACCTTAAACTCTTGAAACCCACATGTCCTTATATGAAGATGTGCCATTTTCTCCCAACATCATTCTGTATATCCTTGTGCCATCCTCATATGACCACTTTAGGGATAATTAGGTTTTCCAAAGGCCAAAGGTTTTCCTGTCTGAAGACATTGATTATATTATTTACCAAACTATTACTGCTATTAAGAGAATAAAAATCTTATCGTATCTGATATTTGCTGTATCAAAAGTTTGATTAATGCCTCGTTTGTGAGTGTGTGTCCTGCGATGGATTGGCACCCCATCCATGGAGTTCCAGGTGTAGCCTCAAGTCCTTCCATGACCCTATACAGGATAAGTAGCATAGAGAATAAGTGCGTGAATGAATAAATGTACTTAAATGTTGAAGGTAAAAGAAAAAAAAATGGAGAAGTTACCAATTTTATTGTGGCTTCCTTATAGTACAGTTTGCAGCAGATGCTTCCTTCATAGTATCAGTCATTTTTGATTCTACTGTGATCTTGTGGTGGGGGTTCTGTGCTTTGTGGTTGGCAAAAGACAGGCATTACATCACAAAGTCGAACTGTTGCAGTAATTAGTAACAAAGATAATCTGGGGAAATGTATGCGAGTAAAAGTACATATTTTATTTAGGAAATGTAGTGGAGTAAAAGTGAAAGTTGCCAGAAATAACAAAGGAAAGTACAGTCGTGGCCAAAAGTTTTGAGAATGACACAAATATTAGTTTTCACAAAGTTTGCTGCTAAACTGCTTTTAAATCTTTGTTTCAGTTGTTTCTGTGATGTACTGAAATATAATTACAAGCACTTCATACGTTTCAAAGGCTTTTATCGACAATTACAAGACATTTATGCAAAGAGTGAGTATTTGCAGTGTTGGCGCTTCTTTTTCAGGACCTCTGCAATTCGACTGGGCTGCTCTCAATCAACTTCTGGGCCAAATCCTGACTGATAACAACCCATTCTTTCATAATCACTTCTTGGAGTTGGTCAGAATTAGTGGGTTTTTGTTTGTCCACCCGCCTCTTGAGGATTGACCACAAGTTCTCAATAGGATTAAGATCTGGGGAGTTTCCAGGCCATGGACCCAAAATTTCAACGTTTTGGTCCCCGAGCCACTTAGTTATCACTTTTGCCTTATGGCACGGTGCTCCATCGTGCTGGAAAACGCATTGTTCTTCACCAAACTGTTGTTGGATTGTTGGAAGAAGTTGCTGTTGAAGGGTGTTTTGGTACCATTCTTTATTCATGGCTGTGTTTTTGGGCAAAACTGTGAGTGAGCCCACTCCCTTGGATGATAAGCAACCTCACACATGAATGGTCTCAGGATGCTTTACTGTTGGCATGACACAGGACTGATGGTAGCGTCACCTTTTCTTCTCCGGACAAGCCTTTTTCCAGATGCCTCAAACAATCGGAAAGAGGCTTCATCCGAGAATATGACTTTGCCCCAGTGCTCAGCAGTCCAGTTGCCATACTTTTTGCAGAAGATCAATCTGTCCCTGATGGGTTTTTTTTTTGGAGAGAAGTGGCTTCTTTGCTGCCCTTCTTTACACCAGGCCATCTTCCAAAAGTCTTGGCCTCACTGTGCGTGCAGATGCGCTCACACCTGCCTGCTGCCATTCCTGAGCAGTTCTGCACTGGTGGCACTCCGATCCCGCAGCTGAATCCTCTTTAGGAGACGATCCTGGCGCTTGCTGGACTTTCTTGGACGCCCTGAAGCCTTTTTAAAAAGAATTGAAGCTCTTTCCTTGAAGTTCTTGATGATCCTATAAATTGTTGATTTAGGTATAATCTTAGTAGTCACAATATCCTCGCCTGTGAAGCCATTTTTATGCAACGCAATGATGGCTGCGCGCGTTTCTTTGCAGGTCACCATGGTTAACAATGAAAGAACAATGATTTCAAGCATCACCCTCCTTTTAACATGTCAAGTCTGCAATTCTAACCCAATCAGCCTGACATAATGATCTCCAGCCTTGTGCTCGTCAACATTCTCACCTGAGTTAACAAGATGATTACTGAAATGATCTCAGCAGGTCCTTTAATGACAGCAATGAAATGCAGTGGAAAGTTTTTTTTCGGGATTAAGTTCATTTTCATGGCAAAGAAGGACTGTGCAATTCATCTGATCACTCTTCATAACATATTTGCATATCTGGAGTATATGCAAATTGCTATTATAAAAACTTAAGCAGCAACTTTTCCAATTTCCAATATTTATGTAATTCTCAAAACTTTTGGCCACGACTGTACAGATACTTGAAAATTCTAATTAAGTGCCGTAAGGAAGTATGTGTACATTGTTCCATGACAACAGTGTAAGGCAGTAATAAAGTGAAACAGTGGGGAGAAGTGGAAATGTACACAACAGTAGAGTCTGGGTCTCATGAGGTTACTACACATTCCATTTTTAGTCTAGAGGCCAGCATTTGATTTATTTGCTTGTCATTTTTACTCTTTATATTTTGACCTCCTACTTTTAACCAACCCCCCTCTTTTTTCCTTTTTTTTCTTCCTTTTCTCATATCTGATTTCCTCCTCTCTAACAGTTTTATTAGGAGGGTAGCGTAGAGAGTAATATTAGCATGATTCCCCAAAAACTGAAAATTGAAAAGTTATAAAAGATACAACAACAGAGACAGAGCATGATTAAACTATGCCAACAAGCATACTGCAAGTAATGCTTTAGGCTCCCCAAAACAGAAACAAAAAATGAATAATAAATACAGTGGATTAAATCAAAATGTGATTTTCTCTGCAATGCATTGAAAGAAAAAAAAAAATCAAATAAAAGCTACATGAACAAAATAAAATACAAGTGATATTAACAGAAACAACCAAATTGATAGAACTTATAATACTGTATATCAGAAGAAATCGTATATTCAGTAACATTGTTTTTTTTTTTTTTACATTAGTGCAGCATTATGACAGTACTGTACAAAGGTTTTGAGCCAGCCCTAATTTCTTCATATTTTGCTTTCAAACAGCCAGACTGTCTTGTATTTTTTTAACCTAGTCTTAAAGAATAGCTCTTCTGGAGGACTATGACCTTCAGGCTTCCTGAAGGACTTTGTTGCCTCTCATTTTTGCCAAGTTTTTGGCTCATAATTTCAGTCCAGACCCTGTACCTGAGCTGTGAGTAATGTTTTTTATTGTTGTTGTTGTTGTTTGTTATCCCCCAAAGTGATATATGGAGCACTCAAGCATAAAGCCATCTAACTTAAGGAATGAACCAGTGAGAAACAGGTGCAGACAATGACAGATGATCAGGCCAGTGATGCTGAATGCGGAGTGACCTGTCACAGTAAAACACTCACTCATCATCTATATCGCTTAATCCTGTATTCAGGGTCACGGGGGACCTGGAGCCTATCCCAGGAGACTTAGGGCTTAAGGCAGGGTACAGCCTGGACAGGGTGTCAATCCATGGCAGGGCACACACACATACACACACACACTAGGCTAATTGGCGTTCCCAATTTGCCCGTAATGCCTGTTGAACCCAGACCCTGGAGATGCAAAGCGACAGTGCTAGCCACTACACCAAACGCCTGGTACAAACTACGCCACTACGCCTAGTACAAAATTACTCATGTTTAAATTTACTTAAGTGTCAAAAGTACTGAGCTTGTATCAATCTACAGTAGCCATTAAGTCAAAGTAAAAGAGTCTCGATCCCTATATGGGTTTTTTGCAAAAATTGCAAACAATCTTCACATGATTAAGTGGAAGGGAAGGATTATGTGTAATAATCAGCCAGGGGCAATATTACAGCTTTGAATACTACACAGCAGTGTGTAACGCAGTGCCGTGCAGAAATATAGTGAAGTAGATAGTACAGGAATATCTTGTAGGATGCAGTGAAGTAAAAGTATTCAAGTAAAGATCAGATAAATTAAATATGTACTTAAGTGCAGTCACGAAAGAAATGTACTTTACCTTCTACCTCTGCTTATGAAAACCTAGCATCTCCACCACATGCCATGATGTGATTGGGTCACAATCATGAAAGGAGAGAAGGGTCCTTTCGAAAAGAAAGGGGAAAAATGAAAATAATAATTCTAGATTAAAAGATTTGAATGCACCACTTTTATGAGTCTATTATTTATGATTGCATAAAAATCAGAGTTTGTCTGTATTAGAAGAAGAAAAAAAATTCTACAATGCTGGTAAAATGCAAATAAAGATGAGGTCAGTGAGAAATGTGGGCTGTACAGTGTCTAATAATAAAAAAACATATTAGCAGCATCAATGTCACAGCTGACAGCATAATTATCAGCTGTCTCCACACTACTGCTACTCCAAACATCAACATCGATTATATTCGTTTATGGTCTAATGCACACATAGTCACATGAGTTAAAACCACCCTGAAAGACTAGGAATGAAAATGATTGAGAGGTGTTCTTGTTGTTGTTGTTGTCATTGTTGCTGTTGTTCCAAATGGACCACTTAGGACCGTACCCTGTTAGAGTACTTTTATCTACTGAACAAAGCACACAGGAGATTGTAAAAATGGTGGGGGAAAAAAACAAAAGAAAAAAAAAATTATGGACATAACATGGAAAAAGCGAACTATGATGGCTTACTCATACAAGATTATAGACAGAGAGGTGAGGACAGACAGCCACAGTGACTCACATAGAAATAGTTCTCTTACATAGACACACATGCATTAAGAGACAAGCACGCCTACTTGAAAAGAACCCATTTAGCCGGGTGATTGGCTAAGAGGTGTGCGTGGAGTGTGTGAGAGCGAGCGAGAGAAAGGAGAGTGCAGAGAGAGAGAGAGAGAGAGTACATGTGTGTGTGTGTGAGAAGAGGAAAGAGACATCACTGAAATGGAGGTCACTTGAAGTAAGTCCATGCTATTTCAAAATTTCTTGATTGAAATAAGTTGTTTTAAGTATATGTGTGTGTGTGTTTTTTTTTTTTTTTTTATTCCAAAATTATATGGATATAGAAAATAATGCAGAAGCTGAACTTATAAGCATAAGCAGAAGTTCAGTGATAGACAACCAAAAAGAAAGGGTTGTGAAATTAGTTAGATATGTGAAAGAAGAAGAAAGTGTGTAACGCTGATGACGCTCTCGGTCACCTTCTCTTTTAGACTCTTTTGAACTGCTCTGCTGTTAGCAGCGTGTGTCTGTGTGTTTGTGTGCAAGTGCATATGTGTATGTGCAAGCTGAGAGACAATTTCTTAAAGGTCTCTCTTAATTATACACAGACTTTTTAGTTGTGCGAGTAAGAGAGATAAGGAGAGAGAGAAAGAGTGTGAACGTGGAAGAGAAAGAAAGAGAGCAGAATTGTGTGCTTCTGCAATCAGCAATTGTTCAAAATACAGTAGGTGTATTAAGAACAGACAGTGTACAAAGTCCACATCAGCATGAGTTTGTGATGATTATGAAAAAAGAGAATAACAAGTGAAGAATAAAGGAATATGTTTTTAAATCACATCAGATCATATATCAGACCTACCGAATCTGTAACAATCAAACAATTTGGATTGATGCATTGATTTAATGTTTCAAATAAATCAGTGCAGCAGCCATATTTCAATTATTGTGTATTAGAATAAATTATGAATCAATTATATTAACAAGTCTGTTATATTTATGTGTGTTATTTATTTAGGCATAAAATATGTGTATAAAATAATTTTGGATTTTTAAACAATGAGGATAATTTACTAAACTAGCAAGATGATTTGTCTGTAACGATTATCCTTATACTGTCCTTCTTGACCCTAGACACTACATATACAGTACAGTCATGCCGTAGCAGATTTAACCTTATTTGTCAAATATTGAATCATTGCCTCATGAAGGGACAACAGCACAAAATGTTAATGACTCATTAAATTAAGATGACTGTGACCATGACTTGAGAATGACAATCAAAGACAAAGAGGAAACATAGACAGAGAAGGGAAGCAGGACAGTCATAATTGATGGAGATATGTCAAAGGAATTAAGGAATTAAGTTTGACTCTGATTGTTTATTATAAATTATCACTAGGTGTGAATTATTGTGTGTGTGTGTGTGTGTGTGTGTGTGTGTGTGTGTGTGTGTGTGTGTGTGTGTGTGTGTGTGTGTGTGTGTGTGTGTGTGTGTGTGTGTGTGTGTGTACCTGGTGCCCTGCGATGGACCAGTGTCACAGCGTTCCCAGAATAGGCTCCATTTACAGTAATTCTGTTCAGGATAAAGCACTTAATAAAACTGAATGCATTTTTAAGCAATTTTTTATATCTTTTTATATATATTTAAATCATTTTTTTTTATTGCGCAAATGCTGGTTTGAACACTTTTGGAAGAAAAAGTACCCTAAGGTTTTTTGTTGTTTGTTCATTTTTATATTCCCAGCTTTCTAAAAGCACTCTATTAGGAACCCATTATTGAAGGCTTTAAGATTAAACCTTTCACATTGAGAAAAACCAAATAACCCTTTATGATCAACTTTTTTTCCAAAGATATATCAAATAGTGATCTTTACATGTTTTCCCTTTTTTTTTAAATAGCTAGTGACTAGATATCTTGATGTTTTGGTAATAAACGACAGGCATACAATATACGTTAGGAAATATATACAGTATATACATACATACATAGAATATTATCAATAGTTTCTATGACCTGCCCATTCCATGAGGAAATCTTTGTGATGTTTGATAAGTGGTCTCCAGTTAACTTGTTGATACCTTTATTATCACTGAAATTTTTCTTTGTTCCTAGTGGCTTTTCTACTGACACACCAAGGATGAGACTGTAAAGTAATTTGATGATAATAAGGCAAAATGTATGTACAGTAAATAATATTAATTCATATCTAAACATATTTTTGTACCAGCATAACACCACAGCGCTTTAATAGAAGAGATGTTTAAAACATGTTATGTAGTAAAAAGGCCTTAAATTCTGGAGGAATATTGTTGATGTGTTCAGACTAACCAGATCAGATTTGCTGCATCAATGCATTCAAGCCTTCGCACAAATAAACACTAGCTGCAAAGCCCACGTCTGCAGTATGAAAAGCCACATGTGTACTCAACAGTTTCGAAGGAAGTGCACATCAAGTTGACGCTTGTGGGTCTGAAACTCCATCCCGACACTTAACCATGTACATACAGTTTTAATCTCAGCAGAAAGGCAACAATAAGCATTCTTTTTCCACATGGTCCTACAGTATTTAAAGACTGGTAGTCTAGTTTAACTGAGGGTTCTGTTAAGACCCTGTGCACGTATACTTCACTGGTTATGCTTTTTAATGATTTCTTTCCCCGCATTCTTTTTTTAACTGTTCCTTTCAGGTGCAGTAATGGGATTCGAGTTTTTAATCAGTTAAAAGATGTGTCCCAAATGATCTGCAATTAAACAGAGTTGTTTTCTTTTTTTTTTGTCCCAGAATTCTCTGATATATTTTTGGACACACCCACTTAAATGCTACCTAGCGAAATAAACAAGCGTTTAATAAGAACCAGCATTTGTCTTTACACTTCTATAGAAAAAGTTAAAAAGCTTCTTCTCTTTCTTTCCTTTATAAAGCTGTTAGGTTTATTTTTAGCTGGAGCTCTCAGATGAGTCATTCACTGAACACTCAGTTCAAATTAAGCTGCCCGTCTTAAGTCGTTTAGCTACCGAATCAAAACAGATTGTTTAAGGAGACTTCTGTCATGTTATTGCTTGGTGAAGTGTCTAAATGTGGCCAGAATCACATTCAGTGTGTTTAGACATCAGCGAAATGTCTGATTCTGAGATGTGGATAAAAAGGAGAGTCTGGTTGTGGAAAAAATTAAGGTCAGACCTCATTTTGAGATAACATGAAAATGTGCACCAGACGTTTCCTAAAACAGAAACGATTAAAAATGTTCTTCTAAAGCAAAATGTAGGTTAGATAACATGGAATTTAATTGTAACATTGAAACAAAAACAATGTTCAATAAAGGCCATAAATTATCTATTCTCCATAATATTCTTATGTTCAATGTTAAAACTCACACAAAGTTTCTCAAAAATGAACATTGTTTAGAACATGGCTTATAAAGTTGTTTGCGTTATTCTATCCGTAAACATTATAGGGTGATTTGTACACATTCATCAACCCCTTAATTAGGAATACCTGTGCGGTTTCTCATTCATGCAATCATCCAGTTTCCAATTAAGAAAAACAACAAAACATAAACATGGTTTACTGTACTTTGGGGGAGCTTGTGTCCACTGTGTCCTCAGTATCCCGTTCATGGCTGAAATCAGTGGAACTCTACATTGCCATCGGCAGCTGTAGGTCATTTGACTCAAGAAACCTTTTTGTTAATCACACTTGTAAAAAGTGGCTAAATGTGAGTTTCTGTAAACTTCCTGTCCACTCAAACCAGTCTGTCTATGCTCCTCTGACCTTTAAAGACTGTTATGTATAAAGGTCCCAAGAGATCAGCAATTCCTAAAATACATAAATTAGCCTGTCTGGTCAGTAAGATCGCTTATTCCAATTGTTGATGTGAAACTCATCATAAAATTCCGTGCACTGCAGTGATTGGATAATTGCACGATTGAACAGGATTATGTGTGTTCCTTAAAAAGTGGCCGGATATTACTTGAAAAACTTTCTTTTTTTCTCTTTTTGTGTGTAAGCCTTCAGGTTTGAGGGTTTTGTTTTGTTTTGTTTTATTAACTTTCATAAAAGAGGAAAAATGAGAGACTGCTGAGGAAATAACTATTGAAACATAAATCATAAAAAGAAATGTTGACAACATTAATTGTAATTATAAACTGTATAACAAGTAGGACTGTTTTTCATAGACAAATGACAAAAAATGTCATTGACAAATGGCAACATTTTTATTGTGTAATAAAAGTTAAAATCTTACTGTTATTAGAAAATAACCATCTTCAAATGCGGGGGGGGAGGGTGCAGGGTCTATAGGAACAGGAATATAAACAGTCAGAATATGTGTGTCTATATTACCACAGAGGTGTCTGGATAAATACTTGTATTTGGTCTATAATAGTAAAATATGCAGTACATCACATTCTCTAGATGATTTATCTTACTAAACTATGTGTTGCTTTTATCGTAAATGTATTAGTTCCAAAACCATTGGGTCTGGGTCCCTCAACTGTTTTTAGTATGCCATGAGAACTTCAAGGAGTTAGGACACACTTCTTTTGCTTATGTTTTATGTCATTTATTACAGTGCTTCCCATAACAATTTCTATAAAATATAGCCATAAGCCTGTCACATTGTAAGAAGCAGCTTTATCAAACCTGAATAGTGTATGGGAGCTTACAATCAGTTGAAGGATGAAATGACCTCCAACCCCAAACATGATTTCTCAGACTGCTCAGCCTTAGAATAACCTGTCAGTTCAAACCTAAACAAAAGCTTCTTTAGAAGAAAGAGGCCCTTTACAGCACCATGTAGCACAGAGGGCAAACATCTTTTATATTGACTGTACAGATTTAGTTACATGCTCTTGGCTCAAGATGCTGATATTTTTCAAGCTGATTACATTTAAACTGTGCATTTCCTGGTACTTCCTGATTATATGCTGTAATTAATTCAGTATTAATTAATGAAACATGATTCATAGTTTGCAAGTCATTCATCTAAAATAGCTACTAAGGCATTTATGTAAGACAGATAACAATATGTGAACACTATTTAATTCAATTCAATTAGATTTTGTTTGTATAGGTCTTTTTTTTAACAATGGACATTTACAGGAAAATAAATTCCAGATAGAAATTTAAAACTGAAAAATACAAGATACGTTTATAGTGTTATCAATTAATCCAAATCATTTAATGCTATTTCATAACTAATTCTCAGAATGATTTGGGAAAGAAACATTGAGGAGAAGCAGGCTCAAAAAGGAACCATGCTCATTTGGATATTACCAGGTAGCATGAGTATAAATAAATAAATATATATATATATATATATATTCTGTGAAAAGTTACAGCCAATTTATTTTAGCTAACATTCCACTTTGATGAGGTTATTAACTGTTGACTGATGGAGACTTGTTTACACTGTTCATGGCAATTATAGTCCTAAAACTATAAGAGCGACTACACTCCAAAGTCACCTTCAAGGTTTCTGAGTGAAACTGTTCTTAGTCGTCATCCATTATGTACCCTTAAGCAGACGATATGAGGTCATCCACAGCAGCAGTGTGATGAGAACTCCAACAAGAAGTAGGGCACCGTATGGATCGTATGAATTAGTTGTGCTCATTGTGCAAGCAGGGACTCCAGCAGAACTAGCTATGACAGACCAAAACAAAAATCAGAACAAAAATGAAAAGCAAGAAGGAAATACAGACATTGAAGGCTCCCAGGTAAAGCAACCAGTCAGTTTGGGAAACAGCAAGGTCACAGCATCCAGTTCATATAAACAGATCAAAACAGACTGTGTCTGAGTCTGAAACAACTATTTCATATGCGATAAGAGAAAGATCCAGCCTGTGCTGTAGTCTTAATTACACAAGGTACAACCAAATACCCTGCACCTTCTAATTGAAGTAGGTGTAGCAGATCAAAAAATATGGTTCACTTTGGTACTGTCGCAAAATACCAATCAGTGATTTATATACCAACAGCAATATTTTAAAATCATAGCACAATTTCACTGAGAGCCGGTGCAGTGTGGTTAAGATGAGTGAATTACTATGTCTTCTGGTGCTAGTAAGGATTCTGGCTGCTGCATTGTGGATTAACTTTAAAACTGAGCTTTTATATAAACCTAATGAATAATGAAAAGGCAGTACAATAACCCAACCTAAAGGTAATGAAAAGTGGATGAACTTGTTTCTCTGAATCATGTAGTGACATTATATTCTTATCTTAGCAATTGTTGCATTTTAGTAATATTGTCTACATCAAATACAAAAGGCTGAAATCAATAATTACACCAAGATCTATTTTTATGTCTCTGATGAAACAGAAAGAAACAGAAAAGTAAACAGTTACTGTGTGATTAGAAAGCTTATTGTGGTTGCATGTGTACCTAGTAGCAGTACTTCTGTTTTTCTCATAATTACAGAATTAAGCAGAATAACGTAAATAAGCACCCAGAGTCTAATATCCTTTGCTAAGATGGTGTATGTCATCCATCTGTACTAAAACATACAACTGCGTCATCAGAATAACAGCTGAAGCTAACATGTTTACAAATAATGTTACCATAAGGAAACATACAGTATATAGGAATAAAACATAAAAACAGAAATTTGTAGAACACCAAACTCACTCATTCACTCACTCACTCACTCACTCACTTATCATCTATACCACTTTATCCTGTATTCAGGGTCATGGGGACCTGGATCCTATCCCAGGAGGCTTAGGGCACAAGGCAGGGTACTCCCTGGACAGGGTGCCAATCCATCGCAGGGCACACACACATACACTTAGTACACCAAACTTTACCTACACTTAAATGTATTTTGAGAAGCTGGCGTTTAGATATAATGTCAAGCAACACAAATACAGAGACAGAAGTAAGTAGGTAATAGGTCATTTACACCAGCAGTAGGTTATTTACCACTTTAACCAGAGTTGTCTCTGTGCTATGATTCATTTAATAAGTGATGGTATGACCCATATGTAGGTATGAACATAACTACTGTGCTGCATAACAAAACATAGCATAACCTTACATAATAAAAAAAATAGGTACCATAAAACAAATACGATAATAGAATATAATCATAGCCGGACCTTCCTATATACTCACTACGCATGGTGCATATTGAATAGGCCCCACAAAATGAAGAAACCCCTCCCTCTCGTGTCAAAGCAACTGTCAGTGGACAAGTTTTGGGAGGGTGAAGCATAATTATCCTTAGGGAAATGAAAAGAAAAAAAAAAAACTCCATGAAAGTGCAACAGCAGTCTGGTAAACAAGTATTATTCCAGCTTAATGTGAGCAATAACATAGGTTATGTTACAGTGCAGTGCAGTTGCTAACCTAGCTAGGTAGTTGCCTTTTGGTCTGTTCTTGCCAGATAGCTTGTTGATCTTACCAGACATTGTCCTTGACAAAAAATTAGGGTGAAGCACAATATTTATAATGATATATTGATAAATGTGAATATGAAATGTGAATTTTGATTGCTGCTTAAAAAAGATAACCATGTTGTTCTTCATGCGTTTATGTGGTCATATTTGTATGCACCAAAATGTGCTTTCCAGAAACAACCCTGGATAGAATGAGTGCGGACAATAGGGATGTGACTTTAAAATTCCATTTTTTTGTTTTGAATCCGTCTATTTATGCACTGACAAATGGAGTAAGTTGGTTTTGGGGTGTCAGGTATTACTATGTGGAAGTGGAATATGTCTCACAGATCAGCTCTTTAGCAGAATCTTGTTTAGTGACCCAGGTTAGGTCTGGCTCTGACTACCATATTACATACCATAATAAATACCATAGTAAAATGTCTTAGAATATATTAGAATTAAACCTATACAGTAAAATTGTCCCTTGTCTGCCTTAATACCTATAACACGGTAGCTAATCTCTGGTCCAAAGATTGGACTTTAGCTAAATAAGTTGCATGTATGTGAATATACTGTTTACTTTGATATGATGTGAGTATTATCGGTTGCAGTGTAAATGTTTTATAGCAATACAGTTACACAAGTTCTTAGATTTGTTCCATCTAATGCAAGACCTCACACAAAAATAAATAGTCACTAATAAATAAAGATCTTTTTTTAATATCACCCACCTTGCAGCAGTGTTATGTTTGAAACGCGAGAACGCGAGAACACAACCGCAAATAACCAGACAAATATATATATACAGTACTGTATAATAATGGATTAACTCATTGGTCCATCAGTAATGGATTAACTCAATGTAGTTTTAAGGGACAGGACCTCTAGATTTGTAGGTCTCCCTTATTTTTTTACATGCGATTGTATTAATACCCCCCCCCCCCCCCTGAACTATCTCTCTCTCTCTCTCACACACACACACACACACACACA
>JAAGKR010000341.1:0-47058 GCA_011419295.1 Clarias macrocephalus
ATCATTATCGTGCTTGCATTATTTTTTTTTCTTTCATGACCAAAGTCTTTCTCTACGAACTGTGTGTGTGTGTGTGTGTGTGTGTGTGTGTGTGTGTGTGTGTGTGTGTGTGTGTGTGTGTGTGTGTGTGTGAGAGAGAGAGAGTAAGTGTGTTACGAGGCTAATTTGCACTCCGTAGGGGCCAGATGGCTGAGCAGTGAGAGCTAGTCTAAGAAAATGGAGCTGAAAATGTGCATGGACGTTTGACTGATTGCAGACACATAGCGTTAGACGTTCTGCGTCTCTCTGCGTCTCTCTGTCTCTCTCTCGCTCTCTCATTGTGTCTCCGCTCTCTGTTTCTCTCTGTCTTTGTCTCTGTATTTTTCTGTTTTTTTGCCATCTTTTTGTTTTTTTGTTTTTTTGGTCCGGTGTTTTCTTTACCGTTTCTCTGCTGTCTTTCCTCTCTCTCTTTTTTCTCTCCTGTCTTTTTCTCTGTCTTTTTTTCCTATTGTCTTTTTCTTCCCCTTTTATTGCATGAATGGCAACGTGCAACACTTCCTCTCTCTGTCCCTTCATCCAGCTTACTCAAGTTCTCATGGACACATGTGTGAGCAGGAGACACACATACACACACATTAAGGGTCTCAGATCTATCCCCTGATGATCCCTCTGTATGCGTGTGTGTGTGTGTGTGTGTGTGTGTGTGTGTGTGTGTGTGTGTGTCTCCTGCTCCAGCCCAGTCCCTTGTTCGTATAAGAAGCTGAATCCTACCCTACACACCCCGTACACGCTCGCGGTGTGTTTGTTCGTCTCGTGCGAGCGTGTGTTACAGCTGGATTTATGAAATCAAATCAGCTAAGCTATTAAGAAGCTTTCTGTCTAAGAGACTCGTCTCCGATGAAGCACTAAAATGCCGAAGGTTAGAGAGAGAGAGAGAGAGAGAGCGAGGGAGAGGGAGAGGTGAAACACAGGGATTCATTTCCAAAGAAAAGAAAAACAAGAGGATACAGAGAAAGAAACTGAAGTTTATAATACAAAAAGGGAAGGAGAGACCATGACGGAGAGAGAGACGGAGAGAGGAAGCTGATTTTTAATTGCCCTCATATTCCTGGTCTACATGGGGCTGTGTACACCTCTCTACACCCCTCTCTCACACACACACACACACACACACACACACACACACACACACACACACACACACACACACACACACACAGTGATCTGGACTAAGGCCAAACACTAAAGCCCCTGGCAGCTCGTTACTTCTGTGTTACTGACCTGATAGACTGCAAGCCGCTAGACACACACACACACACACACACACACACACACACACACACACACACACACACACACACGCTTGTCTAGAAAACCCATGCAGATTTACGGAGCCATAGCGTGAGGCTGAACACATTCATGCTTCACCACCTGACATCATTACACACTTATTTACCTTCAGCTATACTGATTAATTAATTGATTAATTGATTAATTGATTGATTATATATTTATTTTCAGTTGCTCAAAGGAATGAAATCGCTCGACTGCAAACTCCTTTCAGTGAAACAAACAAAAAAAAATCACAGAACGTCAGGAGACAGGAAATGATTAGAGTACTAAAAAAAAATAAAATAATACAGGATATAAAAATGAAGGAAGAAAAAAGAAAGGTGTGTGTATGTGTGTGTATGTGTGTGTGTGGATGGCCATGTGATTTTTACAAAATAAATGTAAAATGTTGGTTATTTGTATATTTGTCATAATTTACATATTATTAATCTTCACATAATTATTTTTGACACATTGTCAGGTTAAGTTATACTAACACTAATATCCTTTAAATTTAGTTTTATTTCATTATTTGTAATAAAATAATAATAAAATAATAATAATTTTAAAAAAGTATAACATTATATGCATACTGTTATTACGTCTGTCATCATTTAACTATTATTATTAATTTAAAAAATACTATCAATAATAATAAGAAGAAGAATGCTGTATCATACAAAAACTATAAATAATAATAATAATAATAATAATAATAATAATAAATTTAGTGCCATTATATCATAATTTAAATATTACTAGTTCATAATCAAATAAGTAGTAAATTAATAATTTTAATAGTTAATAAAAAATAATAATAAATAAATAAATTCGAGTAGTAGTAGTAGTAGTAGTAGTAGTAATAATAATAGTAATAATAATAATAATAATAATAATAATAATAATACAATAGTTAGTGCCATGGTGGTATGTCTGTCATAAATTATCATTTAAAATTCATAAATAAATAAATAAAACTACTATGAACACTTTTACTACTACTAATAATAAACACTCCAGTGCTACACTGTCTTTCATAATATAACAATTACTAATGTTAAAATAATAATAATAATAATTATTATTATTATTATAGTTACAACAATAATAAAAAGAATAATAACAATAGTAATAATAATTATAACAATAATAATTCAGTGCTATGATTTTTTGTAAGGAATATTTTTATTAGTTTTATTAATAAAAACTCACAATCTATCTGAAAAACATGCTAGTACGAGTCAGCAGCCGAACACAACCATCAGCTAGTACGATAACGAATAGAAACGTAACACGCCGCGCTACAGCCACCAAAGTAAACACTGTAATCTATAGCGAGTCGTGTAAAGGTGTGTGAGGTTGTGAGGTTTCCTGCCGTGTAGCTTCAGCACCATGTGATGTACAGTAGAGACGTTTCGCCCGACTCGGGCACTCCGCCGTCAGGGCCTTGACCTCGTCTTCTGTGTCTTCCAGCAACGTCGAACGGCACGATGGAGGGCCTGGAGAACCAGGAGGGAGGAGTCTGTAAAACAAAGTCCATGAAAATCGTCATGAAGGTCGGACAGAGTGAGTAGATCCTCTCCAGACATCTCTCTCTCTCTCTCTCTCTCTCTCTCTCTCTCTCTCTCTCGCTCGCTCGCTGTGTGGGCGGGGATCACGTGACACCGGCGTGACGGAGCGGGAGTCTTTGTGTCCTCAAGACCCCACCCTGTAATTACTGATTAATTACAGGCACAGTGATTTTTAACAGGTCACACCTACCGTGTTTCCCTCTCTCTCTCCATCACTCAGCATTCTCTCGCTCTGTCTCTCTCACACACACACACACACACACACAATGCTGAAGGTCATCAAAGTACCCTCGACTGCCTGCTACAATAATTGTCATACACACTTAACACATATTACACACCCAAACACATTGGTTTTACACACACACACAAGCTTATTCATCATGGTTCTGTCGCTGATTGTGTCTCTTTTATTTCTCTCTCTCTCTCTCAACCCAGACCCGTCTGACCCACTTCCTCCTAAAGAGTATCCCACCAAACACCCGCCCAAACACATAGACCCGGGCAAGGACAAATCCAATGAAGTGATCGAAAAACCAGGTGGGTTACACACACACACACACACACACACACACACACACACACACACACACACACACACAAACTCAAGACAGTATGTTTTTTTTATTCCGGTAGTGTGTCGTAATTAAATGTCGCCAGTAAAAGTATATAAACCTGATTCCCTGTAATCATCTCCGCTCCGTCTTCTTCTCTCTCAGAGCTTAGCTGTTTAAACATCTCTATAAGTGTTCTCGCATTCGCAAATCCTCCTGACACAAAAACAACGTGCCTGTGTTATGGAGACACACACACACACACACACACACTCTGCATACCTCAGCATCTCTGTCTCTCTCTACCCCCCGCTCTCCTTTCTTCCATCCCTTCCAAGAGGCAGCATATGGGTGTCAAAGTCATTTGAGTGGAGTGTCTTAGGCAGCATAATCCGCTTTGTAAAGCAGCCCAGAGCTCGAGCAGTCGGTCCAGCGAGTCCCTCAAGCCCTGGGAAACATAACGTATCGAGAATACGTTTAAACATAAAACGATATTTTAGACGTGAATCGAATTGAGTAGCGAACGTAAGTCACATATCTGTGTCGTCGTCGTTTTTCGTACATGCCTTGACGCACTCCGGTCTCTCTCCGCAGGAATGTCTCATCACGAAGGCGAGACGGTCGACGGCGGCAGCGGAGGCAAATCGTCGTCGGTGATCGGCTCCGAGGTGGCGCTGTTCGCCGGCGTGGCTTCGGCCTGCGTGATCGCCGTGGCCGTCGTGGCCATGCTGGTGGTGCTGCTGCTCAAACACCGGCGGCGCCACGGCAAGCACTCGCCCCCTCACACCACCACGCTCTCGCTCGGCTCGCTGGCCACGCCCAAACGAGGCGGCGGCAACAACAACGGCTCGGAGCCCAGCGACATCATCATCCCGCTGAGGACGGCCGACAGCGTCTTCTGCCCGCACTACGAGAAAGTGAGCGGCGACTACGGCCACCCCGTCTACATCGTCCAGGAGATGCCTCCTCAGAGCCCCGCTAACATCTACTACAAGGTCTGAGAAAAGACTAAAGGACTAACTTTGAACTTTGGCCCCGTCACCCCACCCTCAACGAATCAGCCCCTCCCTATAGGTGGGCGGGCAAACCAAGCTCGCTCTGCGCCTCTTCTCGTGGCTGTCGTTCAAAAACAAACATAAAAAAATGTGTTTTTTTTTTTTTTCATTTTCTGAATATTCCTTATTATTCTTCAGTGTAGAGTTTTGAGCGGTGAGGCTGCTGCTTTTCAAACCCCCTCACGATCAGTAACGAAAAAAAAAAAAGAGAGAGAGAGAGAAACACGTGCACTAAATGATGTGTGTCTGTGAGGCGGGGGTGCGTTTGGGGCCCGCGGCGAGGGGACGAGGGTGACGCTCCTGATGAGGAGAAAGGACAAAATGAGAGTAAAGTGACTCAATGGGGAAAAAAAAAATTAAAAATCAAGGAATACCGAGTGCGAACTGGTGCCTGGTTCATGGGTCCCAGATACAGGAAGTGGACTTTACGGATACAGGACACGCTGTCGGACCTTAACACGGACATCACCTGTTTCGCTCGCCTTTTTCGGTCATTTTTAGTTTTTTTTTCCACCCTCCCTTCATCATCTCTGGAAAAAAAAACAACAACAACAACAACAACAATCCTTCTTTAATCTCCTGCAAAGTGACTCTCACAATCGTTACTTGAAGGCTTTGCGTACGCTCACGTGTCTTACTCGCATTTCTCTCCGTCATTCCCGATATGGCTCATGTGCAGATTCGTTCGATAGATCTAGGTATTGTCATAGAGATCCTGTTGTGCTGGTTAAGTCGTGCTGTTTGTACGTTGTTTGGGACTCGCGCACACACACGCACACATACACGAACACACACTGACATCATACACATTTCATTTCGTGTTAGTTCGAAGCCAAGGGCTAAAAGACAAGAGCAGAAAAGGAAGTAGAAGAAGAAAAAAAAAACATATATATATATATTGGAGGCTTAGGGGGAAGATGTGAACACAAGCAGCACTTTTTTTTGAAAGAAAAGAAAAAGAGAAAAAATCCTGCCACCTAGCCCATATCACACATACACACAATCACCTGAGAGTGAGACGGTTAGAGTAACGGCGTGACGGGTGTTAATCGTCCAGCCGCCGCCAGGACCGCGCTCGCGGAACATTTATCACGATCAGCCCTTTGTGATGAACTGGTGCTGTCATACTCATGCAGAAGCACAGGGTCATCTGTCGCATCGCTATTAGCATAATTATTATTATTATTATTATTGTTTACTTTTTTTTTAATGAAACAGAAGACTTAATTAACATTTTTGTTACGTCTATGATTTTGTTTAGTTGTAAAATGTAAAATGGATGGAGAAAAAAAAACATGGATTCTAACAGAAAGAAGTAGACAGAATTTATTTATGAGACACAGAGCACACACACAAATGGCCAGGCAGATATTAATAACTTAGGAAACAGGAACATTATGCAAACGTAGACCCCTTTTTAAAAAAAAATTTTTTTTACATTTTTTTTGTGTTTTGTTTTGTTGGGGATTTTTTTTTTTTTTAGCAAACCCATTTCCACCAATTGCGATCAATCCTACACAAATAGTTGCCTTTGGAACCGTTACACGCGGTGACGCGGACGGCCAGGAAAGGGGCAGCTTGGGAAAGAAGGCTCGAGAGAAAAACAGCATGTCGGGTTTAAAATAGCTGAAAGGAATGAGAAGGAAGGGCCAGAAAGAGTCTGGAGGAAAGGCGAGTCTGGCAGAATCTTGCTAAGCGAGGATAAACTAAACCGGCTCCGCTAGCCTGGCTGTCGCGTTTGATGAGGCTCGGAGAGGTTCGGGTTGAAGGGGACAAGAGTTATGAAGCCGATTGCGAAGAACAGAAACGCTGTTCCCTACGTAAAGAAAAGTTGAGATTGAAGTGAAAAGACAGAGAGGAAGTAGGCAGTCAGAGCGCGTGACTGCACCCGCAGGGACCGACTGGGCGGGTTCCCATTTCCCACAGTCCTCGACGTACTGGTCCCACCAGCTCTCACGAGAAACCCCGTCTGGTCAGTGTAACGGTGTGTGTGTGTGTGTGTGTGTGTGTGTGTGTGTGTGTGTGTGTGTGTGTGTGTGTGTGTGTGTGTGTGTGGTTGTACACATGCGAACCTTTTCCACATTTCAGACTATTTGTATATCTCTCTCATCGACACATCGTCACACATCGATAAGGTTCACCTGAGATTTGCAATCACACTCGAGATCGGGCCGTGGGTCGCCACGGTTACGTATTGTTGCTTTTTTTATTCTATTCATTTCCATATGTTTTCACAGAGATTGTCGAAATCTCACCAAGAAGCCAAGCCTTGTGGGATCTGAGGTTTGTGCCTCTGTAAGAGGCCGCAAAATAAGCAAATATGCAATTTTTATTTATTTTTGTAACAATTGAGAGACAAAAAAAAAAAATGAAATGCTTACACCTATGGAAAAAAAAGTGTTCTTATCCACTGAGTGAAATTAAACGAAAACAATACAACATAAACGAAACGACACAATCCTGTTGTGTTTCCTTTTTTTCTGAAATAGTATTCTTTTTTATAAAGCAGATTTCTTTCTTTCTTTATGTGTGTTTTGTTTTGTTTTTGACCTCGTGCAGTAGATTTGAGGTAAACTGTGAAAACACTTACACACAATTGAGCAGTTGCTTTGAAACTCGTATTACAGGATATACACACACACACACACACACACACACATATGCCAGTGTTTGGTTGCTGTCTGATATGGAACTAAAAAAAAAAAAGACAATCTTCTTAGTTTCTTTCAATCTGAAGGTGGCTTTTAACTCCGCAGCTCGCAGACATTCTTGTGAAACTGTAACCCGAGGAATGAGATTCGGCCAGCCGGGCCGCGTTCGGGAGCGCGGATGTTTGTGAAATGCGGAGTGAAGCGTCTTCAGGCTACTGTAAAATTCAAATGCCTTGCTCGTTTCGTCATCCCGAGTTCAGATGACTCAGTAATTTTTTTGCACCGTACACCTGTAGGTAAGAAAGCTGTAAATACATTCATGTTTGTATTGTATATGGATCCCTGGTTTAAACGATAGCCTTATACACGTTTCTCTTTTTCGTTTGTTTGTTTTTTTTAAGTAAAGTAAATAAAACAAAAAAAATGACACAGAAAAACACAAAATACTACTTTTTTTGGTGAATAGATCATGTAAATATGGACAACAGACCCAACGTACCATTTTTTTATAAACGCATAGTAAGCCGTTTTGTATAAAATTGGAATTTAAAATTTTAAATTTTTTGCTATGTATTTTAGCTAGCGCTCGTCGGAAATTCTCGGCCGTTCCCTAACGCCCCGCCCCCTTTTTGCACTGTTTCCACGGTAATTTGGTTTTATTATTTAATGAAAAAATAAAATTTAAAAAAAGAAGCAAAATGAAAGAAGAGAGTTTGCCAAACCGACTGCTGCATATTTGTGCCATACGTGTGTACCATAGATATTTATTTAATTAGTTCTTTGGGTTTTTTTTTTTTTTTTTGTATTTGACTTCATTTCTGTCCAGTTTGTATGCAAATTCAGTATTACAGTTGGGTTTGTCTTCTTAACTCGCACTTCCCGTTTGTCCGTCTGATGCTGTGGTTCTCCCAGTGGCCGTAGCTCCGCCCCCATCGATTTCCCTTCCCTTCCAGTGAGATCTGGTCAGGCCGTAAAACAGTAAGAAAAAAATAATAAATAAATAAAATAAGTGACACAGACCTCACACACACACACACACACACACACATTCCACCAGTCTGTTACAAACTGAAAATGTTTTTTAATAAAATGTTTTTCCTATGGAACTTTCCAGTTGTTCTCGCTTTCTTTATAAGACTATAAGTGAGTTACGGTATAGTTTCTACGCCAGGGGTTCTGTAGCTTGTTTTTGCCGCTAGGGACTGCTTTAGCAATAAAAATAGGTTCATGGTGTTTTGCAGGGCAGCTTGTTTTTAAGTTACGATGTAAACCCACAAATCTCCAGCAAGCAGTCAAACAGCTTTATAACTTTCAGAACACTCTCATGAATATAATAACTTTGATAATCCTGGGTTGTTAAATGGACTGCTGAAACTAAATTGCAAAATGGAAATAAATAAATAAATAAATAAATAAATGTAAAAAATCATGAAAACACCCCAATAAACCCCGGATCCCAGCTTTAATATTCCTGGAACAAAAAGAAAATAGAAATTTGAAATGGCAGAAATGCAAGGAAAGAAATGAAAAGGAAACTTTTTTTTTCATCATCAATAAAACTGGACAAATAAGGCAGTGTAAGATAATAGTAATAAGAGTGGAAAATGAAAACATTCCCCTCTTACACTTTTTCTTTTATTGTTGCCTCCAGCCTTTCATATCTGCTTATCAGCTTTTGGATCTTTTCAGCTTTGTATCCAAGAGGGTCACGGCAGATTTTCACACAGTTTTGGATTTTTGTCTTGTTACAAAATACACTAAGAGTACCTTTTAACATCTCACTTAATCACCCACGCAAACATTTGTGTATATAAGTATAAATTGAATTTAATTATTTATTTACCAGTTAAAACTTGGAGATACCGTCTAACTCCATGGTCTTTTCTGATTTTTATGTCATTGTTAAACAATACTGACGCCGTCCAAAATATACAATGATCTCCGTTGAACGGTTGATATTGATATTGAAATGTATCGGCTACTCATGCTCTGTAAATCCTTCATACCGGCTCTAATCTGAGGGTGCTGGTTGTTAATTGGTGATTTCTGAGGCTGGTGACTCTAAATGAACTTCTCCTCTGCAGCAGAGGTAAGTTTCGGTCTTGCTTTCCTGGGAAGGTCTTCATGAGAACCAGTTCCATCATGGTGCTCGATGGGTTTTGCAGATGCATTTGGTAATATTGTTCTTGTAGGAATTATTGCAGAACAGCTGACCTTCATGTCTTAAAATAACAACAGACTGTTTTTTTTGTTACTTAATTACCCAATGCCATATGTGTAATTTCACAGTTTTTGAAAATAAAACTATAGGAATGTAGACATAGTTAAAAATAATCAGCGACTTTGAGTTTATGAGTTTTTACAGTGGTGTCTGGTGAATTAACCCTGATTTGCAATCACAGGTTTTTTTTTTTTTTCCCCCGATTTTCTCCCTAATTTGGTTGTGTCCAATTCCTCCCCGTCACTAGGGGGCTCCCACATTAAGGCTACTACTACCACTCAGCCAGGAGGGCCGAAGACTATCACGTGTTTCCTCCGAACCACGTGACGCCAGCCGACCGCATCTTTTCGAACTGCTCGCTCTCGCACCGTTGGGGGCGGCGTAACACACTCGGAGGACGGCGCTATCCGCTCCCTCCGTTGCGTGAGCTCACAGACGCCCCTGACTGGCTGTAGAGCCGTGATTGATGTGGGAGCACCAAATACCTCTCATCCCTACCCTGTGAGAGAGCTCGGCCAATCAGCCCTCTCTAGACTTCCGGCTGCGAGAGGTTACAGCACCACCCGGGATTCGAACTAGCGATCTCCAGATGAGCAATCACAGCTCTCATGTGTCTTGGCACGCTCTTTATGCCACCCCTGGTGCAAAAATTCCATTCGTCTTCCTCTTGATCAGGTTCCAGATTTTTTGAATGAGGTTCCGATCTGGAGGTCTGGATGGCCGTGACAGGGTCATAATCTGGTGGTTCTCTGTCCACACCTTGATGCTAAATTTTTCACTTACCCATACTTTTTGTAATTAAAGCTGCGTTAATACATAATCTCCAACTGTGGCATTTTCCACCAACAACTTGCTATGTTCGCATCTTTATACGAACGTGTTTTGTTCAAGCTTTTATGCGATGGCCTAGGCAGTCTCATCTCCAAATCCACTGCTGAGCCGTGCAGCAGGAAACTCCAGTCCCTTATAACTCAGAACAGCATCTTTTATCGAATGAATAAATGTAAATTCATCTCTGCAGGTTTGTTTTCTTTCCTCGGTCTGTCAGCCTTCAGTTATTGTATCTCCTTGGAAATGATCTTCCACACATCTTTTCATCAAAGTCCAACTTGTTTTTACGAGCGTCGGCAATCTTCGCATACTTTCAGCCTGTTGACGTTTGATTTGGAAGATGAGCAGTTTTGAGGAGCAAGCAGAAATCTGCAGGAGAAGTTATGAATCATCGCTCGAGTGTCTCTTTAAGTTTGTGGGAAGACCGTTGCGCCAGGGGTGAGGGTGGAAAAACATTTACTTCTTCGGCGGCGTGCTGCGTTCTGATCTTTGTTGTGGCATCGAGGAGCCGACGTGGTGGGTTCTTCACAGACGCATCCGCGTCGCGCACTCCCACTTTCTCGGCGCGGTCTCTACGTGCCTGCTTTGAACCTCCTCCCTTTCCACCTCAAGCCACACATGGGGCACCTGAGAATGGTATCTAGATTCTTTTCTTCACCCGCAAAAAACCTCTCGGATCCGTTCTGCCAACGCTGCTTGGGCGGCTGCGTGTTCTAACTCGTCCTGCCCCTTTCTTTTGGTTCACATATCACCAACAATGAATTCTTAATCAGGAGCAAATAAACAGCTTTCTAAAAATGTCACCAAAGCCCCAGCGAGAGACCGTTTCCTCGGGGGCTCCTCCGAAACTTATCCGTGCCATTTTCTGCCCGTGGTTTATTGTTGTGAAGATCCCGTTCCCTCCTGCAGGAGCCTTTGTTCCTCTCTAGTCTCTGGTGGGGCAGAATAAATAGCACGCTATCAAGCTGAAAGCATAATAAATATGCATCCTGAAAGATCCCTACGTTCGCTCCGGTCCTTCCGGGACTGACCCCGAGAGCCCGCCGTTTCAAGACTAAACATCTATGTTAATATGGTCATATGATATGCCTTAAATGAGCTCTGTGTGGATACTTAGCCCGAAATAGATGAGGCCTGGGAGGGCATCAGTCGCTCTCGGCTTGCTTTGAGGCATCGCAGGATTTCGGGAATTTCTAGACTAGGCGCCTTTGTCAGAATACGTTTAAGATTTATGATGATGAGGAATTTTCACCCCAAAGTAATGTTTTCGTAGCTATCCTGGGCTTCTACTGTATATGGAGAACCAAAAAACTAATTAATAAACTTATTAGATGGTGCACGAGCAGGCATGAGGTCTATGCAGTCGTCGCAACCTGTTCAGAATAATGGCTTCATTAATGAGACTAATTATTGAAATCGAGTGCTGGTGTGCGAGTGCTGGACTGGAATAAATGTAATCTGCACTTTTTCTTTTTTTTTTTTAACTACCAGGACATGCTTTGACATGTCTAATGAATCAGAGCCTGTGGAACTTTCCATACATATACAAAAAAAAAAAGGAAAAAATTCCTTCAGCAGATGACATGGTATATCTGTAATGAAACTAAAGGTAAGCTAACACCGATCTTTTATATCAAGGATTAGAAACCAGATAAACTTGAAACCACTGTAAGTTACATTTTACGGGTTTTTTTCTTCTTCTTTTTTTTACAATTTTACATGAAAGCCAAAGTAAATTCTTAAAGAAAACCAAACATGATCTTTTAAGCTTTGATTGTTCGAACGTTTTGATTCTTCAAAATATTTGATATGAATGGCCCCATGCTTTCTTTTCTTTTCTATTTAATAAAACTGTTTTGTTCGCCTGTACAGCCTCACTGCTGAAAATGCTTTTCATTTCCTTTATCCTCGTATTCTAAAAATAACAACGGCAAATAATTACTCATATCCAGGGAATAAAGTGGTTTATGTAGCCAAAAAGGTCAGGAGAGTAAACCATTAAGGTACTGAGAAACTTATTAGCTTTACTTCGTATTTCCACTCAGTCTGCTTTGAGCGAAATTTCAGGTGAATCCCAAATAGCACAGTGCACACTATGTAGGGTGTTGAATCCCATGTTTCCACACGCCCTTGATCAGTGGTTAGAGAAGGATTTGGGATTCAGTCTTGTGTTAGAAGATTTGTTTGAGTTGCGTTTGTGTTAGTCAAGAACAAAGCAGCGAGGTGAGACGTGAACCTGTCAGCGCGTTGGTGTAATCATGCGCTCGCACTGACTAGCAGTAACGAAAGATTGAAACACAAGACGGACAGTTCAAGATGACTTAGCAGCAATTACTAAGGAGACAAAGAGATGGTTAGGATGACATAATGTCATCAGATGTGTTTTCTTCTTGATAGTGCTTCCGTGACAGATGAGGGTTTCGATTGTGGGTTTTGGCAGGTAGATGCTGTCCCCTCTTTCCAGTAATGTGAACCACCACTGAATTTTTTACTGGGCCATATCGACCATAATCGTAACTCAATTAATTATAAATAATAAAAAAAGATGTTTGCATGTTCTCCCTGTGCTTGGTGGGTTTCCTGCGGGTTCTCCGGTTTCCTCCAACAGTCCAAAAACATGCAAATTAGACTAATCGGTGTTTTTCGGTGTTGCCTGTAGTGTGTGAGTGTTTTCCGGTGTACCACGGTTGTACGAATGGGAATAAATTCAATGATCACCATCGGCCTCCACAGTCCCTGGTTGGACATCAGAGGTTCCTAGGTGAATGTATGGAATAGAAATAGACCCCTAATGAATGGTTTGTCACAGAGAAAAAAAAACAAAAAGTGTTTCCCTGGCACCGAATGTGTGTAAAGACCTAAACAGTCCACCTGACACACTGTTTGCTGCCCTTATTTATTACTGATTCTACATGAGTCTGTCCTCTGTAATAATTCTCCTGAACTAGTTTGACTCACCTGGACATAAACACACACACACACACACACACACACACACACACACATAGTGTTGCACATACACATACACAGCCGCACCCTGCCAGCAAAGGACAATCGAACAGTACGCAAGCCACACTAGGCTTTTTATGTCAAAGTGTGCTGTGTGTTTGTAAATGTGGGCGTGTGCTCCTGTGTTGGGTGTGCAGACACATGTTTCGGTCAGGGTGTGTGTGTGTACGGAGCGTGACTCAGTCCTCTCGACACTTCACTCACCCTGCGCTTGAATTTCGGGGATTAGGAGAAGCGTTAAGTAAATGAGGACGAGATTACTTAACTCACTGTCTCACCCTGTTTGACCAAATAAGACAAATCTGAAAGATATTATGAAAGTGTTTTCTTTTTTTAGGTGTGCACTTTGGCTTCCTAACATGGTTCCAGGAAGCAGGAAGTGTTTTTAGGATGGAATGAAGGAAGTTATGCGCGCCTTTGAAACGCCCTTCTTGAAATCAGGTTTCTCGATCAAACACAGCTAGCTGAACCAGCTAGGCTATATTCCTCAAATTAACCTTTACGTTCATGGCATTCGGTTGATGCTGTTGTCCAGAACAAGGATGTTTGTCTTTGAACTGAACTGCTGCTGAGGGTGCTGTCAATCAGGGTTATTGACAGAAGTATCACAGGTGATGCTCCGCCCTCAGGGAGCTGTCAGTCACCGGCTTGTCAGTCACACCCCCTGCTTTCAGCTCAGTCTTTTCGCTACTTGATAATTGTAAATAACTCATACAAAGGATAATCTGGACATAATCTTCTGATTGATTCGTACAAGCATTGAAGTCTGGGTGATCACGACGGCATGGCTGATAAGAATGTATATGTTTCTTGCCGAATCTCAAGATTACTGATTTCAAGATTACGATGGAAGTTCACAAAATACCTCAATAATCCTTAAAAACACACGTCTAGAAAAATATAGAAGGCCAATATTTGTTTGGTTATCTCTTCTGCATATTTACATTGTGATAAATATCTATTTATTTTAGGGCAGGGGTCATCTGCAGTCTGGGTACTTCAGGACCGTGTAAAGTGTTTAGACAGTGTTTAAATACACAGTTTTTATTGTCATTTCTAGATTTTTTTCAGGCATGTCTAGACTATGTACTGAGTTAGTGTTAAATCCCATTCATCCACCCATACAACTAGGAACCTCTGTAGTCCAACTAGGGACAGCGGAGACTTTTGTATTTATTCCCATTTTTATACTCATGGTGGAACCTCCGGTCAACATTCACGCACTACAGGCAAATTGGGGACACCAATTAGTCTAATCGGCATCGTCTTTGGATGGAACCCGGAATACCCGGAGGAAGCTCACCAAGCATGGGGAGAACACGCAAACTCCAGGAACGCAGGCCCTGATTCGGGAATTGAACCATCGGACCCTGGAGGTACGAGGTGACGACACTAACCACTGAGCTACCTTGCTGCGAATGAGAAGCTGCCCTCATACGATTGTTAATGTCATAAGGGTGTGACTGTGTGTATTTACTTGTGTGTACAGTATATATTCGAGCCCACTTTAAAAAAAAGACACCGTCATATCGATGACCGTGAAATCAAACCCAAACCCGAATCTTTGTATTCTGTACTCTCACTAAGCACAGAAATATAAAGCATACCCCTGTATACGATTACATTCTTCACCCCAGCACGTGACTTGCTTTGATACCATACCTACACACACATGACACGAAAAAAATATATGGGACTTTTTGTCACATCTCCGTCAACGTTTCGAGTGACGCAGGGGATTGAAACTCTGAGTCAGTGACAGGTTCGGGTTTTCTTACAGAGGTGATGCGCTGTTAAGTCCCGGCAGCTGCCACCAAGATGATCTCTCAAGATTAACGCTCGAATAGTTGTGCATGTGTAAACATGTTTGTACAACACAGGGCTCATACGTCTCTAGTTTCAGATTCATTTCAGGTGGATTCAGTTTGACCTGATACTAAACTGATGCCAAAAAAAAAAAAAAAAAGAAAAAGATTTGCTTTAATTGCAGAGGTGACATCAACAATCAGCATTGGATAAAAATAAATACATAAATAAATTAAAAACTGTTTAAACCGCAAAGAAACATCTTTATACGTCACGTTAACACTTTTTGTATGGTCTATGGTCCTGTTGAGTAAATATGTATAAACATGCATTTAATCAGATTATGGTCATAACTAACATATTGTACCTGCTACTGCGTCTTGATTTCAAATATGAAAGTCAGATTTAATGATATCAACACAATCTGTGATGAGGAACTTGTTATTAAATAATGTTTGGGTGTGGACCTCTGCCTTTCACTCAGTGCTCCTGGGACAGGCTTTGTATTTACCTCCGCCCTGACCTGGAAAATAAAACGAATACCCTGGCACCTCATCCAGGGTGTACCACATGTACTCATGTCATAAGTCTCCTAAGATAGGCTCCAAGTCTCTGCAACCTGGCATACAGGATTAAGTAACATAGATGATGATGATGATGATGATGATGATGAGTGAGTGAGTGAGCAGATACACTGCATTTCCAGAGTGACTATAGGCTGTTTTTATACCATTTGGCCACCAGGGGCACTAGCAAACACAGCCAAATAAGTTCTAAAAATTCTGGAAGTTTCCTCCAGTCACTTTTTAAGTATGTGTGCACTATGAATGCAAAAGTTTGCTCTTTTTTTTTTTTTTTTTTTTTAGTTGCCAAACTATAGCACAAAGGCTTCTCCTGGTTTGGTGATTGGGAACATCCAGGAAAATATTATTCTCTGAAACAGGTAGGTCTAGAAGTTTCTTTAACAGATTCCTTGTATCTGCAACAAACTCTAGATTTGCACTAAGTTTAAAAATTAAAACTACTTCTCACACCACACATGGGACACTTCTGATGCTCTTCTAAAACAGGCCTAAAATACTTTTTTAGGCAAAAATAACAATTTAGCTAGCTCCATGCTAGCACCATGGATTCACTAATGCTAATCCTTTCTGCTAATAACTAATATTGTGTTACATTTCTCATATTAAAAGACCCAAGGATTGATTCAACATTAGTAACTGTGGTTGTGTTTGTGTTTTTTCTGGAAAAGTCCGCAAGTTTCTGCACAAAATGGAACTTTTGTGATAAATCTTCTCAGGGTATTAGTTGTCAAACAAGTTATTTGTAATATCAGAATGTGTAACATCATATGTGTGTTGGAGGACACTGCAGGACACTCAGGATATTCTTCCAGTGCTGTTCTGGTCTCGTCAGTGTCTCCTCTCTCGCTCTCTCTCTCATCCCCCTTTTCCTTCACACCAGGTAGAAGGTTGTAACGAGGGGGTTGTGGGATGAAAGGCGGAGCACAGCGAAAGATGAGTGAGCGAGGAGGACGGGAGAACAATGCAGCGCCTGTGTGGAGTGTGCATGTGAGGGAGAGAGTGACACAGGGAGAGGAGAAGAGAGAGAGATGTTATCGGGAGCGCTGTAGTCTTCTGTTTACACACTGTGCCTTGTGAAGCACTGCAAGAAAGAGCGAGACGGAGGAAAGGATGGAGACAGATAACGATTGGTGTAACAGATAAAAACAAAACCCCAAAGTAACTGAAATAATGCAGTTGATACTGAGAGGGAGAGACAGCGAAAGCGGAAAGTCCTCTGGTGGTCTGTTTATTCCTACCAGTTTGGGAGATGACTGGCTCTCAGTAAGTTGACTTAGCAAAGCTTGTGCCAGAATTGAGACACCGCGGCTGGCTTGTAGATGCGACGACTCCTCTGGGCATAACCACTCCTTGTTCACATCCCCATTTCCCTGTACAGTAGGTAAGTTGGTGTTTTGAGTTGAATGTCACACCAATGCCACAGGAAGAGGCAATGTGGTTATCATTTGTACAACCTGGAGAAGGTGCATAAGAATGATGAAGTAGAATCAAATTAATGCACATGGCACTCCTGATAAAGTGGCATGTCACATTGTATCCAAACTACCACTGACCAGTGTATCCTGTCTTAGCAGGCTGAGCAGCTTGGTGGGGTGAACCATAATTGGCAGTAAGTTGAATTGGCATTGCTATGGATGTCCACCAAGACCTTGCCAAACACGTACCAGATTTGAAACGCCATTACTGAATTATAGACGCATTTCTTCCAGATCTACACACGGTCCTGATTCACAGAAGTCCACTGAACCACAGTACAGTCCTAGTCACTTTGAATGAGGTTAACTTTAGGATCTTCTTGGCAAAGTGAATAGAAGCATCCATTTTCTGCCATGGTAACAAACTGCACCCCCCGCCCCCCCCACCCCATCCTGAGCCAATTATTGAGGGTGTTCATGATTATGATTAGATTTTTCACTACTACTATGCTTGAGTCTGTGCTCCTCTTTGCTGCTGCGATAAGAACATGTCTCAACCTGCTGTATTTGGAATCCAGCCATGGACTAATAACCCACTTCTTGGAACCCATAGTTCCATCAAGCCCAAGGGAACTACTGCCGCGGCTGTCATCAGCGATCCTAGCATCCTCAGCAGGAGCTACACACAGCGGCCTGGCTGAATGGGATAACAGGTTGGCTGGTGTTCTCAGTGATTTAAAGCTTCAACATGAGACATTGTGTGGCCTGCTTTGGTGTTAGGGAGCTCTTTACAGGGTTCACTGTGTGACCAACCACCGTAATATGGTGTTATGAGTGACGGAGAGTGGACATGTTCTGAATTGCCTGCTCCTTGGTGATGGCACATCAGAGCAAGTCTTGTGAATACGACTGAATTAGTGACTCACTGGTGTCTATTATTGAAATTTCCTGTGTATCTGTGTGTGCCATGTTTGCTGTTATTTTCAGTCTGTCCTTCCAAGTAAAAATTTGAAAGGTTTCGTGATGATAAAAATCAGTAGTGTTTGGCACTTACAATTAATTTACAGTAATTTACTAATTCCAAAGATAAAATAACATACATTACTACGCTTTGTGCCTAGGGCTAATATGTTCAGGTTTGCCGTTTCAGTCCTGTTTAGCATTGGCAGCTGGTTGATGAGGTTCCTTCTATCAAAGACGGTACTGTTCAGGAAAGATTGAAATATACACTGCTGAAAAAAAGTTGCTTGAGTAAAAAAAAAAAAGAAAAAAGATTTTATTCAACCACCTTTAGTTTTGATTTACAACACACAATTCCTTATGCTCCCAGAACCACTCACCATTCACAATTTGAGTCCTGGAATATGGCTGTACCAACAGGGAAGAAACTCCATAGATGTGGTAACCTGGCCATTCAATACAGTACATTCAGGTCATCAGCTGACTTTTTATTGGCCTTTTTTTATCGCGACATTTTATTGCCACTTAACATTACAAACCCTTGACATGAGAAACTAAAGCAACCTGAAGCAAACTGTGTCCATCACTCTGGAAAAGGTTTGATCTGGACTCACCAGACCACATGACCTTTTTCCATTGCTCCAATGTCCAATCTTCTTGCCCCCTAGCAAACTGAAGCCTTTTTTTTTTCAGATTTTCCTGACGTAGTTTGCTTATGGCTACACAGCTGTTTAGTCCCAATCCTCATCACATTGTGTGTGTATGGAAATGCTCTGACTTTCACTATGAAACATAACAACAGTTTATTTTCGACCATGCAACTTCACCACGTGTTTAAGTGATCTCCATTTTTTTTTCTTTCTTTCTTTTTTTCAGGTCTTGATCAAGCATTCTTAACCCAGTTCTAATAATTTCAAATCTCCACAACCCAACAATATGACTCCTCTGAAATGGCCATTTTTTTGTGCCAGGCAGTGTATTTTACTATGCAAAAGCCACCACTAAAGCACTTGTTAATTCCCAGTGAAGCTGTGCATCCAGGCAGGACTCAAAATAACGTATTAAAAGCCTGTTCACTGGGCAGTAAATGGCTTTAATCCCATTAAAACACAGTGTGTTGGAATCTGCAATAGAAGTCTTCTCTGGGGTTCCATCACTGCTGTTTTGGGAGCTTTAAAAGAGATTTTCATGCACCAGTCACTGAAACCAGTTTGGATGCAGTGAGTTATGTTCTAACTTGGTTTGCTAAAAATGTCATTTAAAATTATATATATATATATCAGTCTGTGATTTGTAGGCTCTTGGGATGCGTGAGTCCAAGCACAATATGGAGTCCAGTTGAGTCTGTATTGTTTAACCATGGCCTGATTGCTTAAAAAAATGAAATTGTCTCAAATCAGTCGCTGAAAATATCACAAAAATGAAAAGATAAATTGTGAGCATGTTTGTACACACTGAAACCCATTGTGCTGTAACAATATTTCTAAAGCTATTTTAGTGCAGGTTAAGAAATAAAATTGCGCATTGTTGCTTTTGACAACACAAACAAAACCCCAGTGAACAGGACTATTCAGCAGCTCTTTATAAAACCGTTCTTCCTCTGAATCATTCATTATTTACAGTATGGACTGTTTTTTTTTACAGCGTAACGGTAAGCAAGAGGACAATACTTCTTTAATAAACCCTGGGAAAGCATCAATGTGTCCTGTCATCATATCAGAAAAGATGTACTATAGCAAGACTAAAACCCTGAAGAAGTTATATCAAGTGTATCTAAAAAACAAACAAACAAAAAAAAACATAGCAACCATAATTTATCTGACTAATAGCAGTCTATCAATTTTAGTGGAACACTGTGTCAGTGTTGTTCAAGTCAAACCGGGAATGTTGATTATGATGGAACAACCTCCCTGAATTTCTGTAAATAATCCCCTGCTACACTAATGCACTTATCAGTGTTTCATTAGTGCCTGGAGGCCATCAAGATAGAAAGTTTTCTCAGTACGCCAGAACCATGATCACGGCCTCCCAGGAACTCCTTTAATGGCCAAACAAGTGTAAAACGGCTTGGAGTGACCTCAGGATGGTGCAACAAGGGGGATGATGCAATAACTGTCAGCCAAGTTCCTGTAAAGTACAAGCGGTGTTGGTGAATGATTGTCTGTATAGTTCCCGTAGAACTGGAAGACTTGTGTGTCTTCCACAAGTTATCGTCAAGGTTCAGACGATATGTAATTTCTTTACTGTGTATAAAATCATCTGTAAATGTGCCTGTTTGACTTTAACATTCACACGCTCATTCACACACTACGGGCAATTAGTATAATCTTAGAAGCGTCTTTGGATTGTGGGAGGAAACTGGAGCACCCACAGGAAACTCATCAAGCATGGGGAGGACATATAAACACACACACAGACCCCAAGGTGGGACTCAAACCCGCACCCTATATATGGTTTAATACCTCCAGTTTTCTGATATTTACCAGAAAGACCCGAAGTAAAGACACAGACATGGGTTAGTTTTCCATTAGGTTCTTCCATTTAATGTCGTTCACACAGGCTTAAATAACATGTCTCAGGAACAACCCAAGACCACACCCTTATTCTGAGTACATACTGTATTGGCTCCATTTCTAAAACTGCAGCTTCACCACAGAGGGCGGATTCCTAGTTACCTTATTCTACGTTCATTTCTCACAACGCACTGTATCTATGCACAGTGCACTGTTTTTCTCCGAGACACGTCTCCATGATAAACTAGTTTAGTAAGATTTGTCCTTTTCTGTTCTACATGGTACATTTTAGTTACAGATATTTAGGCAAATACGTCCTGACCTAACAAGCTCCTTCGCTGTCACTCATAACCTGCAGTTAATAAGCTAATAAATAAATAGATGATAATGAATATCACAAACACATTGAAAAAAAAAAAAAACGTTTGTGTGTGGTTTCATGAATCATGCGATGCGGTTAAAGAACCAGATCAACCACAGTGCATCCCGTCCCACCCTCGTCAGTTCCTCCTGCAGTCTCCTGAGGAGGTACCGAACCCCACACAGCTGAAAAGCTGAGTACTTCTTGTCAGCGAGTATAAATGCGATTTCCTGGTGCCAAAAGGTTGGGTTGAAAAAGGCACTTGGACCACACGCACTCAATGATGCTTTCAAAACGCTACAAACAAGGAGTCTCTCTTGTGTTTGGCCTCTTGTTTTAACCTCTTAAGTGAATTCCTAACTATTCAGGAAAAAATGCAACAGCAACAATTGGTATTAGCGATGTAAATCTGAGTCATTTTATTTTAGGGAAATTATAATTGGTTCCTTTTTTTTTAAATGTAAATGAATCACATGACCAAGTTTGACCCTAATGGCTTTCCATAATCACAGCGGTTACCTGGGTATGTGCGATAATGGTACGTTTAACGCGGATATTAAGATGATTGCAGAAACATCAGGTGTGCTGAATGTTTTTTTTTAATTTATTAATTTATTTATTTTTTATTATAGATGGTGGTTTGAATAAAACCAGAGTTGTGTAACTGAGCTTCCTTCAAGGGGAACTATTTCTACAAGAATACATTAACTGTAAGCTGTGGGAGCGGTGGCTCGTAGTTGCTGATTTTCAGATCTGAGGACCTGGGTCGGTGCATTACCACACCCTACAGTATAATTCCCAGACACTGCATGCATTTGCGGTCCTATTTTAATTCAACATTTGTTAAATGTTAATGTTTGAGATATTATAGCACTGCTATAATAATCTGTTTTCTTCATTTCTTTATTCCAACATTGTACGTTTATAATACAAGTAAATCTGAGTATTTTAAAATTGTGATTAATAGCGATTAAACACAGACTATGAGTGTAATTTAACTAGATTAAAATTTTTAATCGATTGAAAGAACTACTTTATTTCAAAGAACTCTATAGAGACCGTGTGTGTGCGCGTGTGTGCGCGTGCTCTTGTCTGCACATAGAGCAGAAGGTTGATTTGAAAAGGCACTTGATATGGAGCAAGCCTTTGAATAGTCTGTCTCACAATGCCTTTCATTATTAGATTGGGCAACAGGCAGAGACACATGAACGCAGAAGGCATGGAGAAAAGCGAGAGATTTAGGTTGAGAATTATGAAAACCAGCACCGATTTTAAAAGAAAGAGGCCTAATTCTAACCAGCTTTAGTGTCCTTTACTACTTATTTGGCTGTGATAACATCTGACCGGAGCTGATTATGGCCTCGTCTACGCTCTTGCTTTAATTTGCTTGAGAAAGTCTTCTAAGAGGAGATGTATTAAATCAACGAGCATGTGTTGGCTACAGAAAGAAACATGGCTGCGTGGAAAACTGAAAGCAGCTGCTCTTAAAGTAGCTTTAAAGTGACGGAGGCGTCGATGTGTGGAGCCGTGGCGCGTACCGCCGTTTTGTGTGGTACTTGATGGTTCAGTTCAAAGGGAACACCCGTCAGGCATTGTGCCCTCAGAAGGCATCGTTTAACATGTATGTGTGTTGGTGTGTGTGTGTGTGCGTGTGCGCACGTGCATTAACAATCTGGAAGGTGTGACGGCTTTTGATCAGGTGCACTGTGTGAAGTCAGGATACAAGAAAATGGCTGAAATAACAGCGGCTCATCGGAATTAAGAGTATTTTCCTGTATTTATCCCTTCATCCCCGACTTTCTGGACAGTTCTCGTACTTATCCTGTTCTGGTTGTGTTTTAATTGTCAGAGAAAATGAGCCTTTTATTACTTCTGAAAGTTTTCAAAATGACTACACGTCCACTTGGCTGTGTTTTAACTCGGGATCATTTTGGTTGCCATGGGTACCCTCTAGGCTGGCGATTACACTGCAGGACTGTGTGTGTGTGTGTGTGTGTGTGTGTGTGTGTGTGTGTGTGTGTGTGTGTGTGTGTGTGTGTGTGAGAGAGAGAGAGAGAGAGAGCGAGAGATTCCAGGGTCCAACAGAGATCAGAAAAGCCGCCGCTCTCAAGTTCAGATCAATATCTTCCTGCCCTTCTGAGTGCCGTCCCCTCGTGATGCACACACACACTCACACACTCTCTCTCTCTTTCTGTCTGTCAGACACTCTCACAGATGAGCGGAGTTTGATTTTTAAATCATGCCAATTTAGCCTTTATGGACTCCCACTGGGTTATAAACCTCCTAAAACCAGTTGCCTGAATATATGATTGCTGCAACATTAAAGCGAATGAGCTATGATGTTTATTCTAAAGTTGACATTGTGTTACACTCATCGTCTATACCGCTATACATGGTCTATACCACTATACCTATCCCAGGAGACTAAGGGTATGAAACAGAGTACGCCCTAGATGGGGTGCCAATCCGTCTTAAGGCACAGACACGTACACACTCATTTACACACTACGGGCAATTTTGGGAACACCAATCAGCCTAATCTGCATGTCTTTGGACTGTGGGAGGAAACCAGAGTACCCGGAGGGACCCCACCAAGCTTGGGGAGAACACGCAAACTCCATGCATACAGACCCCGAGGTGGGAATCGAAGAACCTGGAGGTACAAGGTGATAATGTAAACCACTAAGCCAGCTTGCCACCTACATCGTGTTACAATGCTCATTTATTGTTGTTGTTATTAGGTAGCATAGTGGTTAACGCTGTGGCTTTGCACCGCCACGGTCCGGGTTCGATCCCCACCTTGGGTCTGTGAGCATGGAGTTTGCATGTTGCTTGGTGGGTTTCCTCCGGGTACTCCGGTTTCCTCCCACAGTCCAAAGACATGCTGATTTGCGTTCCTAAATTATTATTAATAATAATATTATATAACTCCTACGTTTGAGCCTTGGGGGTGCTATCAAGCTGTATAAGCTAAAACTGAAATAGGATCGTAGACTCAATAAATTGAGTCAATTTAGCCCCAGGGTTTTGTTCTAAATATCTCCCGGACGCTGTGTAGGCAGCCTTTCAAGGTTAATTGAACTCCTAAACTATACCACTACTCTTTGTGGCCGTGAGGAAAAGAAATTACGAGGCTACGATGAGAAAGAAGCTCGAATCGGCATCGTTTGTTCACGTTGTTTACGCTCTCCCACTTTCTTTCTCTCACACACACTTTAGCACTTTTTTTTATTTCTTTTTCTAGTGTGAGTCGGGATCTGCTTCAATAATCTTGTGCGCTTACAACATTGATCTGCAGAATGGCAGAATCGCAGGCTCATAAATAACGAAAGAGGAGCAGCTTGCTAAAGATTAATAAAAGACTTCTCCTTTGGGGTTACTCACACACAGACCCACACTACTGTATATTTCCATTATTAATAGCAGTAGCAACATGCACGCACATACACACACACACACACACACACACACCACGCACACACACGCACGCACACACCGCGCGCGCACCACCAAGGCAGATGACATCATGTATGCCGCTCATGACCGACCACTTGCTTCAGAGGATCAGGGGAGAAAGAGTGAGAGAGAAGGAGAGCGAGAGAGAGAGCAATGGGGAAAAAATATCCTCATAAAAATTGAAATGATGAGAAAAGAGAGAGGGGGAGGGGCGGGCAGACGGGAAGAAAAAAATGTACGAGTGTAATTGCAATTCATTTCCAGCTCAGAGCCCCTTGGGTGCCTCTCCAGCCTGTGATCTGGGTGGCTACGAGAGATCAGGTCCTTCTCTTTAATATTCACAGCCATGGTTCGAGATGAGAGACGGCTCCCATACCTTCAGGTCCATGAACATAATGAGATTTTTATTTCACCCCTGTGTGTATGCGTGTGCGCCGAGTGCATCATGGTCGGGCATTAAGATCATCCGAGTGGAGCAGGGCTGAACTTTCACTGGAGTGATTTATGGAGCCATTGAAGCATCAGTCTTCCTCGCTCTTCCTCGCGTATGCCTCGCTGGCCCTAAATTACCGAGAATGGCCTCAGAGGTTCACACAGTCGGCTTCACCCAGGCCACGCCCGTTTTCATGTGATCGCTTAACCAGGCTCTGCTCCTCCAGGTACCGAGTGCGTCAAGTCAGGGCTCTCGACTCGACAGAGCACTCTGTCTCGTATTGTATCACCCGGATCCGATCCCTTTATTCTTCCATGAATAAAAGTCTACCCCCCCTCCCCCCCTCAGTCTCATTCATGCAAAAGGTCATTTCAACCTGCCTTGATTCTTGTCTCTCGCTTCCACTTGGACAACCTTTAAGGACGGCGTCTCAACCGTCGAGGGCAGCGGTAGTGGTTAGCACTGTGGCCTCACACCTCCAGGGCCGTGCGTTCGGTTCCTGCCTTCGGGTCTACAGTATGTGTGTGGAGTTTGCATGTTCTCCCCGTGCAGTAGGTTTCCTCCCACAGACCAAAGACGTGCAGATTAAGCTAATTGCCGTTTAAAAATGCCCGAAGTGTGTGTGTGTGTGTGTGTGTGTGTGTGTGTGTGTGTGTGTGTGTGTGTGTGTGTGTGTGTGTGTGCATGCTCGTTTGCCATTTGATGGATTGACACCCCATCCAGCGTGTACCCCGCCTCGTACCCACGTGTCCCCTAGGACAGGCTTCAGGCGTCCAGCGACCCTGTACAGGATGAGTACTATAGAGAATGAGCGAGCGAGTGAACAGACAGGTGGAGCGACATTAGAGTTGACAGGTTGGCTGACGTTTTGTGTGTTCTGCTTAGGTGTACATGCCTGCACTTGATCCATAACATATGACAATAATTCAAATCATTTCCTTCATTTGAGTTGCTTAAGTGCAGGCGAGCAGCCAGGAAGGTTTCCTTTTGTCTGATTTCTTTCAGATTTTATTCTTCTAGAAAAGGCCAAACTTCTGATTTGATCATTATGAGTGTCTGTTTACATAATAAAATAAAATAAAATCTGAAATGTTTTAAGGATTAAAGTTTTGAATACTTAAAATGGGTTTATGCATGAAGTGCATTCTGTTGTGTTAACCGCACTGTAAAACAGACCTGACGGCTTTCAGACTCCAGAACGCCTTACATCTGGCAGTACTTGACCTGATCACGAGTGCATATGCATACGCTCAACCCTTGCATAACCTCGAAGTTTGATCGGACAGGGTAGGGCAGCCTGGCTGTCTGCACCGTCCTCCTTTTTTTTTTTTTTTTTTTTTTTTTTCCTGCCCTTTTGTTCATTTCCAGCTGTGGCCAGTAACCACTCAGCAGGTAGCCAGTAACCGCTATTGTACTGATAGGACACATTTTCCTGAGGAAAAATCAATGCATTATGGGAGTATTAAGATAAATGACTTCGGGTTCTGATCTCGGTCTCGTCCTGCACACAGAGAGCATGTTTAATAAGATCGGACCTTGGGCTCCGCCGCTCGATATTGCTCTCTGACTGGGGAGGGGAAAAAAAAATCAATGAGGATAAAATGACTTTTGTTATTATCTAGATGCTTCAGGACCACGTACAGAACAATACATATTCATCCATGTTTTACGTATTATGGTGATGAATAGTGTGCCAGCAGTGGCTTGAGTGGTCAGCACTCTAACCTTGCACCTCCAGGGTTGGGGGTTCAAATATCGCCTCAAATGTCCTTTATGGGTTTCCGTCCACAAGACAAGAAAGACATGAAGTTGTCCGTAGTGTATGACTGGGTTTGTGAATGTTTGTGCTCTTGCCCTGCAATGGGTTGGCATAACATCCGTCTTCCCCGGGATAGCGCCAGGCCTACTGCGACCCTACACAGGATAAGCGATATAACTAATGGAATAATGTGCCAAATCGTAAGAATTAAAATGCTTGTTAGGTTGAATCAAAACACTGTAACTGCCATCTTTTTGACAAGAGAGAAGGTTTAATCTTGAATTTGAATGCAAATTTTTATGTAAATGGCAATGAATTCTATTACTCTGCAAATGCACTTCTCATTATAATGAAACTTAATGAGAAGTTTTATTTATTTATTTATTTATTTATTTATTATATTTTACATATATATTAGTTTTTTTGTTTGTTTTTCTTTGTATATTTATTTTTTTTCAGACAGTAGCTCTTGGTGTACCCTGTTAACCTTCGGATTTGGACCGTCAACAAGCATCATTGTGGAAGAACATACTGTAAAGGATAAATAAAAGATTAAGGAGAAAGTTTTCAGACAGCCGCTCAATCCGCCCACCAATCAGTATAATTAAATATGCAGCAGTTGACATTTTAATAAAGGATAATTATAGAATTATCAGAAGTTGTCAGAAAGGCTGACGCCGACCTTGAGCGCTCAGGCCCACCCAGAACACGGGGCGTTCAGACGACGTTTGAACTCGTGCCTTTAACGTATAGTCTGAAAGTGTCTGGCTACATCAGAGCAGTGAGAGCTGAGAAGCCTTTCATCCTTTCGTAGACGTACTAAAGAGCTGAAGTACACTGTACATGAATTGTTGATATTTAACTTCATTTTTTCTTTTTGTACTTCCAAAGTGCCAGACTTTCATGTATTTTCGATGTTGTCTTGAGGAATAGTTCTCTACGTCCCTGTACCTGAGCAGTTTCAAAGGACTGTTTTTTGTTTGTTGAGCCACACAGTGAACTATGAATCATTCAAGTAGAAAAACATCAAACTTGAGGCATCATTCAGTCAGAAACAAGTGCAGATGAAGACAGATGATCAGGATGGTAATTAATATACCGGTGATGCCAAATGGTTGGAACAGACGAGAGGGGAAATGAGGTTGCTGCTGAGGTCGTTACGTAAATGACCAATTTTTGATATATGAAATGATATCTTATTTCCTTCGTTTAATGTATATGATTTAATATATTATAAAAAGGTGGCTCAAAACTTCCACAGTGATGGA
Organism: Clarias macrocephalus; assembly: GCA_011419295.1. NCBI lineage: Eukaryota > Metazoa > Chordata > Actinopteri > Siluriformes > Clariidae > Clarias > Clarias macrocephalus. Next base: position 27,759 of record JAAGKR010000341.1, read on the forward strand.
TGGATGGATAGATAGATAGATACATAGAGGATGGTTGAAAAAGATCTCGCTGCTTGTTAGATTTTTAAAATATGATTTCAATACAACCTTAACGTAAAGCTGTCCCATATAGCTGCAACAAATCTGAATGAATGATTAGCACAGTTATTCTAAGTTCATCTGCAATGTCATGAATCTAAAACTGGGAATATGAAGTTATATTTTTGTTTTAATTTTTTCACTTGTGGTGTTTATGCTCCAGGACAGGCATCACTAAGTACAGGACTGCATCAGGACCAAGTGACCGTTGATGCGTTTCTGATAAATGAGAATAATGAATATACCATAAATCTAGCGCTCTTTAACCCTCGAGGTTGGTCTGGCTATACAGTATGTGTCCCTCAACAGAGCCAGTCAATGTAATAGTTTACAGTGTATGCACAGAGCTTGTGGGGAAAAAAAACTTAATAAAAATGTGACACAGCACGGTTTACTTCAAGAAAAGATAAGCAGATTATGAAAACTGAACCTTCAAAGATGAATGAACAGAAAAATATATGTTTATTCTTCCTGCGGGACGTTTAAAACCAGTTTCTTAGAAGTTCCAAAACTGTGGAGGCTAATAAAAAGCAGTAATGTGAAGTTCTGCTATGAGACAAAACACGAGTTGGTGAGGTAAGGGCGGTTAAAACACCCGAACTGAGAGCCTGGTGTGACAGAGCAAACAGAGTCTCTTCACCTTCAGCCCAGCAGCGTGCAAATAAAGATTCATTAAAGATTGTTTTTATTCTGTACAAATGCAAGGAAATCTACAGTACAAGGCCATCAAAGTTCAAACTTTCTATAAGCTTAACGCAGAAAACCGGATATAAATATTATCAAAATGCTATTGAAATTTTAAACAGGTCTGTTTTTTATAGACCTAAATAACTGAGATATAGAGATCTCAATCTTGATACAAACATGAATTTCCGACCTTGGCTCGAAGGAAATTTTGTTGCCCAGATCTTTTAATTCAGGATTCCTGCTCTGGTGTCTACTACAGACATTACAGATCTGAAACCTGGCTACAGTTAATAGTTTTATCTCTTAAAATCAAAAAGAAGTACACGGATAGAGTTGTGTCTATTTTATGTAGATGTACAGTACAGTATGTAGCTAAAAATCGTAGGTGGGAATCTCTCTCTCTCTCTCTCTCTCTCTCTCTCTCTCTCTCTCTCTCTCTCTCTCTCTCTCTCTCTCTCTTTCTCGCTTTTCCCCCAGGTGCTTCTTCCCTGTTGTCCACAGATGGCTGCACACTATTACAGGAAAGATTGTGTTTATCACTGGCAGGAATGAGATTTTCCTCCTACCCAAGGTATACTTCCAGATCTGATTTAGAGCATCATGTCTGGACGAACAAAAATTGGTAATCAGATTCGGTATAAAGGCTACGATCAAGTTACAAGGAGATCATTGAGCTATGGGTTTGTTTTTTCAAACCCTTTAGTAAGGACTAGTAATGATTAGGAAGTATGTGGTGGCAGAGGTATGATTTGGGGTCAGACACGTGTGCTTAATGATTGGGATATAGGTGCGCTTTCACCAGTTTTACAACACATTCTTTCTGTTGGGTTCGGAATCTCACTCACCTTCAGTGTTATGATTGGTTACAAGAATTCATCCTCCTCTAAGATGCTTCACTACATATGAAATGGTGAGCCAGTCAGAACCCCTTACTCAGCCAGAGACCCGGTGAATAAAAGCTTGAAGTAAAGACAGGTGGAAGAGAGTTCTTCTCAGAGATTACGCTTCAGGAACGGAAGCAAAATTTCCCTCTTGGAAACTCATCACATCACCTTATGTTACATGTAGGGCAGACGTTGTAGTTGTAGGGCAACAAGAGGGAAATGATCAGATCAAGTGTGTACATGGCTATTAATTACCTACTCATTTCAACTGGTCCATATTCAATTCAATTCAATTTTATTTTATTTCTATAGCATTTAATAATTCTTTAACAATTGGCATTGTCGCAAAGCAGACAATGAAAATTATGGAAATTTGGATGAAATGTGCAAACTGTGTATGAATCAAAATGATTAGATTGTTCCTGATGAACAAGCCGAGAGCGACGATGAGGCAAACCTCCCTGAGATGGCAATAGGAAGAAACCTTGAGAGGAACCGGACTCAACAGGGAACCCACCCTAATTTGGGTGATGACGGACAGCAGGGATTGATCTGCATCATACGGCGTGTTAGGAGGCTGGAAATTCAATATAATAGTTGATTTCTTTAAGTTAATATGGAGTCCGGTTTGTTATAGGAGGCTCAGGTAGACTGTAGGAAATTCCAGTCCTGAACTATTAAGCGACTGTAGGCACAAGTCCTCAGTCAGCATCTGTCAGCATCAGCCGAGGCCAGGACCGTCATTGTGGAAAAGGTCCACCACACGCATCCCAAGCAGACAACATGGGGCATCCAAGCGACAAGATCTCTAACAGGAAGCGGGGCATCAGGACGAGTCAGACAGCTCCAGAGGGAGCTTGACGGAGAGACAGGGAGAGGGAAAGAGAGAAGAGGAGAGAGCAGAAGAGAAGTCACGGTCACGTGCTCTATAAGGTGAATGTACATTTAGTGCAGAGTGCAAGCAGGGACTCCGGCAGGACTAACTATGTCAGCATAACTAAAAGGGAGAGCCAGAAGGAAAGACAGACATGAAGACAGACACTTCAGCATTAACAGCATCTAAACATACCAGTTCACCATAATACTCTACGTCCATGAGTCCCCCAGATCTGCTCCTTTACCTAAGGCAAATCTATTCACAAAAATGCTTGGCTAAATAAACAGGTTTTTAGCCTAGACTGAAACACTGAGACTGTGTGCGAACATTAATTGGAAGACATTTACATTGGAAGGCTTTCAACATCCTGTGATCGAAGTAGGCATGGCAGATCGTAAGACACTAGCACTTAACTCGTGAGACCACTAAATGCTTTATACGTCAAATTGATTTATACCATTTAATGCTTTATATGTCAAAATTTATAGTCTTTCAAAATAAATGCTAAATTTCACTGGGAGCCAATGCAGTGTGGATAAGATAGGGGTGATGTGCTCGTATCTTCCGGCGCTGCATTCTGAACTAACTGAAGCCATATCAGGTCAGACTCTGCCAGTTGCTTGGTTGAGGTGTTTACATGATGTATTTTTATTTTGATTGAGCTATTATTGCCATGATTATTGGAATATTATGGTCCATGTAAAGTGGCAAGTTGTGCTAATGGGATGGGGTTGCAAAAGCCCATGAACAGAACATGGTCTTACTGGGGTACACTTGTGCTTTAAGCTTAATGTATAACTCAAGCTGAAATGAATTGTGTATTTAAAATTTAAGACAAACTTGTAATGCCATGCAGCAGCTCAACCCCCCTCTAAGATTACAGTTACGAGCACTGTTCATACAGCAAACAGCTGTACACACCCTTATGGGTGTGCGTGCTTGTGCACTCACAAACACCCACGCGATTAGGGAATTGATGACACGTCACGTCTTGACCACATACCTCGGTAAAAAACTTTACAGACAAACCACACTAATCAACAAGACAGAGTGGCGTCCTCACTCCACTACACACACACATGAGCTTATCAGCTATTTACAGAAGAGCTCATAGTGTGCTACCTCAAACATGGATCATACAGTATGTGTAGTGCATTTATTTAAGTCATTTGTGCTATTTTATTTATTCATCTTTATTCAGCACAGTAATGTTGATGCCACGCAGCCTCTAGGTGCAATCCTGAGCTCTGTTTACTGTCTGTGTACGTTTGCATGTTCTCGCTCCAGGCTCTTATGGGCTCTGGGTATCTCTTGCAGAGTGTATTCCTGGTTCTTCTTGTCCACCTGGGATTGCCTCCGGGTCCCTACAGGGGTCACTGAAGATGAATGAATTCATGTCCGAATTCATATTTATTTATTTATTATTAAATTCACATTTTGGTGTTTGTCTCCACTTTGTGTTGAAGGGTGATGGGTCATGCTGAGTTGAATGGCTCAGGGCATGCTTTGGCATTTGAGCCCTTCCATCATCTAGTTGGATCCTGGTCCATTTTTATGCCACTCAGTAAGAGAGGCATTATTTTTTCAGGCTGTCTGCCTGCCAAGATTCTCCTTCGTGTGATATTTCAAGAATGAGTGGTTTACTGGTTCTGTGGAATTATATAGAATTATCATTGTGACCAATAGATCTAAATGGAATGGCATCAAGGTCATGGGGGGAAAAAAAAAGTTATTCTTTGGTATCCTTCTTCCTGCCTGTTCTACAAAGGTATTATTTATCCCTTCATGGACAAGAACTATAGAACCTGCTTGAACAAGAATGATTGTTCAATATTAGTACCGATTGGATTTTGAAATTACACTAAAGTCACAAGATCACAAGTCTGAAACCATTTAGCTTTTTTCATGTTTGTAGTAAATTTTAATAGTGAGCTTTGGCATACACTTAGGACAACAATGAGGACTTTACAGGCACAGGCCTCCCTGTTGACGCCATTGGTGTTGAGTTTGATTTGTTTAACAGTAACCCTACCACAGTACATACAGAAATATAGTATTGTTTTTATTTTTTATTTTTTTTTACTAATGTTTAATAATTTCACTTATTCCATGATTTGTATGGTGGACGTTTTAAACAGTTTAAAACGTTAATACACTACCTGGACAAAAAAAAAAAAAAAAAAAAAGATTTCCAAGACTTATAGCTTTGGGCTTGTACATTGGCTTACACTGTAACTTCTTACACTGATGGATCCATTTCTGTACAATGGGGATTCATTAATCTGGACTCATCAGACCACATGACCCTTTTTCCATTACTCCAATGGAAGTCCAAGTCCAATTTATTTAGCTCTCTAGCAAACTGAATCTATTTTTTTTGATTTGCCTAAGTGTTTTTTAATGGCCACACAGCTGTTTAGTTCCAATCCTGTGAGTTCTCATCACATTGGGTGTGTATGGAAATGCTCTTATTTTCACTATTGAATATAACGATGGTTTTTACTGTTGATTTTTGACCATGCTACTTGATGATTTGTCCAACCACATTTCTTCCACAAAGTTGACAGTGCAGCACTACCCTTCCAGGTTTCAGTAATTTAAAGTCTCCTTAGTTGTTTTCTTTGCTTGACGCTGCCCCATAAATTGGCTCTTCTGAACCTTTTTTGTTAAAGCAGTGTATTTTTCTATGCAAAACACAACACTAAAGCACTTGTTAAGTCCCTTAGCAGTGCATTTAGGCAGGACTCTAAGACCTTGAACACCTTAAGCTTTGATTTCAAAGCTTTTTTGTTTTTGTTGTGTGTCCAATTTAGGTGTGGACATGAGATATATTTGTGCCATCAGGAAAGAAAACTTCCATAGATGTGATTCCCTTCTAACCCCAGATCATAACACTGCCTTCCCATTTCAAAGTCTTGTACAGTGGACACTATGCATGATGGATGCATTGCTTCATTCACTTCTATTCTTCCCATCACTGTGGAATATGGTCAATCTATCCACATGACCTTTTTCCATAGATCCAAAATCCTTATCCTCCCTAGCAATTTCCCTTTTTTTCTGATCAGTCTCACTAACAAGTGGTTTTCTTATGGCCACACAGTCCCAATCCTGAGTTCTTACCACATTGTTAAAATCATGAGCAGAGATCACTTGAACACTCGATGACGTTGTATCGTGGAGGGAAAAAATGGACAACATTTCATCCGTGCAGTCTTCACTTACTTACTCATAATCTATAGGGCATGAGATGGGAATCACTCAAATGGGGTAACAATCCTTCGCAGGGCACACACATACACACACTCACACTCTCATTCACACACTACGAGCAATTTAGGAACGACCATTGACCTAATCTGCATGTCTTTGGACTGTGGGAGGAAACCGGAGTACCCGGATGAAACCCACCAAGCACGGGGAGAACATGCAAACTCCACACACACAGACCGCAAAGTGGGAATCGAACCCAGACCCCGGAGGTGCAAGGCAACAGTGCTAACCACTACACCACTGTGCTGCATTAAAATGTTTAATAATGTGTTTAAGCTCATGTGTGTTTAACAAAGTAAAAAAAAAATTGTAATCAAAGTGTGTTGAAGTGATCTGAACACATTTGATAACGCAAAGAACGACTACTATAATAGGAAGTACCCTACATTGTTGTGGTCACATAACTTGCAGCAGATTCCAAAAAATATTGTACGATCAACAATACCGTAATATAATCAAATGCATCTCCTAGAAATACATGAAAGTATATTGTTCTTTAATTAATACATTGTAATATATTAATTAATACCATTGTTGTTGTTTTTTTAATATAAAGAAATAAAATACTTTGGAAAGTGGCGGATGAAAAAACGAATACTATTTGGTGTGGTAAAGCATCACACCAGGCTATTGTTGAATTATTTCCCTATAACAGCACACCCTGCAGTGTTTTAGTCTTTAACCAGTGTATGGCTTAGATGATTAAATCCCCTAACTGATGATGTAGAAAAACTTGTTTCAGATTGAGTAACACTATGTTCTATATCTCTGGAAGGCACCAAGAGCCAGTTGACTCACTGCGTATTAACAAAAAGTTAATGATGAAATGGATGGAAGTCACAGAAAAGGTGCATTATATTACATTTTCACTATGTTGTGTGTACCCAAGCTCTTCTTAATCACTCACAAATCTACGACTTCGATGAAGACAGATCTCTGTTCTATTTTACACGGCCAAATCTTCTACTGTGGCACAGCTTGTTCAGTGGCGTATCGGAGCGATGGCGCAATTGTGAACGGTTTGAGTAGAAAACTCGAGCCTAGTCGGTTTGGAAAGCACAAAGGCTGGCTTCGGCAAGCAGGAGATAAGCTTTGGCTCTGGTCTCTCTACTGTTTTCTGAGCTTTGGCTCTTTCTTGTTCAGCTGGCAAGCCTGAGAGTCATTTATGTTTGGTTTTGCTTTGTTGTCTCTTAGTCGTAGAAGATAGATAGGTCCTGTGCAAGAGGGTTCATGGTGGTCGTTTGCAAGAATACAAAAACTGGCAAATTATTATTTTTTTCTCGTTTTTAACAACCTTTATCTCCATATTCACAATTGTCACGCTTGCTTGGTTAAGGTTATGGAGAGTGGGAGGAGCTACTGGGTTATATTTTATTAGAACCTTCATGGTCCGTAGTTCTTCTTTGGCAACATTTAGCCACATGACTTGTGCACCTGATCCCGTGAATGATCTCGAGATGATCTCATGAACTTGAAGGTTTGTTCTGCAGTTGTTATCAGTAATGTCTAACAATAATATTATATGTCCAGTTTATGTGCATGTTCGTGGGGGGTCATTTTCTCTAGAGCATCAAGGGCTTTATCCTCAGTAGTACTCAAGCTTGAGAAACAGTATTCTTTCAAGGATCGTTTACACTCTGACTTCATCACACACACACACCCCCACACACACACACTCGCACTCTTTCGCTAAGTCACTCATTCATAATGCTGTTTGTGTCTGAAGCTATAGGACGCCTGCAGCAGTAAGGGGAAACCGTATCTCTTCAACATAGAGCATTCCTCGTATATTACAGTGACAGTTGCACCACTCAAACACACACACACACATTCATATAACGACTTAATGCTCTGTTTGAGCCTGACACTAGCTCTGTCTGTGTCCTCGCCAAATGACCGCGAGGGTGTGGGAACCTGTCAGTAGGAACGGAAGAGCGGTGGAATCTTAAACCTGACTGCTATTGTATCTCTTACAAACACAAAGTCACTGAAAACCTCCAGCTCACACTTTCACCCACAATGCCTCTTTCCCCTCGGCCAGCATCGACTCACATTACCGTCTGTGAGCGAAACAGCCAATAAAACATTTATAGCCTCTTAAAAGAGCATTTACACTGGAATGCTTTGCTGTTACACTATTACATACTGTAGCATTGTGTTGTTGGGTGTAAATACCTGATATTGGTTTTGTTGAAATTGGATTTTCGGGGGAAAATGTTTTCAGGACTTTGTGGCATTGTGTGTTGTACGGAATATAGAGACAATACAAGGTTTACCTTGATGTGGAAATCCTACGGCTTATAGTATTATAGTAATTCGATTTTAGGTCATTGTGATTTTTAATTTGATTCCACTTCAAAGCACTAAAGTTTACTGTCTGGTTTTGCTTCAAGCTGCTATATTTCTTACAGGTTTTGAAGTATTAAAAACATTCTGTTCCTGCCCATCTTCTGCGTCACTCCCCGGTCCAGTGGGTGGCTCGAACCGGCCATGAATTCAAAAAGAAGAAGAAGCGATAATCTTGCAAAACGCGAGTATTTGCAGAAGTTGTATTGGTATACCTGCGATATATTTCTTAAGGGACTTTTTTATTTTAAACCATTTTGTGTTTGTAAACCACAATTTGTTTGTAAGAAGAAAAACTATTTTAAATAATTTAAAAAGAGTGAATGGGATCTGAATCAAAATCATAAAACGATCGACTAAAGAGTGAGTAAGCTTGATGAAATCACAGCTCTAGTTTATAGCAGTGACATTCATTAGTCTATTTGCAATGTTGATTTCAAAATGTTCAAATTTAGCCTGTTCGTGGATGATAACAGTTTCATAAGCTAATAAAACATTATTACACTTGGCCTTTTTGTGCCTTGAGGCTGATATGTATCACAACATAATGCTCTAAATATATTTTGGATTTGACCCAGCATGATTTAAGAATGTAATTATGTGTATTTATGAATACACAGAAGCTCGTGGATCAACCAGCAAAGATGCCACAGGGAAAAAAAAAAAAAAAAACTTAAATATAAATAAATGATAATTGTGGGAAGTGCATTCAAATGGATTACGTTCCTGTAAATAGCACGTAATAACTTAGCAGCACAGCACATACAAATCATTTATTCGTAGCAAGTTTGGTTATGGATTAAAGACAGGATTGTTACCTGTAGAATCTTGTTGTAGAGTTTTTTCCTTGTTAATACTTTATATTTATTATTATTATTGATTATATTAATATATTTTATTAATATAAACATATATTTGGTTTAAGAAGATGGTAAGTAAATATCAAAAGTCAAAGAATAATTTTGCAAGTTTCAAATTTCAAATAAATGACAGAATTTATCCAATTCAATAAGCCAAATTTATAACTTTGTTTGAATGTGTTTCCTAGCCATCTTTAAACATCATCAACCTACTGTAATTATCTCTTCAAGTTAATAATTAAGCTGAACTATAAGAAAATAAAAAATGAGAAAGAAGACGGAGAAGTTGTCCTCATCGTCCTTTGGGGCTTTCCAGGCCATTTTCAAGTTTGGGCAGGAACGGAATTTGACATAACTTGACAGACAGACACTATTATTTCTCTTTTATAACTCAAGCATGACCACATTGAACCAAATATTAATGACCATTGGGCTTGCCAGCTCAACAAAATACAATGCATTTTCTCCCCAAACAACATTCCAGTCATTCTATTTAAATAAATTCTGTTCCTCTCCTCAAAGCCGACTTCAAACATCCTAACATAGCATCTTAATCTCTTAACAAATGATGATAAATAGCCACCCTCACTCCCACCCCAAACCCTCCCACCACCACCACTCGCACATAAAACTACTTATGTTTAACACCTAGATTCCAGGTTCAATGTTCTTGCTTTTCAGAAGGTGCTTAGCACACTGTAGATAAAGCTTAGTTACACCCCGAGGGCGCACACACTCAGACGCACACTCAGTTCTACCTTGTACATAATCCAATTCATCTTCTCCTACATACCAACTGTAATCTTAGCTGCAATTACCGCCTAACATCAGCCCCTGATGTGTATCAACACCATCACGGTGACTTCAAGCTTCCTTATTAAACAACGTGCAATAATTAGAAGAGCAAATCTTTGTTTTTGTACTATTAAAATGAATTAAGACCGATCTAACGCGCCAGAGATCAGAGCCACTTTTCCATCATTGACCAAGATCCTTGACCCTTAGTCTCTCAAGCCCTGCTTGAATTAGATCCTGTCTGACGTGTTAAAAGCGTCTGCCAAAAGAGTAATGTAAACATCCTCACGGGGAAGTGTGTCCCTGCAGAATGTTCTAACCCTGAAACGTGGTTGCAAGCAGTAATATTTGCGTGGAAATATTAATTAGAGACATGCAAAATAAATTGTGTAGTCTTGGGAAGCTGGCTGCATTCCCGCTGTCTCGTTCACGATTTGTTTAAACAGAGGTTTGGAAAAGCAAACACTGCAAATTCCCGATTATCCACACACTGTTGTCGTAGAATTATTGGATGATGTCTTATTTATTGGAACAGAAGTATTTCCTCAAAAAAAAAAAAAAAAAAATAAAAAAATTTCCCGGATTGGGCATTTGGGAATCGTGGAGCGTGTCTGCATATCATGTGTTTGTCCATGTGCACTATATCGATTTGACTAGCAAAGCATTGCATGCTATGATGAAGCAATATCACATGAGGTGATATCACATGAGACGCATTGCTGAAAATAGCACGGTTGTAGTTGAAGTGGCACGAGGGCGCAGCCTTGAGTGTGATATTCTTTTATTGAACAGTTCATCAAGCATAATTTACTATCAACAGATTATGAATCGTCTTATTATAAAGCACATATCCTTTCGCGCCTGGTTTAATTAGTTTTAAATTCTTTCCGATACTATTATGAAGACAAAATGTGAGGAGAATAAAACATTAAGATGGTGGCCAGTCATGTAAATCTCGTTCTGTAAGCTTCTCTTACCTATTTCCCTTCAGGTAACTTCTTAGTTGAATCTCAAATAGCGTTAAATGGAAAGCTAGTGGGCGGCATGGAGGCGTAGTGGTTGGCAGTGTCACACCTTTCACCTCCAGGGTCTGGGTTCGATTGCTGCCTGGAGTTTGCATGTTCTCCCCGTGCTTGGTGGGTTTCCCGCAGGTACTCCGGTTTCCTCTCACAGTCCAAAGACATGCAGATTATGCTAATCGGCGTTCCCAAATTGCCCGGAGTTTATGAATGAGCATGTGAGTGCGTATGACCTGCGATGGATTGGCACCCCATCCAAAGTGTCTCCTGGAATAGGCACCAGTCCCACCACGACCCTGTGTACCAGATCAATGAGGGAGTGAGTGAAGAGTGGGAAAGCTAGTGGACTCGGGTGTGGAATCCATTGTCACAAACACTGTAGTGCACTAGCTTTCCATTTAACACTATTTGGGATTCAGCTTTGGAAAGTCAGTGCAATAGGGTGTACAATGACTTGACCCACACCAAAGTAGGGCTGGAGCACATGAGGGGTTCGGATGTGATTGGGAACGATTTGGAAGCAATTATTAGGGAGTCAAAGTGTTTTTTTTTTCTTCTTTGTTTTAGATTTGTTTTCTTGCTGAAAGTTGTTCTGTGTTTTGAAAGTGGGCTTTGGCAGGCAGTTGCTTTCTCCTCAGTATGGCGGACTATACCGATCTATACCATACATGTCGGTAATGAAGGATTGTAGAACTCCGGGGACACGGCGTGATACATAGTTAAACGTCTCAGTGGTGTTACCGTCCATTATCATCACTCATGGAATGCCTCTCGTCCAATCAGATTGCTCGGTTGGAACCAAGTGTTGTATAAGTGTGTTTATAAAGGTACACACATATTGCGTGTAGCAGCATTTTAACACACTGTCTAAAACTACATAGAAAGTTGGAAAAAGTTTTGCAGCTACTGTACTTAAATACTGTATGTTCTGCAACAGAACCACACTGAATGAAATTTTAGCCTGCAGGGTTTGAACGCATAATCTTACTGGAAAGTCAAAACTAGTTGAGTAAGTTTTTTGTGTGTATAGTTTCTCAGCGCAAAAGCTAATGCTAATTTGTGTCACAGGTCAAAATTTCCAAACCTGAAATCAATACATGAAGCCTTAATAGAATATATTAATAAAATACTAAACGATATGTCTTGCAAAAGTGGCGGAAGTAGTTTAGCAAAATTTACAGAGAAAATACGTGTGTGTGTGTGTGTGTGTGTGTGTGTGTGTGTGTGTGTGTGTGTTTATACCAAGTCAAAAAGAGTTTGACCACAGGTCACATGTGTTTATTCTGCGACAGATGTATGCAAACCTTTTGACCCTGTTCCCTGTGTAATAACTGTTAATGAAGAGGGGAAAAAAACAGCTATGTAAATGTGTACATTAGCACATTATTTGAAGAATCTTGCCATTAGCACTTCAGTTCAAAAGAAATCACATGAACATGTTCTTCCTCTATCCAGCTTGCACTTTGACTTGGTCAATTGGACTCGCACTTACTATGTCCACTTCACTAGGCTTTACTACATTATGTGGGATTTGCATCTATTTTGTTTTGCATGAATTTGTTTCATAAATGATGATTCAACACAGGAAATTCAGAAACAACTGTCATTTTTTTCATGAGTTTTTTTTTTTCATGAGTTTTTTGCATGAAACTAGTATCAGGTTTGCATAATTTGTTTTACGCCAGAATGATTTAGTGGTAAATAGATAAACACGACATATTTTGTTATGTTGAATTGGAGCATTGTGTACGGAATGTGATATGATTTTGGGAAACTATCACAGTATTACATAGCACCTAAAGAGACATGAAGGAAAAAGAAAATTTTTTTTTGAATAATTATATGCATAAAATCATACAACTTAAGGGGGAAAAAATCCTGAGTGAATGCTCTATTTCCAGGTCATTCTTTAATTTACTGGATATACAAAGGCTATAATGACAAAATAATTCGCACCTTAACAAAAATCTATTTAAAAAAATAGCTAAAAATGATGCGTAAACATGTTTCAGACTTACACTCGGTACGTTTACATGCACAGGCCGACTACTGTCTTGGTCTAATTATACAAAATAAGGGGGAAGGGGGGATTGATTGATTTATTGTCTGAAGTGTGTCTCGCTCTGTTAGGTTAAGTGGTGAGATGCCACCTTGCAGCTTGGTACTGTCGTATTGTTGACCTTTTCCATCACAGGCTAAAACACTTGCCAAGTTAACTAGCAGCAAACAGGTACTGCAGCATGTCAAGGAGTAAGGATACGGACAACTTCACAGCACTGCACGTTCCTGTACATTTTACTTTTTCTACAAATGAGATGCTCACTATCCCTTCTGGTAAAGGTATTATCTGAAGGCAGACAACATATTTTTTTTATCAGCTTCTTCCACTTTTGCACAATTTCTTTGACTTTCAGGTCAAAGCCCAGGGCAGGAACTGTGGAGCATGTGCAGAGCGTCTAGGCTGGTTTATATGTCAGAAGAAGTGTCGTGCAGGAGTAGCTTGTGCTTGTCCAACTTTGAGATGTTCAATTAAGCACGATTTCGGTTAGACTAATGTTTAAAGATCCAGTTTTAGTCAAAGTAACGCAACATCATGTACTCGTACTGACTGACACTGAGATTGAATAATTAATAAAAGTCCATTGTACAGTGTTGTTTAAACTGTGCTGAAAGCACTATAAATGCGCCTTCATGCTTTAGGATTCTCGTGCAATTTGGGCTCATCAGGGATTTAACCAATCATAGTTATATAGATGTAAATCCTCTACCCAGTCATAATGCAGACTGTGGATTTTGCTGAACAAGACTGGAAGTTCATAACTAGACTTATTTTTGTTATGCAAGAACAATAATGAACATCATTAAGAAAACTCATTTAAAATGATACTCAAATATGGTTTTGAGATGTAATCGTTAACAAATATTGTGCTAAATTATGCTAAAACATTTAAACATTGGAACCAATCATAACCTGATTATGGTATTACTTTACCATATTTTTATTTCTTTCACTCAAACTTGCTAACAGATTTTTGACAATTTATAATGATTATTATTACTACAGTAACCTGTATCTACTCTATATATAGCTGTATATATCAATTTTTTAAATTTATTTTTTCTTCTCCTACGTCCCCTAAAAGGCTCAGTGCATTTCCAAAGCGATCAAATAAAATTAATATTTTAAGTTGCATTCAGCTTGAATGACATCAGAATGTTTTGGAAGATGTCCAACATGCAATTTAACTTGAGAATTTCTAACCTAGAAGTGCAAGGAGGCCTGGGCAAGGGGTGAGGCAGAAACTCTGAAGCTCGAACAGAAAGTGTGTTCGCCGACTACAAAGACTTCACTCTGGAATTCTTCCCAAAGGCAGTATTGCTGAGCACTGATGGAAAAGCAACTAAAACTTTTTAATATTAAAGATACTGTTTATTTTTAATTAAATTTGTAAAAGTGCATTCTTTTACTTCATTTTCAGACATGTTAGTCGAGGTTGTTCTAAAGCTGGAATTGGGGCTTTAATGCAATAATGCATTACACCAAGTAAAACTGTTTCAAATATTCTAACAATCTAAACTTGTCCTTGGTGTTTATTACAGAACTGGTCAAATTCCTTTTGCCCCACATATACACATGTATACAAACATAAACTCACATGCATCAAATATATGTACAGAGACCTGAATCTTCTGCTTGTGTTTTTGTATAATTTATTTGACCTTTCAGAGAGAGTAGAGTTTCTATGTGATGCCAGACTTCCATAAAAAATGGAACTGGGTTTCATAGAAAATTTACCAGGTTAAGCTTTAGTAAGCTCTAATGATTTACTGTAAAAAAAAAAAAAGGGTCTGTGAGAAAATCTATATTTATGTGAATGATTAAGATTTGAGAAATTCTAGACAGAGCTGGGAATCTTGGTTAATTTGCTGGTTTTGAATTCCAATTTCTTGTGCCCACATAGTAATGGAAAGCCATTGTGTTTTGTATTTTTTATTTCAGTGTTTCAAGCTAAAGTTGTCTAGTTGTTGACTCATTTGGGATTTGTAGCTACACCTTTCAGTCCAGCAGCCACTTGACTGATTTTTCTCACTCAAGTGATTACCAAGGTGCCAATAGTTTCAAGCAAATTTAACCACCTTTGTAACAAATCAAGTAGTGTATAACCCCTCTGTGCAACAGAATCAATAACACCTATGAGAAAGAGCCAATGAGAGAGCGAGAGGTAATTGAATTGATCCCCTGAAACGCGCAGCAGATCCCTGAATCCAGTTTATCATCCATCTGTTTGTGTGGGAGTGCAGGAGCAGAAAGAAAGCACAATGACATTTTGGCATGTGCTATCCAAGTTTCTTCTAGGAACAGTGGAAATAAAAAATTATAGATATAAAAATAGCAGCTTTGTTGCACTCTTTGTAGAATAGGTCATCCTTGCTGGCTGTGTTTCCCTCAAATATTTCTTCAGCATTGTCTCTTATTTCTCTTTTTTTTGTTTCCATTTAAAAAAAAAAAGAAAAAAGGTAATGCAACATGAGGCATTTAAAATTTCTTCAAGCGTTAAGGTAGAATAGAGTCTGAGTCTGGAATTTTGAAGGTTGCATAGTGCGAATCAATTTAGCTAGAGGAAGACACATGTAGTACAGTTAAACCTTGGATAGCGAGCATAATTCGTTCTGGAAGTATGCGCGAGAAGAACCATTGTATCAGTTGTCATCGTGTGACGCTCGGCAGACTAAGCGCATGCGTACTACTCGTATTTCAAGTCCTTGTCTTGCAAAATGCTCGCAGACCAAGTTACTCACAATCCAAGGTTTCACTGTACCATTAACCTACGAAGGGCATTCAAATCAAACTGTGACTTTTGATTGTGAAAACCAAGTTATGAGAGTAAAAGCTACCTTTAGTCCTCTATAAAATCCTCTCAGTATACCAGAGCCGTGATCGGACTGCCTGCTTTATGGAACGCCTAATGTGGAAATCACCTCATGGAGGATGTGGCAATAACTCCCAGACAAGTTCCTGTAATATGGAAGTGGTGTTGGTGAATTATTGCAGCATCCCACAGTGTGATTGCGTCTCCCCCGCAAGTTGGCGACGAGTTACTGTATCTGTTGATTTTTCAAGGATCAGGTGTTCAACTCGTGAATAACTGCAGTGGGCTCTGAGCCGCCTCAGCCGGGATGTACTATACTCTGAATGAAGTCTGCTGTAAAAGTGGGTTTTACACTTTCATCTGCAAAAAAATTATATCAGAAGCCCCGGTTTGACTTTGATGCCTGTCGTAGCTATGTAGACATCATGAGGCATGTGACATTGGAATGTGTCGGCATTAAGAAAACACCTCTAAAATTCTACCAGAAGATACCTAATCAGGAGATTTGCCCTGAGAATCATCAGTCCATTTATCATATTACTGGTATTAAGAAACAGTCTTGGAGAATGAAAAGACTACATTAAGAGGTTTCTAATCTTCTAATTAGCAGGGCTCCAGCTCAAATACAGAGTAATGGACTTGGTAATTAGGAAAATACCACATGCATCAGGGAAAAAAATGACTGTAGTGAAATAAAACATTTTCTCAGATGACAATAAAAATTAAACGCTATAACAAATGCCACATGGACAGCCTAGGTAAAGCACCCTGTGTACTTTGCATGGAAACCAGACAGCATCCAGAGATGATGAGATTAAATGAGCAGGGATTAAAAGCTGCACATGTAAATCAGCTACAGTGTGCATTCATGCAAACCCAGTGGAAAGACATGACCGTTTTTTTCAGACTTGCTAAGTGATCCAGAGAATAAAGATTCAGACGATACTGAAATTATAGGCATACGTTTCCTTTTCAAAGCGTAAGCATGCTGTAGAAAAATAATGCGTCCAACACAATACAAAATATGTTACGAGAAATCACGAATTTCAGAGAAAGAAAGAAAGAAAAACATAATGTGTTCAGAGGCAGACGTAAGGTTTTCCAGACTCTTGGGGTCATGACACTGAATGACCTCCTCTATCGGCTCCACCCTGCACCGTCGGGTTGGAGTTGTACATGAACCAGATCTGAATTGGAGAATGTCAACTAAACACAATGGGGCAAGACAATGTAAAACTCGAAAGGTTAAAGGTAGCCATTTTGTATTAAGTGTTTTTTTTTTCTTTTTCTTTTCTTTCTTTAAAGTGTGCGTGTGTAAGTGACCAAGTAGTCATACTACAATGGGGTCTAAAGACAACTAGTGACAATGTAAGTTGTTGTTGTTAGCCTTTCGGCTGCTTCCGTCTAAAGGTCGCCATAGCAGACCATTTAATCCACACGACAACTTGGACACAACCGTCCCATTTAATCTATGCTTGGGACCGGTACTGCATCCAGTGGCTAAGATTTGAACCCGGGCCGTCTGCATGGCAGGCAAGATACCTACCTCTGAGCCACCAATGTCCCAACTAGTGACTATGCTACATATACAGTATATTGTATTTACACATTCTTGCTGAACGTCCTATTCCAGATTTAGTCCCCTTTTTACCGGTATAATTCTGGTGAGGCTTTCCAGTAGACTTTGGATTGTAGCTGTTGGGATTTGTGCTCATTCAACCACAAGAGCATTAGTAAGGACAGGCACTGATGATGATGTGCAGTCAGTGTCACCCTTTATCCCAAAAATATTCAGTAGGGTTGAGGTCTGGAGTCTGTGCAGGACACTCCAGTTCTACCACTCCAATCCTAACACACCATGTCTTCATGGAACTCGCTTTTGTGCACTGGGGCATAAACATGCTGAAACATGTTTATGCCCCTTAGTTCCAGTAAATGGGAATTGCAATGCTCTAGCATACAAAGACATTCCATGCAACAGTGTGCTTCCAATTCTGAGGAAAGAGGACACGTACAGTATATTTGTGCTGGTAAGGATTTTAAAACATATGGCCATATAGTGTATGTTTAGGATACAGAATGTTCAATTTTCTACATTTCTATTTTAAGATTAATTGAAAAAGTTTGTCAGAATTGCATAACTTGCTCACACACTTTTCCACGTTCTACCGAGGCCTTACATCTTTCAACAAACATAACATGTTCATGGTGCTGGATCAAACCACATGGTGGATAAAGCGAGAAAAAGCTGGAGAGATGGAGCATATGAAAAAGGAAAATGAGTCACAAAGACAACTGCATGAGAAAGATATGACACAAGTAGAAGCAATTTTCATAAAAAACAATATATATTTTTAATCAAAAGCTAGAAAGAATAGCAGAAAGAATTTAACTTATCCAGTTTAAAATATCTAAATTGATATTCCTCCATAACCCGAAAAACAATCAATGATCAGGGATTTATATGGGCAGACGTCAGAAGAAAGGTGCAAGCTCCATCGCTTGATCTCGCCCTAGGTGGCTGCAGCCTTGCAGACAAATTACAGAAACATTAGTAAAGTAGTTTTTTTTTATACATTTTCAAAAATATCTCCCTATATGCAAAAATAAATAAATGAATCACATGCTTACAGCTATACCATCATGAAGTTAATAAAATTGAATAGAAAAACAAACAAACAAAAAAGAAAAATAGCAACCTGCTCAAAATAAATGATAAACCACATAAATGATAAATAAAAAAGAAATCCTTGCAAAACCAGGAGTGCATATGCACTTTGTAATTAGACTCCTATTAAACATTCTAATAGTAATATTTTTAAATTGCAGGCTTGAAGGTGGAAGTGGAGTTTAAAATTTCTCGACCTTTAAGCATGAAAACCCAAAATGGTGTTTTGGTGACCCAAAAATGTAAAGAAAAAGCCTTAAAATAAAATAACATTCAATAAAACCTGTATACATGTTGACAAGGATATGGAAAGGCTGATTAATTCCTTCATGCATTCATTTAACATTGCTTGTTGCAAACTGGTTTCATAAAAATTGCATCAGGTCAAAGGTGGCAGTAGAAGGTGCTTACATTTATATTACATTTGTCATGTTTCTTTGAGTTCTGTCACATGTACTGTACAGTATTTGTGTAATTTGAAACATGAGAAACAGTTGGTAAGAGACTGAGAGGTAATTTCACTTTCTGAGATGCGGCGCAGATCCTTGAATCCAGTTTATCCTCCATCTACAGTAATTGTAAAATGAAAAGTTCATTTATTCATTTTGCATTTCTTCACTTCAAGTCGTTCCGTGAGCTCTGTTGCTAACTAGCTTCTTACACAAGGCCGTCTGTAACCACTGATCCAGGGGTCTACTAGTGTATGGAGTCAGGGGTTGTGCTCCCTACATATAGTAGTGCACTAGCTTTCCATTTTACACTGTTCGGGATTCAACCACAGAACCGTTAGTTAGCTATTAGCTGCAACAGAAGCTCTGATGATGTAGGTGTAATATTTTTGGCCCCTAGAAACACACCTCAAATGTAATTATCAACGAACATGCATTGTAGTTTCTACTGTCCGTCAGTTGTGATCGACCTTGTGGTAGTCACCCTCTGCTA
>JAAGKR010000341.1:47078-132754 GCA_011419295.1 Clarias macrocephalus
ACATGCTTACAGCTATACCATCATGAAGTTAATAAAATTGAATAGAAAAACAAACAAACAAAAAAGAAAAATAGCAACCTGCTCAAAATAAATGATAAACCACATAAATGATAAATAAAAAAGAAATCCTTGCAAAACCAGGAGTGCATATGCACTTTGTAATTAGACTCCTATTAAACATTCTAATAGTAATATTTTTAAATTGCAGGCTTGAAGGTGGAAGTGGAGTTTAAAATTTCTCGACCTTTAAGCATGAAAACCCAAAATGGTGTTTTGGTGACCCAAAAATGTAAAGAAAAAGCCTTAAAATAAAATAACATTCAATAAAACCTGTATACATGTTGACAAGGATATGGAAAGGCTGATTAATTCCTTCATGCATTCATTTAACATTGCTTGTTGCAAACTGGTTTCATAAAAATTGCATCAGGTCAAAGGTGGCAGTAGAAGGTGCTTACATTTATATTACATTTGTCATGTTTCTTTGAGTTCTGTCACATGTACTGTACAGTATTTGTGTAATTTGAAACATGAGAAACAGTTGGTAAGAGACTGAGAGGTAATTTCACTTTCTGAGATGCGGCACAGATCCTTGAATCCAGTTTATCCTCCATCTACAGTAATTGTAAAATGAAAAGTTCATTTATTCATTTTGCATTTCTTCACTTGACATTGCTTGTTGTGAATAGAGGTCATAAAAGGGTGTCGGCTCGAAGGGGGTAGTACTGTATGCATGTCGAAGGTTCAATTTTTATCTACATTTAGTAGATGCTTTTTCAACCAATTATTGTCATATTGATTTTTTGCACTGGAATCATGATGCTTGTCCCCGATGGCCACGCCCACTTTGGAACAATGAAAAGGACTATAATTACTGGATTCCAGTCCTTAAACCCCCATTCAAAATCTGTCCTAGAAGCACTTTAAGTAAGAAAGCTTATAACATTATGTGATCTTAAACCACACTTTGCCTTCTTAGTAACTGCTTTCAAGTCGTTCCGTGAGCTCTGTTGCTAACTAGCTTCTTACACAAGGCCGTCTGTAACCACTGATCCAGGGGTCTACTAGTGTATGGAGTCAGGGGTTGTGCTCCCTACATATAGTAGTGCACTAGCTTTCCATTTTACACTGTTTGGGATTCAACCACAGAACCGTTAGTTAGCTATTAGCTGCAACAGAAGCTCTGATGATGTAGGTGTAATATTTTTGGCCCCTAGAAACACACCTCAAATGTAATTATCAACGAACATGCATTGTAGTTTCTACTGTCCGTCAGTTGTGATCGACCTTGTGGTAGTCACCCTCTGCTAATCACTGTGGTTTATACTTCAGGAGTTGTTCACAAAATCCCAGTAGTTTTATTTATTTATTACCTTTATTTATTTATTTATTTATTTTTTGAGGCAGGATTTTAAACTTGCGATTCCGGACTTCTTTTTTTTTTCCCTCCCCAAAAAAAAAGAAAAAAAAAAGGCAATGAGTAATTCAGCTAAAAAGGCCTGAAAACATGACAAGAATAAATAGCATTCTAATTGCGCTCATTGAGTGACTTCCATTTGAAGCGATGATTGAATCATTAGGCTGAGGCTGTCTCTATTTTCAGAGATGTAGGAGTTCAGGATGAAGGCCTGCGGGGAGTCTTAGCAGGGTCCTCCGCTTCATGTGCCGTTTCCTTTCTCGTTGTCTTGACTGTTCTGGCTGACAAAAAGTTGACGGCAGGGGTCTAATACATCGTCTATCTATCGAGCTCCAACATCTATTCACGGGTGGTGTAGTTAAAACCTATGAATGCTTATTTGTACCTTTTTGTTTAGCGCACTTAAACGAATTGGAACTGAGTGCGTGTTTGTGGCTGCGAGGTAAACAGACCTCTTGTTCAATTTCGGGATGAATTAAGACTGATTAATAGTGTGCATTATGAGCAATGGGTTAATCATGAATCACGGCATCATTTCATTTCTGGAATGAAGTTCGCTCACTCTCTTATACCGGAAATACACTCCACCTAACACAATAACCAACTAATTCAGGTACGGTGGCTAAACATGCCTAGACGCTAGTTGTTTAAAAAAAAACCTGAAGCATTAGCGAAGCTCTGTTTCTTCACTGCTTTTCTTAATCCCTGTCTTTTCATACTATCTAGCATTACAGCGCTGATTTAATCCATAGGCTATTCATGAAGAAACTGAGTCAGCATCCGGTTTTGCGCCAGAGATGTCTGAGTCACGAGTTGTGCTATGTAAGGATGGTCCCTGGTTCTGAACTTACAGCTCAAGTCCCTCTGATCCTGGGTAACAAATCAGGCTGAAGATGTTTCCTTGTGCTTTCTTTGGATGCACCGAGCTTCAAGTTCATCTGGAATCTTGTCTACTCGGATGTTGCAGAATCAAATACGCTAACCGCTGTGCCAAAAAACATACTCTTATCTTGTGTCTATGCCTGGTGGATCCTGGTCATATGACCATTCTTTATCAAGTGCTAGACTGAGTGGAGGGGAAAAAAAAAGGTCACATGAGGGCATAGCAATACATTCTGCACAGAATTTAGAGCTGAAGATGTACCAGGGATGGAGTGTTGTACGATTTATGTGCATCTGTACATCGCTTGCTGTCAGTCGTCCAAGACATGTGAGTCAGTCCAGTTGTCTTGATGTATTTGAGGATCTTTCACTCTATTTATCCATAATGGTTTTTCTTTCATGCGAGTTGGCATTTGCTGTTTTCTAAATAATTGGTGTGCGGTGATGTTATGAGAAATTATGGTGCACCACTTCAGACTTTGGCCATACTTTCCCCTGTTTTTTCTCCCTTCCAGTTACTAAGTAATTTGCGAATGGAAAAAGAGGATTGCCGTCTACAGTGGTTCTTAACAAGCGATTTTAAAGCACATAATCTCTGAATCTCCCCACCCTTTCCATTACTTTCTAATTTCTTTGGAATAAAGTATTGGGTCTTTGGACCTGTCTGTAATGGGATTAATCAATACATGATCAATGTACTCAAAGCAAAATATAATAAAACACACAAAAAATGAAAAATGCACAATAATAACTAGGGATATGAGTGACCTTCATATGAATCAGGCGAAGGACCCGAGGAGCGTTGTATATAGCTCAGATTTTTAACTGTTCCTAGCAATATGAATAAACCCATGCGGAGGTTTCTGTTTGTTATGGTTGTTATGGCATTTGAACAATATATTTAAAAAGACAGGATGAACCATAATGTTCATGTATACAACAACAGCAGTTCCACTGAGCGATCAGTGGTCAAGAAAAATCTATTTAATTGTCTTGGACCACTTCATATCTGCATGCACTGAGCACATTCGCTCCTTTCATTCATGGTACTTTGAATTCAAATTGAGTGTTGTAATGTAATGAAGTACGTATGAACTACTTTGTTATTGTACTCAGGTATAATTTCATGTATCTGTACTTTTCTATTTATATTTCTGGCAACTTACTTTTACTCCACTACATTTTCTAAAGAACGTTTACTCTTTACTTTTCTAAAGAAATTGTGTACTTTTACTAGGGGAGCTCCGATCAGGATTTTTGGGGCCGATCACCGATTTCCGATCACTAGAAGCTGTATCGGTCGATACCGATCACCGATTACAGGGTCTACTTGAAGCCTTATCATGTAGCATTATTTATTAAACTATATCTGACAACAATGTAAATTAAGTATTGAAATTACAAGATGAGGAATATCGTGAATTGACAACTGTATTTATTGGCAAGCAACATGTGCAACATGTCAACTTAAAACATAGCAGCATTTGCTTGGTTAGTAATTGGGAACAGCTTAGAGCTTGACAAATACAACTTTCCTGTAGATTGTATAAAAGTAAATAAAATAACAGAGAAGTAGGACGCGAGTCGCCGCAAATTCTGCAAGGTCCGTCAAAAAAATTAAACATCTTTAGTGTAATTTAATGTAGAGTTTAATTAAACATGTTTAATTTTTCGCGCGGAACCATGGAAACTTAATCACAGCGCCAAAACTCGCGGTGAATCATGATGAACAAAGCTATTATCGGCCGATTATGATCGGCGAACGATCAATCAGGGCACCGCTAACTTTTACTCTGATACATTTTCTCGAAGCATCTTTGTTACTTTGTTAATGCTAGAAATACAGTTTATGACTGTTATTTTATAGTTGGAAATTAACTGTCAAGCAATTTGCTGTAATTTAACAGGAAACAAAGTTAAACACGAGGCGTTTAACACAATTACCTACATAATAATGCTTAAAATACTGCTTATTATTATGATAATAATAAGAGTGATCTATAGAATGTTATGTAAAATATACATTTTATCAGTTATTTAACAAAACAAGAACAATCTGTAAAACATCCATTTGTAAAATATATTCATAATATATATGCACATTCTGCAGGCTCTGCTGTTAACGTTACAACTCTGGGAACAGATGATGACCACACCGACTACGGTGGTGAACTCGATGAACTCCATAGTGGTGAAGATCATCATGAAATAATGCTGTGCACTGGATGAGAGATCCTTCCACTGGATGAGGTGACCCGTATATCTCCTGAAAACTCCAACCTGAAAAGACTCAATGAGGTACGTTAAATTAATTTTGTTTTTTGACCAGAATGTTGATGTTATTTAATGTTAGTTATTTATTATCATAAGTCTGTTCATATATCTGGCTACCATGATGGCCAGGCTTAAAAACTCGCCTCCGGAATGTATACCGAGATCCGACGGTACTTTGTACAAGACCTGTATTTTTTATGGTTAGATTTTAATGACCACATTGCAATATATGTAAATATGTGTAAATTCTTTAGTGCAATGTGCGTAAATTTACACACAATATGCATAAATCTTGTGTAATTTGTGTAAAGTGTGTAAAGTCTAAAGTATAAATTTGTGTATCTTGTCTAATAACACAGGCAGACGTGCACACGTCTACTCACTGTTTAAACACTTGTTAATATTCTGTACGATTACTTGTATTTGGAAACACAATTTTCAGTCTTCTTTACATTGATTGCGGTCATTAATCGCTAAGCAACAACATATGCTAGGCTCATGTCATATGTTGGTATTGGAGCATTTTCCATCAGTGCAAATACACATTAAATGCACAATTTTACAGAGAATGGGCTCAAAACACTGTAGAAATAAACATATGTGGTTATAGAATTAATTAAGTATGATTGCTCTTGGCTTCAGTAGTTAGCAACATAGAACTATTTTTCATGTTAAAATTGCACTACTTATGCAATGTTCTTTCTACTGAACTTCAGTTAACTAAACCAATTCATATTTCAGCTTTTTCGTGAACTTTCTCTAACAGCGGTTCCTATTTAGTGAGAAAACAAGGACACACTCAAAGTCACATCACAGCCATGTAAAACCCAATAGAGGCATAAAATCCAAAACACACACAAGTCGTAAACGGGGAGCACATGAAAGCAGCTTTCTTGTCCGATTATATGTGATATCTTTTTTTTACTTGCATGCACAATTGATGTATTTATAGCCAAGAGTAATGGACTATAGAGTCAAGAAACAGCAGATCATCCTGGGAAAGGTCAAAGGTTGGTCACGGGTACCCCCCTCTCGTATTAGCACCTCAAGAGGTGAGGATGGTTCTGATTGGTCACGGTAGGTCCTACAGAGTGTGGAAGACAGGTGGATGGAGAGCAGAACAGCAGGAGAGCAGATATTCAGTAGTAATACAGTGGTGGTGAACACACATACAGTACAAGCATACAAACTTATCAGATGGGTTATCTGTACTACTGAAGGACAAACTTCAGGATAAAGAAACATTATGTGCTTAGACATCTGAATGATGATGTGATATTTTTTTTTCCTTTTTCAGTATGTTACTATGCTTCCTATCCTTAATGAAAAGTACAGCTGTATTGTGTCCTTGTGTAGTCATGGGCTGGTTTCATTTCTAAAGAAGGACAAACATTGCAAAATAAAAAAGAAAAAAATCTTTTTTTTCCCCCGCTTTCTTGCGACATTAGGCTATTAGTAGGACATAAAGGAAATTGCACAACTTCAAAATTGGATACATTTCATCGTAATTTCCTTATTTTTTTCATACCACCTATGAAAGTATGTACAGTTTCAATATAAAGCTGATTTCGGTTATATGCAATCAATTAACTTGTATTTTTTTACTTATTATTATTATTATTATTTATTATTGGGAGTGTTATGGTGACCAGATGTGAAACATCACCATCCTGAATTACCAGCCTGAATTAGATTCCACCAGCAACACCCCTTGTTCTGTTCTATTCCCGTTATACCACAACTAATTGAAAATCATGTCATATGTTTAGTTTATAGTTCAAGTTAACATTGTACCACGTTCACAAGTGGCAGCCATAGTCAGTTGTTCCACAGACTGCTTGTTATTTTAATTAATCAATTTGGCAAGAGTAAGATTACCCTGAATATCACCTTACGTTCAGGATAAGAGTACAACTGCATGTGCTACAGTATATACGTACATAGCTTTAATACAACAGTTCTAGGTGGCACCCTGACATATTGGTTAGCACTGTGGCCTCACACCTCCAGGGTTGGGGTTCGATTCCCGCCCCAGGCCTTTGTGCATGGCGTTTGCATGCTATCCCTGTGCTTGGTGTGTTTCCTCCCACAGTCCAAAGACATGCAGATTACATTATTAATCCTGGTGGAAATTCCTTGTTCTACGAAAGTAAGTGATATTTCAGACGGAACATGTCCAAATGTCCTGTGCTGTTTGTGCACTGTCAGGGGAAATATATCTCGAAGAAGCCACACTCACTTTATATTGAGTTGGCTAACTGGATAACTACCTCCCATTGATTTCTTGTTAAAGGTGTTTTTGGTAAAATTGGCTTCCCTTCTTCCTTTTTATCACCATCTGACGTGCTTTCAAAGTTAAAAGTGATGACCTTGCTAAGTGTACTGTGGTAATTGTTTGAAACTGCGAAGGGAACACGGGTAAGTGGAGTGATGCATGCAGTGCGGTTGTAGTAAATATAAATATCTCGAATATATTGGAACGCAAGTTGTTTAATTTGATTAGCTAATCTTGTGAGGAAAATAAATGCAAGTCGAGCTTAAGTACCTCCCTGCCTTTACCTTACCATATCAACGCTTGTGTTTTTTTCAGCAGTCTTATAAATTTTATGACGACGGTTGGTGTTTCGGATGTGATAGTACCGGAGCGTCTTAAACACACATGGCTACCAGAAACATACCCACCTCACAACAGTGACACAGGGACGATACTGTGGTGAAGGAGCCATGTGATCCCAGTAAAAGAATTTACACAATGGATATGTGTGTATTAGAAAACTGCTATGAGAAAACCATGTGTGTAATTGATAACGTGCATAAACAGTATGTATGAACAGTATTACACACGCATGTACATTACAGCATCTCCTCTAGCTGTATTCAGCTTAACATCAAGGAAGATTAACCGATTGTTCAATCGAATACCTTTGTAGTGTCAGGAATGAAGGATTTCTTTCTTTTTTTTTTTTTTCCACCCCAGTAGCACTTGAACGGTTATGGACATTAGCATTGCCACTTGTTGCTATGGCAGCGATGAACGGAAGAAAGGTAAAGAAAAAGAAATGCTCCAATTATGAGCACTTCAACTTGCACAGCTTCAGAAATGTATCACACAGAGCTGCTGAAAGCCTTCTGACCTGGGTTGTAATCTATAGACGTAGATATGCAGTTGATGGTAGTGTGAGGCAGCGGGGTGGCTTAGTGGTTTGCGCTGTTGCCTCGCTCCTGTAGGGCTGGTAGTTAGAATCTTGCCTCTGTTCTGTCTGAGTTGAATGTGCTTGTTCTCCTCGTTGTTGGTGGAACATGCACTGTGGGCTGATTGATGCTTGTAGATGATTGGGTGATTACGTGCGCATGTATGAGGGGCTACATACATCATTCTTGAATCCGATTGGTTGGAACATGTTGGTACATTTTCTACAACAGAAACTGTGACTGCTTTCTGGCTACAATCACAAGTTTACATCGATGGTGGATTTACCTGAGCTACACCGATCAGCCATGACATTAAAACCACCTCGGTTTTGGGTCCTCTGTTTGCTGCCAGACTCTCACTGTACCCTCAGGACGTGGCTCCAGAAGACCTCTGTGGGTGTGCTGTAGTGTTTGGTACCAGGACATTGGCAGTGGATCCTTTGCGTCCTGTGGGTTGTGGAATGGGGCCTCTATGAATTGGACTTGTTTGTCTGGCACATCCCATTAGTACTTGATCAGGTTTGGATCTGGGGAGTTTGGCAGCCTGGTTAGGGCCATTGAGCTCTTTGCGCCTGCTGGACCCTCTTGAGCGGTCGGGTGAGATGCACTGGGTGTTCCGGTGCTTTTCTACCACGGCTAATTAACATTGACTCTGGCGTTTGGCTTTTCTTTGGGATTGGACTAGATGGGCTGGCCTTTGGTTTCCCTGGCCATGGGTGAGCCTTGGGTGGCCATTATGCCGTCACCAGTCTTGCTGACCATAGTGTTAGCGGCTACAATGGTGTAAATGATTATGCTGATGTAGATAAAAGGTATATGTATAATCACTTGCGTCAAGACCAGCAAACAGCTGAAAAAGTAAATTCTCCAACTCGATTTGTTGGGAAGATGTTGATTAATTTTCTATGACAGAATTTCTGACTGTAGAACTGAACACTGATACGTAGAATCTGGTGTGTAGAAACATCTCAGAATTGTTTGCTATGCTTGTTTAACATTCATGGAACGCGTCTTCATTGTCGATGATTTGCAGCAATCGCTTTTCAAATTATTGTTATGTATTTTTTTGTTGTAATATTAGCCACTTTAATGTGGTAATTGAATATTCCATTTGCCCTGTCTTGATTTTTTAACACACGTGGTGTTTTTAATTCCTTATTGCATTGCTAATTCTAATTCGTACAGTGGGTTGTGCATCGAATTGCCCAGCAGTAGTTTGTGTGTTAGCGTGTTGTGCTAGCGGTTAAACTGGCGTATGATCTGGATTTGGAAGGAAGTCTTGTGATTCATGATTAGAAATCTGAGCGTGTGACAGTCATGCTACTTTGTGCGCTCAAAAGCTCAGTATGACACGTAAATCATGGCTTTGCAGCCTTCTTCTGCCTCACCACAGGAAACGGTTTATGAGGTTCATCACTACCGCATGGAAGTAATCAAACACACCCACGCAGGGAGTTAAATGGCTCTGACCTTATTCTGACAGAAATGCTTAAACATGTCAAGATATGAAGGTGTTACGGCTAAAAAATAAAGTATTTAACTTAATATACTGTATTTGTCTTCTACAAATTTTTAACATAACTGTAGCTAAGTGTTGTTATCAAGCTGCAACCAGTTCCTGGTCCATTACTGCTCCGTCCTGTCAACAGAAAGCGAGTGATTAGGATGGACAGAGTCGCACCGAGAGGAGAAAGAGAGCAAGAGAAAGAGCTGCAGGGAACGTAGAGGGAGAAATATCGTACAAATGATGCATGCTGAGAGAAACAAAAAGACAGAGGAACTGCAGGAGAGAGGGACATGAAGAGCTAAATTGGACGGAATAGAGATCCAAATTGTACATAAAACCATGTCCTGGTAACGCTCGCTCTCTCTCTCTCTCTCTCTCTCTCTCTCTCTCTCTCACACTCTCTCACTCCCCTTTTCTATTGATTGTCTCTCATTGATGAAATCACACAGAGAAGGTAAACAGACACTGGTGGCTTGTATTGTTGCAATGTGGCTGTCAAGCTGCAACGTTAAGCTACTTCGCTCAGCAACGAGCCACACACACACACACACACACACACACACACACACACACACACACACACACACACACACACACACACACACACGACAATGGCACCATCCGATTTCTAGAGTGAAACTTAATTTGCTGTTTTTCATTGTCTCTCTGATCTGTATGAGACAGTATTTTGTGTGTGTGTGTGTGTGTGTGTGTGTGTGTTGTAACAGCTCAGCAGCTCAGACGTTCTTTATACTGCCAAAGAGTTTAAAGCAAGTTAGAAAAATAAAACCCTATTGCACTGAAACCAAGAGTGCTGAGGGACTGCTGGAAATGGAAACACACACACACACACACATACACACACAGCTTTCGAACTGGTGTGTGCTTCGGCTGCAAAGTCCGTGTCGAGCTTAATAATGATGAAAGGAACCTTTCGTCTTCAAAGTAAACACACACACACATACTACAATCTACATTCAGGCAGTGTATGCTTAGTTTATACTAACCCAAAGGAGACACTTATTAAAGGTTTATGTGTGTGTGTGTGTGTGTGTGTGTGTGTGTGTGTGTGTGTGTTATTCAGGTGAAATTTGTTTACAGCATGTTTACTTGATGCCTGGAAATTTAGGTTTCTCTGTCTAAAAAGAAAAATGTCTCGGTTGAGAGTTTTGGACCTCCTCATTTACCCCCAAACAACATAAAAACAGTGTGAAGTGAGACAGACTAGATGTCAGGTAGTCCTTCTTTATAATTCGGAATTAACATGTACTGTATATGTGGTGGGAAAAGCAGACAGAGAGAGAGAGAGAGAGAGAGAGAGAGAGTGTTTATGGGTAAACAGCGGTGCCCCCGGTGACTCTTTGTTTCTTCATGTATACATTCATCCGCTAGTTAAGCGTGTGAATCTGCAGTGCTGTGCATGATCTGGCCTTCAGGCAAACTCTGATTGCTTGGTAAGGAGACGCGTCTGATTGTGTAACTGGAAAGATTTACCTTCCTTCCACGGGTTTTCTCAAGGCTTACCGAGTAATTCTGTTCCAAACAGATCTCGTGTGTAAACAAGCCTTTCCCCAGCCGCTATCTGAAAGCGCGTCCGGTGTAAAATCTCGCATGTAATATCTCAGCATGAAACACTGAAAATATCAGCGAAGACTCTTTTCTTATGCCGTTGAAGACTGCGCCTTGAATAAACTTTGTTTACTACAACAATACTCCTGCATGGACGGCTCGAACGAGTAGATCAGGTTTCATGTTTGTGTCACACATGGTGACATAATCATGTTGTCGTTGTTGTTGTTGTAATAGATTTATTTACGGACAGAAACTGCCACGGTTGCAGAAGTATGTGTCAGTCGTTCCCGTCTGAAGACTTTTCTTAATGTTCCTAGTAGTGTTGTCATGATACCGGAAAAATCTTTGTTTCAAAGTCGATACCGTCCTGAATTTCGATGGTTTTTGATAATTTTACGTTCTTTGTCAGCCAGAGCTTCTAGACTAAAAGAAAAATGTAGGAAATTCTTGTGATAATTTTTGAGGCTGTAACTAATTTGTAAGATACTGTAACTTGAAATGAACAGTCCGAGCACTTACTCATCATCTATACCGTTTTATCCTGTATTCAGGGTCGCAGGGGGGCCGGAGCCTGTCCGGAGACTTGGGGCACAAGGCGGGTTACACCCTGGACAGGGTGCCAATCCATCGCAGATGGATCACAAATACACTCATTCACATACTATCGGCCAATTTGGGAACGCCGATTAGCCTAATTAGCCTGGTGTTTGTACTATGGGAGAAAATCTGAGTACCTGAAGGAAACCCACCAAGCACGGAGAGAACATACAAACTCCATGCACATAGAAACAAGAATCTGGTTTGGACAGGAATTAGGGCTGGGCGATAAAACAATAACGATATGTATCGCGACAGACACGTGATCGATATCAATAAAAAACATGTTCAATAAAACGTAGGGAGTGATACGCTAACAGCCAATCATGTAACAGCATCATGTTTGGTTGCACCATATCGGAAATTGAAAATAAAAGAGCTCGCCAGTGTGGCAGTCTTTTGGATATTATAAGTCTGACCGTAGTAGACTTTATGTACCACTTTATACCCCTATCTCACCTACGCAGTTTCGCACAGTGGCCGTAAGTACGGTTCATCATGATTCACCGCGAGTTTTGGCGCTGTGATTACGTTTCCATCTTTCTGCACGAAAAATTAAACATGTTTAATCGCGGCGGCTCACTGTGCCTAACATCGCATCTCACCGCGAATCAAACCGCATAGGTGAGATGGGGGTATTAGCCGCGCTCACCCTTTTGGAGCACAGCCGTATTCAACCAACATCATCACAGCTGCAACACCGCACAAGCAGCAGACCACCATGGAGAGGTTCTCTGCATCAGTGCCTCATGACAAAGAATCTAAATGGTACAAAGATGTAACAGAGGCAGTGGCATGTCATACAGCCAAAGACATGCCTCCGCTTAGCACTGTCGAGAAGCCAGGTTATAAAACGCTTATACTAAACTTGCACTAAATTCTCAGGTTTCTCTGTTTATATTTAACACTTTGCACTATTTTGTTACAATTTATTAAGCATTTCTTACATTTTCTTTCATTTTGCACCTTAAATGTTAAGAGTTATTTGTTACGTGTTCATTGTGACTTTAGACTTATGTTTACATTTTAATTATTTGAGTTTTCCATGGTTGTTGATATTTCTGTCTTAATAAGTGAGGGGATTATGATCAGAGGAAGGTTAAGTTTAAAAGTAATATATTTTTCTTCTGGTTCTTATTTTAAATGGGTCATAAAAAATATCAATAACTATCGATATCGACCCATATGAAACACTGATATCGTGATACACTTTTCAGACATATCGCCCAGCCCTAACGGGAATCGAACCCGGACCCTGGAGGTTCAAGGCGACAGTGCTAGCCAGGGGCAGGGGTAGTTCAGTGGTTAAGGTATTGGTCTACGGTTCAAATCCCAAAACCACCAAGTTGTCCCTGTTGGGCCCTTAAGCAGGGCCCATAACCCTCAACTACTCAGATGTATAATGAGATAAAAATGTAAGTTGCTTTTGGATAAGGGTGTCTGCCAGATGCCTAGTTAGTGGGCAGTGGTGGCTCAGAGGGCTAAGGCACTGAGTTACTGATCGGAAAATTGTCGTTTTGATTCCCAGCTCAGCCAGGTTGCTATTGTTGGGCCCTTAACCTTATCTGCTCTAGGGGCACTGTATCATGGCTGACCCTGCGCTCTGACCCCAGTTACGCTGGGATATGCGAAGAAGGAATTTCACTGTACTGTAATGTACAGTACAGACCAAAAGTTTGGACACACCTTCTCATTCAAAGAGTTCGAATTTGTATTATGGCAAGAAAAAAGCAGCTAAGTAAAGAAAAATGAGTGGCTATCATTACTTTAAGAAATGAAGGTCAGTCAGTCCGAAAAATTGGGGAAACTTTGAAAGTGTCCCTAAGTGCAGTCACAAAAACCATCAAGCGCTACAAAGAAACTGGCTCACATGCGGACCGGCCCAGGAAAGGAAGACCGAGAGTCACCTCTGCTGCGGAGGATAAGTTCATCCGAGTCACCAGCCTCAGAAATCGCAGGTTAACAGCAGCTCAGATCAGAGAGCAGGTCAATGGCACACAGAGTTCTAGCAGCAGACACGTCTCTAGAACAACTGTTAAGAGGAGACTGTGTGAATCAGGCCTTCATGGTAGAAGATCTGCTAGGAAACCACTGCTAAGGACAGGCAACAAGCAGAAGAGACGCGTTTGGGCTAAAGGACACAATAAAGAACACTATAAAGAAAACTCTTTGAATGAGAAGGTGTGTCCAAACTTTTGGTCTGTACTGTATATGTCACAAATAAAGGCTTAACTTTAACTTTTAAACTTTAAATTACTACACCACCGTGCTGCCCAGTCCCACAAACAAACAAAAATAAAAAATTCCAGAACATGCCCTAATGGTTCCCTTCAAACGTCCCCAAAAATCATTGTGTTGGGTTCCCTTTCTCTTTCTCAAGACATCCGGGGGCCTTGGGAGAACCATATGAAAACATTCAGGAAATGTCCTACAGGAGAATTTAATCAGAACCAAATACATATTGTTTGGAAACAAGTTTGGATTTCTTTTCTACATTCTAGAACAATAATAAAAAACTTAAGTAACAAGAACAACAGCAGTCATTTGTTATTTTAAGACACAAAGGTCAGCTATTCTGGAACTGTTCTTGCAAGAACACTATTATCAAGTGCATTTGCAAAACCCATCAAGCACCATGATGAAACTGGTTCTCATGAAGACCCTCCCAGGAAAGCAAGACCAAAACTTACCTTGCTGCAGAGAAGAAGTTCATTTAGAGTTACCAGCCTCAGAAATCACCAATTAACAACCAGCACCTCCGATTAGAGCTGTTATGAAGTCACAGCAACATCTCAGTATCAACTGTTCAAATGCGATTATTACATAATTTGGATGCCTTCAGCATTTCTGATGATGGCTGCAGCAAGCACTAGGATTTGAACTCGAACTGAACTCGGATCCTAGATCATACGTTCAACACACTGCCACTGTGCCACTCGGGAACATAGTTGCAGAAGTAATCATGGGAATGTTCCACGAACATCCTGAAAAAAAACAATATTTTTGGGGAGGGATATTTCTGGGATGTCTGCACAATGTTACAAGATTAAACGTTAAAAACATTGTCTGTGATACTAAGAAGGAATGTTCCCTAAGGTTTATATTTGTACATGATTTGAAGTGTTACACTGGAACCCGACTGGGATCTTAAGTGACGCTCCCTAACTGGATCCATCACTATAAAGTGCTGGCGATCTGTCTTTCTGAAAGATTCTGTGGGTTGTAATAGGAAAAAATATAAAAATATTTTTGAGTTTATCTTGGTTCTCTGTTCACTCCATAGAAAGAAAATACTCATTGAGTTCTTTTTCTGTGTTTATTTTAAAAAAAAAATGCACATGAATCCCAATTGTGTAGGGAATGTCCCAATATAAAACCAGTCTTACCACACTTTAAACCAGCGCATGAACAGCGGTGCTGAGGGGTTTATGGGCTTGCCTTTTTTTATTTTATATCTCCTTATTTCACTTCAGGTCACCTCTTTTCTGCTTCTGCTTCTCTTCAAATCTCGTGTCTCAATAAAACAAAAAATAAAGCTTCCCGTAGCTCATATTTCAATTTCAATAAGTTATTTTTTTTATGGTACACTATATGGACAAAAGTATTTGGCCAAACCTGTTAATTATTGAATTCAGGTGTTTCGATCAGACTCCTTATTCCCACTAAAGGGCAATCTTAATGCTTCAGCATACCAAGACATTTTGGACAATGATGTGCTTCCAGCTTTGTGCCAACAGTTTGGGGAAGACCCTTTTCTATTCCAACCTGACTGAGCCCCAGTGCACAAAGCAAGGACTATAAAGACATGGTTTGATGAGCTTAGTGTGGAAGAACTTGACCGGCCCTAACACAGAGCCCTGACCTTAACCATACCGAGCACCTTTGGGATGAACTGGAATGGAGATTGTGAGCCAGGCCTTCTCGTCCAACATCAGTGCCTCACCAGGATGAATGGGCACGATTTCCCACAGAAACTCTCCAAAATATTGTGGATAGCCTTCCAAGAACAGTGGAAAGCTGGTATAGCTGCAAAACAGGGACCAGCTCCATGTTGAAGTTAATGTATTTGGATACAATGTCATTGCAGGTTTGGCTGAATACTTTTGTCCATATAGTGTGTGCTTAAAGAGACAGATTCATATTAAACAGATCTTACAACCCGATAGACTGTTTAAAAAAAAAAAAAAAAATTTTATAATTTATGCGAAGTGTCTACAATTATGTAGCAGTGTTCTTTTACTGAAGTCTCTTCTTGATGTTCCTAGGTGGTTACGATTGTGGAATTTTAGAACTCCAAGTACAATGTGATGAACTTTGTGGGCATGGGGGAATTTCCAGCTCCAACTCACCGGACACGGGTTTTGTCAATAGTCCTTGCAGATGGACAGATTCGATCGAAGACTCTGTTGTTTTCGATCAGTATCAGAGCTTCTTTATTGGACTGAGTGACTGAACAGGGATTCAAGCTAGAAGAACATGCTAAAATTCTGTAAAATTCCCTTTTTCATTTGGCAAAGACTTTAGTCCTTGGGTGCAAGACAGAAACCAATTGA
Source organism: Clarias macrocephalus (assembly GCA_011419295.1). NCBI lineage: Eukaryota > Metazoa > Chordata > Actinopteri > Siluriformes > Clariidae > Clarias > Clarias macrocephalus. Next base: position 63,073 of record JAAGKR010000341.1, read on the forward strand.
AGCATACAGCTGTTAAATAAGCCAATAACTGAATGCTTCAGGATAGCATATCTGTGCTAATACAGAGCTATGAACAGTAACTGGTGAGAGTCTGCTGCAAGGCAATACGAGACATCTGTGTCAAGAGAAGGACAGACATAGAGTACTTTGCAAAAGTCTTGCGCCACCCCTCATTTCTTCATATTTTACTTCCAAAGAGAAAGACCTTTTTTGTAGTCTTGAGGAATAGTTCTTCATCCTTCCTGAAGGACTTTTTTTTGGCTCTCATGTTTGGCAGGTTTTTGGGTCTCTCTCTTTTTTTGTTAATCCACAGAGTGACCTATGAATCATCTAAGCATTAAAAAACCATCTAACATAAGGCATGAACCAGTGAGAAACTGGTGCAGATGATGACAGATGATCAGGCCGGTGATTAGTATACTGGTGATGCTGAATCCTGAGTGGTTGGAACAGACGAGAGGGGAAATGAGGTTGATGCTGAAGCTGTTACATAAACATTCTCAGCAAAATAGATTAAATTGTATCCTTAGGCTCTCTGAAGCCTGTCGCCGTTAAACATTTGCTCCCATTTATTTAATTGAATCTACAACATTTAATTTCATTTTGTACAGTACTGTATGTACGCATAATCAACGGGAATGGAACTTGTATTGGGAGGGGATCCGTACTGCACGCCAAGTTTGAATGTTAAAGCCATATTTGTCCCAAGAGTGCTAAATGAATGACTGCTAAAAGGAGGAGAGTAATAGAGGAGAAAAATATGGCTTGGTTTAGAGAGAGAGAGAGAAGGGGGGGCATTTTCATCAAGAGCTTAATTGAAATTTAATATTGTGATGGTTTGTGGGAATTCTTGCTGTGTCAATAATGTCTTCTTTTTACTATTTGCTTAAGGGGAGAAACATCTTCACGTACTCAAGGCTTCTTCGTTTTTTTTTCGTTCTCCCCACTTGGAGATGGAAGATGTTGACTATAAACAAGCTCTGCAGGGACTCGACCAAAAATAAAGGTTTTTAAACACTTTTTGTTCCACTCATTTCTGGAACTGAAGAAACACCCTTGGCAGGCTGGTTTAAACCTTATCTCGGGGTAAATATTAAAACCACATTACCAGAAGTGCTTCACTTTATTATATTTGGTGTCGTCTAGGCTAACGTTGAGAGCGTGTGATGGCTCGAGCACACGCAAGATCCAAGAGGCTGTTATTGGGCCATAAAAACAGGTCAAGTAAACAAAACTAAACTCTCAAGAAGTTTCTTATTTCTTAAGCCTTCCAGAACAAAGCGATGCATAGAGATGGGGAAAAAAAAGAAGGAAAAAATGTCAGTAACCTGACATCCAACATACTGTTCTGTACATCAGTTCAAAAATAGTTAATGCCATCGGAAAACAACAATGCACATAAGTCATTTTTATTATTGTTATTTCTTAATCATTAGTTCTCTACATGTACCACATGCCAGCGCTTGCGGGAAACATTTTGACCTTGTTAGTCAGACTAATAACCACATCCCAACCATCCCCCAAGCACACCCACAGAAACTGACCTCTTATGCTCTCTTGGGCAGCGGCATTCCTCAAGCCTGGACACTTTCGAATTCGGATTGGTTTGAATTAGTAGCAATTGCCAGTAGTCAATTCAAATCAACTGAAATCATTTTATTCAATCAATGAAATTGTCCTATTTCTATGTATATGTGGTGTATATGTATGTTTGGAATGAAATGTTATTTCTTCAAAATTATTGTGCAACACATACAGTGTGTGTGTGTGTGTGTGTGTGTGTGTGTGTGTGTGTGTGTTTATTCTTATATTTTAATTATATTCTGATTTGATTGATTAAACACACATCTTTTGAATTTATCCTTTATTTATTTCTGAATTTTATAATCAGAACTTTTTTAAAATTCAGATTGTCCATTTAAACAGGGCTAGTGCGAGATGAACGCGTGACAATAAATACACCCAAATTGAGCAATGGCAGAATAAGATGTGCCGGTGTCAAGGTTTATGTTAAAGTGCCAGTTATAACATGTACTATATAATAAATGTTTTAACACTAATGGAAAGAATTGCGAGTGTCAGCGTTATATAGCGGTCAGGAATTTGGGATTTTTGCCACAGGAAAATCTTCAGGATGGAGGATTTTGTGTTTCCTGCTTTTCTCGCATTGAGCAAGAAACAGAACAGATGTAAATGTAATATAAAATAAATAATTACAGGAAACTTGTTTTAGGGACGTTTCACAACATTGCATGTAACTAACAAGTTAATAAGTATAATATGTAAATTTCAAATGAATAAAAAAATTGTCATTGGTGAATTTCAAGAGTTTTATTCCTTACATGATCCTTAGTGTTAGCTCACCTCTCCGTGTCCACATGGGTTTCCCTATTGCCTCCTAAGGCTTTCTCTGATTAAATCCCAGGTTGAAGGTCTTCCACTTTAATATCAGATTAAAATATCAACCCAGCTGGGTGTCTTAATTCTTGCGGAGCTCATCTCCTCAACCACAGACTGATGATTAGATTGCTCGCGCAAAGGGAAGAGCTGTCATGACTTCCAGGATGAAATGAATTCATTCCGGCCGTCTCCAGACAAAAATTTTAATACCTACATAACGTGCGTAATGTAGATATCGCCCAGATAATCACATTTCCATCCATTCATATTGCACTCTCCTCACCAAGCCCTTGTCTCATTAAAGGCTCATTATTGTCTTGTTAGGGTCTTATTATTGTCTCACCGGAGGGAAGTCTCATATATGCTGTCACATCGCAATATGGCAGGTTCCCTACTGTACAAATCTGCAACTGTGACTAAACTCAGGAGGGTGTGTGTGTGAGTGTGAGAGTGCGTGTGTGTGTGTGTGAGATCAGCATTGCTTCCTTCTCCTTTAAGCGGTGCCATCCTTTACCCCAATTACCCCAGACACCCAGTGACTTGAAGATGGAGAGTTTGAAGGAGTGAGAAAATAAAAGTGTGTGTCCCTGAGGCTTTGGAGAGAAATGAAAAGGACCAGGGAAGCATGGGTGAGGAACAGATGCTCATCCTTGCTTTGGAGTTAACTGATCTCAGCTGTGTGTGTGTGTGTGTGTGTGTGGGTGGGTGGGTGGGTGGGTGGGTGGATGGGTGGGTGGATGGGTATCTGGGATGATGCGACTTGTGTGCATTAACAGTATAGTTACAAAATCACTTTTAGAAGACATAAAAATATTTTTATTGCTTTGTACATTAGTTTTTTTTTTCCTTCATGCTCTATTTCCATCTATTTTCATTTGCATCTATTGCAGTGGTTACCCTCTATTAACTACGACTGTAGTTCAGTTGCAAAATTGTACTTCGAGTGTTGCACCAATAAAGCTTCATTGGCCTTGATTTTCCATCCTTTTGCCCAAAATAGCAATGAGAGGCTCCAACATAGTCGCAGCACATTATACGAGAGAGAGAGAGAGAAGCTTGTGATGGACTGAAAAACACTTTTTCCATACCGAGCAGAAAAATGCTTGTATCTATCATTCCTTAATGACCGTTTTCTCACAGCCTCCCTCTGCTTCAAGCAGTCGAACATTCACGCTGCCTTGTTCATCCACAAAAGTGATGCATCAAGCTGATTAGCTTTAAATGTGTTGCTACATTTTCCCCCCGTGAGGTTGCTTTTAATGGTCACACGCTGAATCATACTAAAGAGTGTACGTTCGTAATCAAAGACAGGAAGATGATTGCTCTTTATAGTGCACACAACCTTGATTTGTTTCTTTCTCTGGAAAACTCAACCTGTAATCATTTACTGTAAAAAGAAAAAAAAAAGTTATTTAGGAAAGGATGGCTAAGACAAACTACAAGCACGCGCTACTGTAGCTCTGCCTCAGTTTCCAAAAGGTACAATCAGTAAGAGTGTCTGGACCCTCGTATAACCCTTCCTCCAAACTACTGTACATGACCAGGCTAGAGCACTTGGAACCTTGGAAGTATTCTCAACATTTGTGATGATTGGTTGGTTCTTGATGGCCTCCCAGGAACTCCTTAAATGGCACAAACGTGGAAATGGTTTGGATCGTGGTCTTGGATGTGGCAATAAATTGTTGATAATATGCAATGTTGCTATGAAGTGCAAGCTGTGATCATGAATAATTGTGTGTACAGTTTCTAGACGTTGGTGAGAAGTTACCGTTTTTTTTTTTTTTTTTTATCATCATGTGAAGGAATGCAGTGGACTTGGCCGGGATCGTCATTCAACATCTTTAAAATGTTTGTACCGTTCAAATGTTTTACAGTCCTACAACTGTACTGTGTTTGAACTCTTCCGTTAGTGTAATTTGTTTATGCTGCTTCATTCAGTAGAAATTTCATCACTGGTTGAGTTGAAAACGTCTCATAATTTACACTACAGTCAAAAGTTTGGAATAATTCCATGGTCTTTCCTGATTTTTTTCTTTCTTCCTACACTGTAAAATATAACTAAAAAAATGCAAAAAATCTCCTTTGAACAGTTGCAGTTGATATTGAGATGTATCTGCTACTTCTGCTCTGTAAATTCTCCATAATGGCTCTAATCTGAGGTTCTGTTTGTTAATTGGTGATTTCTGAGGCTGGTGACTCTAAATGAACTTCTCATCTGCAGCAGAATGAAACAACCAACCTGATTAATACGGACGGAAAAAGTCGTCGTTTACAACCTGCCTGCAAAAAAAGACCCTAGTTTAAATTTGATAAGGAATGGAGTTGAGTGATCGCCACAGCAGGCCATCTGATCAGCGCAACAACTTCGAACGAGTTTTAAACCGGACGCCCTTCGGGACACAACCCTCTCGTTTCATCGGGGCTTGGGACCGGCACCGCATCCAGTGGCTGGGCTTTGGGCATTGGCTGGGAATTGAACGCAGGCTTTCTGCATACAGTAGCTAGCTTGTTGATGTTAACTAAGCCTAACTACTAGGGTTTAAAATAACACAAATTATGTCTGTTCTGAATTAATTTACATTTAGGCATTTGGCAGATGCCCTTATCCAGAGCGACTTACATTTTTATCATTATACATCTCAGTGTCAAAGATTAAGGGCCTTGCTCAAGGGCCCAACAGTGGCAACTTGGTGGTGCTGGGGTTTGAACCTGGGACCTTTTGATCCATAGTCCAACACCAACAATCATAGTTTAATGATTATCTACATACTGTAGCTAAACTCAAAAAGAGCATGGAAAGCTGGAGAACAAATACTACTTCTCTTTAATCAAAGATAATATTATTTATTGTTCATATTAAGTTTTTTTAACAGTTATAGTCATCCCTTTAACAGAGGAAGTTTCTAACACAAAACTATGAATATATAACTTCATCTCACTGACACAATATAAACGACATTTCGCGTCTTAAACCTACAGTACAGACCAAAAGTTTGGGCACCCCTTCTCATTCAAAGAGTTTTCTTTCTTGTGTTCTTTATTGTGTCCTTTAGCCCAAACGCGTCTCTTCTGCTTGTTGCCTGTCCTTAGCAGTGGTTTCCTAGCAGATCTTCTACCATGAAGGCCTGATTCACACAGTCTCCCCTTAACAGTTGTTCTAGAGACGTGTCTGCTGCTAGAACTCTGTGTGGCATTGACCTGCTCTCTGATCTGAGCTGCTGTTAACCTGTGATTTCTGAGGCTGGTGACTCGGATGAACTTATCCTCCGCAGCAGAGGCGACTCTCGGTCTTCCTTACCTGGGCCGGTCCGCATGTGAGCCAGTTTCTTTGTAGCGCTTGATGGTTTTTGTGACTGCACTTGGGGACATTTTCAAAATTTTCCCAATTTTTCGGACTGACTGACCTTCATGTCTTAAAGTAATGATGGCCACTCGTTTTTCTTTACTTAGCTGCTTTTTTCTTGCCATAATACAAATTCAAGCTCTTTGAATGAGAAGGTGTGTCCAAACTTTTGGTCTGTACTGTACGTGTGTCAGTTTAGTCACCTACTCTTGACCAATTCTATACTGATTTTATTTTTATTGTACTGTAAAATTCTTAAGCAATTACTCAATTATTCAAAATCACCAGATCTGTCAATATAATTGTGCCAGGAAGCTATTTTAATCAATTATAAAGTTGGATGAATGATCAAACTGTGTATCAGCTCACACTGATCTACTCTTCTTCACAATTAAGACCAATTTATTTTACGGCAGAATTTGAAAGTAATTGCTCTTTAATATCAATCTGCTGTTGGCTTGAGCAGATGATCTAGTCTGGTTACCTGATAGACGGAAAGTGCGTCAATCTAACTGCACCCTGTTTTGTGGGTTGAATTTCCCTACAGCGAGATGTTACACAACATGTGAAACAGCACGATCTGACCTTTCCACCAAGACTAATTGCTTGTCAGTGCGACAAAGCGTCGGCAAGATAAAAAATTTTTGAATTTAAATAATCGGTTACAATCTGCAGATAGTTCTGCGTTCGTGTGCACACACCCATCGCGCACGTTTGAATAACTTACAAAGTCAAAGACGCAAGAGTATAAAACACATCACAACAAAGAGAAGGAGCCAAAAGTTGTACTGATGGTAGACACGGTGCACGTGAAAAAAGATCATAGTACTGTACAACACTGCAGTGTATACTTTTGCTACCTGATTGAATGAGTCAAATAATAAGTAAAAAAAAAAAAAATTTAATATATATATATCTTATTTTAAATGTAATATATTCTAATATTTTTATATAATATAATTATTTTAAACAATATAATACTGCAATTATTTTTGTTTTCAATAATAATTATTTAATTGTTATATTTCTTAATTATTGACGATATTGATAATTATACAAATATAAATTATTCCCATAAGACACATTGCATACATTTCTTTAAATTCCTATGCTACAGATTATCTCATAGTCATCGTTCAGCTATTCCAAGATTTCATATACAATTCAGAAAAAAAAAAAGTTTTTTTTTTGTGAGATATTTATATAAAAAATTAACTCTATTTCATAAGAGGCAATTTAGATTTGTATTTATATAAATGTAAATACAAAAGCAATGCAATGTATTTACAATGATAATATCAAATGATGGAGTATATGAATAGCTTAGACTGTTCCGGGAGGAAAAAAAGTGGTATAGACATACTGCAGAGGTATTTTATAATTCCTGAGAGATGAGATTAAAAGTAAAAGTAGAAAATGACCATGGAAATGGCTTGAGGCTCAAAGGGTTAAGAGGTCATCCAGGCTCACCAGACCAGATGGAAAGTAAAATATGCAAAGCTTTTTTAATAGTTTGTTTTTGGACAAGCAAGAAAAGCAACATCAAAATCTGTAAAATGTAATTTAATGACAGGAGCATCCATATCCAGAGGTTCTAACAGCTGGTTCCTCTATACAAGATAAATCTATACGAGATAGATTATATAACACCTCACGTCACTTTTCCTTTAAGGCTTTAATAAAAATAAAAAAAAGAAGAAAAAAAAATTAATAAAAGAAATAAAAAAAAGAAATAATAAAAAAGAAAAACATAAATATATATATATTTTTATTATAAAAAGATAATATTATAAAGTCGTAAAAGTCGTGGAAATCTGTTGCTCAAACGGTGCCTGAACCCTGTTAAAGAAAAAACTCAAGAAGACATTCTCAGTCCGGAGCGACAGGGAAGAATGTCCCCTTGTGTGCCGGGGCGGTAGCGCAAAGCTAAACGGAATGCCGCTCCGAGTTTAGTGTTTGATCTGATGGAGAGATTAGGTGAAATCAAAGGCTCTGCTAACCTCTGCTTAACCTCGACCATGAATCTAATTCTCCCTGCCCTTTCCCTTCAAGCCTCCGCAATATTAGATTTATTCATATTCCATCTGGCTTTGATATTGCACTTGCTGCACAGGGGTCCTTGAATGAAGAAATAGGAGACAGACACCAGACAAACCCATGCACTGTCTCTCTGTCTCTCTTTGTCTCTACTCACTCTCTCTGTCTCACTTTATCAGGCACATAGACACAGTTTCCTCATATTTCCACAGTTCCACAATCTCTGATTGATGTGCATGCCGGTACCTCGGTGCCCGAACGTTTCATCGCAACGGTTTTCACATTTATTTCCGCCTGCAGTGACTCACTGTCCGATAACTCCAGACACGAGATTAGCACTAGATGAAAGTCTTAATCTTTTATATCTAGAGCTGTGCACTTTTTTCTCGGTGCAGCTTTCTGAAACAATGTCTTAAAGTGGGAGTTTAAGTCAGAGCTGAGATCTGACTTTTGCCTTCATTTGCGGTGTAAAAAACACACACACACACACACACACACACACATCAAACGGTCACTGACATCACTGCACTGACGCACAATAGGCCTGCTGGCACTGACCTATGCGGGCAGCATGCTAATGCTAGCCAGCATTTGTGTGTGTGTGTGTGTGGGTGTGTAAATGTGTGTCCACTACTAGCACCATGCTGGTACCGAACATCCAAAGGACAGAAAGCCACCCAGCGGACATGTTTGAGCTTGGTCATTCAACCGTGTGTGTGTGTGTGTGTGCATGTGTGTGTGAGCGCATTTGTGAGCGTGTGTCTCTGTGTGTCTGTTCTTTGCTGACTATTAATCATTACAACTCACCTCCATGTCAGTTATCTCACCACTCTTAATTTAGTTGCTTCATATGACAGAAACACAGGTTATGACAGGACACATAATAGTTGATGATTTATTACATCATCTCCAAAAGCACCTTGTTATTCTTGCATTTAGGTTACGCTGATAAAAATCTAGCAAAGAGATAAAATCAGCGCAAATGATCATAAGTGCACGGTTCTGCCTAGACGTGTTGGTCTGCTCCATCAGGAAGGGTTCGTGTTACTGTTTCGGCTTGCCTCTTATTCGTGCCCCTATGTGTCCGTTTTTTAAAAAGCTTCCCCAGCTGGTGTACCTTTATTTATCTTCCCCGTTGATAAGCTGGTGAGAACCGTAGCGGGAGGGGGAGGGGGGGCATCTCTGGCCTCGGGTTCCTGGTATCCACCCATCTGCTGAAACACTCACCCACAGAGTGTTTGTTTGTCGGGGGATGATCAGAGTGTGACTTTAGGATGCGGCACATAAACCCGAGGAGGTCACACAGGGTTATGAGCGCTCTTACATGAGGAAAAGACGTCGTCATGCGTCCCGCTGGGACGATCGTCTCACCGTTTTTAATATGTTAAACACGTGTTCTGTAAATCTGTCGCTGTTTTTGTCGTTTACCTCCGAAGATGTCTCACTTAAACTTTGTGCTCCGCTCGGCGGGAACTCTTAACCATAGTGCTCATAAATCCTGCTCTGGACATTTTTGTCGTGTTTTGCCAACTTTACATTAAACAAGACGGAGCCAGGTTAACTTTGAGGTTCGGGTTCATTTTTCACAGGGAACAGTCGGCGTGACAAAAATGCCTGCATCATCACTTCTGCGAACAACGCCGCCTTTGTTCAGTTCGACATGAAAGATGTGCTCAGATTAACATTAATCCTTTGTCTGATCAGTTGTTTGGGTTCAACAGACTTACTGACAAAAAGGCTTGGTTAAGGACTGTTTTGTCAACAGTAGCGACGATGAGATCTGCTCTGTGATGAAATTAAAAGTAAATCGACCTCTTCTTTGATGGATGTGCACAAAATTGTAATTATATTTTAACCGACTGTGTACAAAATATAACAAACGTTTTTCCTTCAGGAATAAATAGTAAACGGGAAAACAAGTAAAATTATTGTTAAATGATTAAATAAATTCTTTTGAACAACAAAAAATATATATATATATTTTTTAAATCCGTGTTCAATCTATTTTGAAACACAAATAACAGATTTTTATTCACTTTATTGGAAATCAGTCACTCACTCATCAACTTATGTTCACTCCATTCCACATTTTCAATTTTCTATTTGTACTGTTAGGTTTTTCTCACTTTCTTATAATTTCCTTATATCTTCCTTAATGTATATTTGTACCATACAGACATTTTATATTTAATTTTATTCTTCTTAGTCAAATTTTCCTTTTATATATATATATATATTTCTCAAATTTACTTTGTTTTAATATTTATTTTCTATATAGATATTTTTTCTTATTCCTTCTTAGATAAATAACTTTCTTGTTTTTTTGTTTCTTTCTTGTTCTAAGGTCAGGGCAGTTGCCTAAGCATTTCACTGCATATCGTACTGTGTATGATTTGTGTATGTGACAAATAAAATTTGAATTTTGAATTTTTGATTTTGAATCATCTATTCCGCTTAATCCTGTATTCAGGGTCACGGGGGGCCTGGAGCCTATCCCAGGAGACTTGGGGCACAGAGGTACAGGGCACGGGGCACGGAGTACACTCTGGACAGGATGCCAATCCATCGCAGGGCACACATTCATTCACACACTACAGCCAATTTGGGAATGCCAATTAACCTAACCTACATGTCTTTGGATAGTGGGAGGAAACCCACCAAGCACATGGAGAACATGCAAACTCCATGCACACAGAGACAGGAATCGAACCAGGACCCTTTGAGGTGCAAGGCGACAGTGCTAACCACTACACCACCATGCCTTTATTGGAAATTAATTTACATAAAACAAATACTATTTATACTGTGATCAAGTAAGAACAAGAGACAGGGTCACAGATGCCAACGACTCATCGTGGATGGAGAGTGAAGGCTAAAGCCTGTGGTCTGATCCCACAGGAGAACCGCTGTAGCGCCAACTACTCAAAAATGTAATGTTGAAAATGCTAAAAAAAAAAGAGTGAGACACACACATACAGGGCTGCATAGCTGAAGACCGGTCAGGGTGAAACACCTACAATGGGCACTTGAGAATCAGATCTGCTCATGAAACAATGGATGAAGGTGGTCCGGTCTCTTGGCACCAGGATGCACTATGGGACGAAGATGACAAGCTTGTAAAGGCAATGCGATGCTCTGCGCAATATCCTGCTGGGAAACCTCGAGTCCTGCCGTTCCATTTAGCAGGATAATGCTCCCTGACACACTGGAAACATTGTTCAGGAATGAGTTCAGGAGCTTGAAAAAGCCTTCAAGCCTTCGAATTCCCCAGATCTCAATCTGATTGAGCGTCTGTTGGATGCGCTTGAACAACAAGTCTGGTCCATGGAGGCTCCACCTTGCAACTGTTAAAGGATCTGCTGCTAACGTCCTGGTGCCAGATACCAAAGCACACCTTTTAGAGGTGTAGTGGAATCCATGCCTCAACAGGTCAGGACTGTTTGGAAGTTGCTCCAGGCTGAGCAGTTCTCTACAATGGTTTTTTTTGACAGATCTGAGAAAGACTGATGAATTCCTTTCCATCAGATGCCCATTAGTGACATCATCTTTCTTACGTCTTCTAGGTACTTCTCCTGTATTATTGAAGTTTAGTTCCTCATATCTGGCGTGACGGTGGCGGAATGGTTAGCGCTGTCGTGTAGCACTCGCACCTCTAGGGTCGAGGGTTCCATTCGCACCTTGGTGATTTCTGGCTTCCTCCCGCAGTCCAAAGACTTGCAGATTAGGGTTAATTGGCATTTCAACTAGATTGGCACCTTGTCCAGGGTGTACCCGCCTCATGCCCAAAGTCTCCCGGCCTCGACGGTCCTGTACAGGATAAGCAGTATAGAAAATGAATGAATGAATGAATCCTGGTGGACCTTTGTGTGTGTGTGTGTGAATGGAATAAATTCTGAAAAAAAAATTCAATAATTAATGAATTAATTAAATAATGAACAAGTGTATCCTATTTCTTTCAAGTCTGGAAATCAAATCTTCTCCCAAATCCTCTGGTTAAGACGTATAATTTGAAAGCTTATCCTCATATTACACAGAAATGCATTTAAGGTGATGAATTCAGCTTTAAACGGCGACGCTCCGAGAGCCCTCGTCCGTCACACTCTTGCAAGATTCGCTGATCCATTTTAGCAGCACATTACTTACTGCGCTAAGAGGAATCTTTAACCTACCTAGTGATTGCTGATACACATCTAAGTCTTGCGATACATCCTTCTTTTCAGCCTGAGAATGAAAGCGGAGGGAAAATGGTTTTGGCGATGGTTTCGGTATAGTCTTTGGGAAATGGAACATATTTGGCAAATAAATTAGCGCCATGTTTTTCAGCACTGCACCAGCAACCTGAGCACGCTACATTTAGATCTTTTTTTTTTTTTTTTTTTTGGTATGTTTGTTTGTTTTGTTGTAGAAAAGGTCACTTTGATGTGATGTGACAGGTGGGTGAGTGACGGCGTCTGATGTGACGCGGCGAGTGTGTTTGTTCACGCGCTTTCCCAGACTCCAGCTGACTTTAGGGACAGGGCAGCATCTTGACAGCTGCTGAACAAACAGTAACCCGGGGTTTCATGGTGCCGTAAGACACACACACAAACACACACACACACACACACACACACACACAAAAACAGGCAGGTAAACAAACCTGATCCTGTTTGACCACTGCTCCTGTGAGAGAATGCCCACTCACTCCTCTAAAACACACATACAGCCTGATAAATGAGTTTACATGCATTCATGACAGAACTCACAAACAATGCATTCAAATAACTGCACTATCTAAACACATACACACACACACACACACCGAACACTCGGTAATAGACGTGGACCACACCGTACTCATTACTCATTAACATTTATCCGCTTATCAGCCCGTGGAAGAGTGTATCCTTACACACTGACACAAAAGCTGAGAGGGTGATGATGAATGAAGACCACACACACCCCGCCACCTTACCACTACAATGTTAAGAACAGAGAATAGGAAGCTAAAGAGCTGTGGTGAGAGATATGTCGATAGAGGTGTGTGTGTGTGTGTGTGTGTGTGTGTGTGTGTGTGTGTGTGTGTGTGTCTGTGTGTGGGTAGGGAGGTAGTCCTACACAGAGCTGTTCTGTTTACACTTTCCTTAGAGTTCACTCACTTCAGCATGGAACATAGACGGAATAAATAATTCAAGTCAGAATCCGAAGCCGCTTAAAGATGTCTTGCACTGTTGCTGCTGTGTGTGTGTGTGTGTGTGTGTGTGTGTGTGCGTGTGTGTGTGCGTGTGTGAAGCCTAGAGAGAGATGTTCATGTTTAGTGGGATTGGAGATGTTGATTTCTTATTCGGAAAATGTGTCTCTTTGTGTCGTTCGCTGATGCGCACACAAAACACACACACACACACACACACACACACACACACACACACACACACACACACACACACACACACACACACACACATGAACACTCACACATACTGCATCTCTGATGGACAGCCAGCTCAGCGTAAACACTTAGTTAGTATTTGCCAAAATAAATGGAACTGGAAGAAAGGGATTAGCAACAACAACAAGCACTGCACTTAAAAATGAAGACACACACACACACAGGAAGAGGAAGTCTCGGGGGCAGGGTGGGGGTGGACGGTGACATGGCACCGATTGACAGCCAAGAAAGTGACAGAGGTAAAAATAAGAACTAAAAGGAGCAGGAAAGGAAAAAGAACAACAAAAATAAACGTAGCCGTGGCAGGAAGGAGAATCGGGACGTCCTCGGGGAGGAGGGAGGAGAAGTGGAGGCCGAGCTTGCTCGTTTGACCCGAGCTCTCTGCGCTCTTTTTGTGCCGTCACTCGGTTAACCTGCCCCTACCTAAGGTTAGCTGTAATAGCTTTGCACTGAAACAAACACACACACAACAATATTCATCTATACACACCATACAACACCCATACTATACATATGCAAGAGAATGTAGCTTGATTTCTGGGGAAAAAAATATGTAGATGTGTTTTTGGGCAGTTCTGAAAGTAATGCCAAAGTGGGCGTAACTTCTTTATTAACTGACGTACAGTAGGTGGTTACAATTGCACAGGTCGATAAAGTAACTCATCCTCAGTGTTGGGGGACGTTACTTTTTAAAGTAACTAATTCCATTACAAAATTACTGTCGTTAAAAGTAAAAAGTAAAGTTAAAAGTAATCCATTACATTACTGCTGATAAAAGTAACTAGTTCGAGTACTTTTCCATTGCAGAAAATGAAAAACTCCTTTGTGCTTCCTCATGCATGTTGTTTTAGTCAAGACCTTTATAATTATTCTACCATCATCACTCAGCGAAGTTTGTCCCATAATCTGTTAACTACTAATACCCCTATTTCACTTACAGTACGTGGTTACGTGCGGTGGCTGTAAGTACGGTTCATCATGATTCACCGCGGGTTTTGGCGCCGTGATTAGGTTTCCATCTTTCCACGCGTCGGTCCTCGCATAGTCAAACCGCACAGGTGAGATAGGAGTATAACAGCAGGAATAACAGAGGGGGGCGGGATATCGGGGGCGGGGCTTGTAGGACGACTTACTCTAACACACACACGCTAATGGATTGGGAATGACTGCTGTCTGGCTCATGGATTACATAAATTGTCTGAATAACAGATTGCATTTTTGAAAAAGTCACTAAGTAACTGAGTACTTGAATGGCGGACGGACCTGACGCGTTCGATTACTCGTTACATCAAAAAAGTAATCCGAGTACTCTAACGCGTTACTTTGTTCTTACTTTCATTTGAGTTACTTTGTAACGTTACACCCAACACTGCTCATCTTTTATAGAAAGCTACTCCATAATCTCCATCTCAACTGTATCCAAGATGGCGGTGCGTCAGTAGCATGCCAAAATGGGTCCCAAAGCCAGCTAATTAGAAGCCAGCAAATTAGGTCTCTAATAGATGGATAGTTTTTTGTTAATTTATTTTGTTAATCTATGTTGTCACGTCAGTCTGTCTTGTCTCAGCTAGCCAGCTAATTAGGTTAGCTAGCTAGTTTAGCTAGCTAATTTATGTTGTTAATTTAAATTATGTTGTATGTAGCACGTTGAGGTCCTGGAGGAACGTCGTTTCATTTCACAGTGTTCTAAACTGTATATGGTTGACTTGACTACTTAAAAAAAACTGATGCATTTGCACTATTGTTGAATCCAGCTTCTGAATCCTCTTTGAAAACCGCTTTTGTCCTAGTCCAGGAATTCTCAAACTTAATACTGAAATTTCTGGATCTGATTTCTATTAAAGGTTAAAGGTCCGGAACAACTGGTGATGAGCAAATCACTTTTATTAAACTTGCTTATAACTTAGCCTAGTGGAAACAAATGTGACTGTTTGATTGCAATCAGATGCTTAAACCAAAGGCGCTCTAACTTTCAAGCGGCATGCATTCAAGTGTCAGAAAGATTCAAAATAATGTACGTTCCAAGCTAGTGCAAACGTGATGGTACTGTTTAATGATTTGTTAAGTTAAACAGATCTAACTTTCAACATTAAAAATGACGATTACGTTGAGAGAGATGCTGACAGATGCTCGCGTCACCGTTAACGTTGCTATGACAATAGTGAGACTATTACGTTAATCTAGTAACAGCAAAACTGTTCCGTTTTGCATTAATCTTGGGCTGGGCTCGCTACAGCCATCTGTAAATTGACTATTAAACTAACAGTTTAACACTTTATTACATTGTATTTTTGCGTTGTTGATCTGAGGTGTGGGCTCGGTCCGCAGTGGTCCGGGGCCGGACTAGTTGATGGTTTGTATTCAATGCTGGTTTTCCCTTCTTTACACTTCTTCATCTCTCTGTGCACATTGCTCTTGTCAATATCATCAACCATGACAAAGTAGTAATTGCAATTTGAACAACCTTTGCCAGCTAATTAAAAAAAAAAAAAAAAAAGTTATCCCCACTTTTGCATTACTTTCAGTACAGCCCAAAAAAACATGTACATACATTTTTTCCCAGCAATCAAGCTAAATTCCTTTGTACTGGACCAGGGAGTCCCTGGTGTCAAGAAACAAAATGACACATGAAACACATTCTCCAGTGGAATTTTCACGACTTCCCGTCGGCTATCTACATGTATTTTATTTCCAGTAGCAGTCTGTGTATATGTGTGTATGTGGAATATATAGGTTTTTCATCATTTTTGTTTGAAATGCTTCATGCAGCATGCTCAGCGGAAACAGGAACGGGTTGGATCAACGACCTGCAGCCAAGTAGTGCTGTGAGAACTTCATCCAGTCTCACAGCCCAAGTGGGTTAGTCACGCAGCTGGAAGTAAAGCATGCCAAGATTGTACAAGTTGCTACTTTGAGCAATATAAAACATGACTTAATATCTGGTCAAAACCTTGTTTTATTTTTTATTTTTTGTTTGTTTTTTGTTTTTTTAAATCATTGCACAACTTAATGTGTTATTTCAGATGGCTTCAGGGTTTTGTTCGCCTCTCAAAAATAAAAAATGGAAACCAGCCAAAATGAGTCTTTCAATGATAACATCAGTATAAAGTTTGACTTCATCCAAATTATTTGATTTTAGCAAGTCTTATTCTGATTCTGTGTAGCTGTTGTGGTATAGTATATAATTAAATACAAAATTTACAAATGCCTCCTTGTTAAAATTTTATGATACAACATAAAAAAATATATACTCAATGCAAAACAGTGCAATAGATCTAACGGGTCTTCTAGACCCCCTGATAGTATCAGAATAGAATGACTACTAAATATTTAGTCCATTGAGGGTTAATGTACAACAATGTCAAGCTGAAATTAGAGATGGTGTATTGTTGCATAAAAATCTCTGGTAATAAAATGTTACAATGGCAATAAATAAAAGCTAGTAGCTTTTTAAATATTTTAATCAGATACACAAACTGAATCTGGTGTGGATGAAATAATTTAGATTTTTTTAAACATCAGAATACAACAGTACATGAGGCAACATGACTGACAACAGGTAGACCTGTTGAACAGACCTCCAGTATGTCCACACACACACACACACACACACACACACACACACACACACACACACACACACACACACACACACACACACAAATAATAATCCTGCTTTTTGCCTTTTTTCAATTATTTTATTAAAATGTACATAAGCAAATTAGGTTCCCCCATTCATGTGACCTCATATAAGAAGATCCTGTTAGATCCTCAGGTCCTGGTACTCAGCTCAGCTGTTCTCTGGAAACGAGGCTCAGCAGGATCTTATTTACATAGACAGTGAAATGGCACGTATGGTGTATGGTGGAGGAGTGAATTAAAGGGAGTTTGAGGTGTGGAAAAAGCTTTAACTGGGAGTATTTCAGCTGGAACATTAACACATACAGTACTACTGTATGTGGGAGCTCTGAGAGGTGTGTGTGTGTGTGTGTGTGTGTGTGTGTGTGTGTGTGTGTGTGTGTGTGTGTATATACACACCTTTGGCGTATGCCTTCAAATGCATACAAACTTGAATAACATCCAATTCATCTTAATCCATATGGTTTAATATGATGATGGCCCACACTATGCAGCAATAACAGTTTTGTGAAGTCAGACACTGATGTTGGACGAGAAGGCCTGGCTCACAGTCTACGCTCTAATTTATCCCAAAGATGTTTTATCAGGTTGAGGCCAGTCAAGTTCTTACACACCAAACTCACTCATCCATGTCTTTATGGACCTTTGCTTTGTGCACTGGTGCGCATTCATGTTGGAACAGGAAGGGGCCATGAAATTGTCCAAAATATCTTGGTATGTTGAAGCATTAAGAGTTTCTTCCTCTGGGTTCTTTGGTTTTCTCTGACTGCTTAAAGACATGCAGATTGTGCTAATTGGCATTTCTAAATTGCCCGTAGTGTGTGAATGTTGACCGGTGGTCCTACTGTACCATGGTTGTGCAAATGGGAAGGAACACACTGGTCATCATTGGCCTCTACGATTGGTTGCTGGTTGGACTATAGTGGTTCCTAGATGGATGGATGGATGGATGGATAAGCTCTGAGAGCTTTAGTAAAATATGATACCTTTAAATAATGCAGTCTCTACAGCCTGTATTATGATGATAAAAAAGTATGTTTTTTAAAATTTCGTCACCTGATGTACATGAAATTATGGAATGCAAAGCATTTGCCTTAAAAAAAAAAAAAGGTTCTCACACATGCATTTGAAAGGAAACAAAGATTGCAGGAGCAAAACACGCAAAATTGCAATGACAGACTTAAAAACCAGACACGCTTATGCATACAACGTTGCATATAGGCTCCCTGCCGCGCTTGAAGGAGAAACGAAAAATAGATAAAAGGACAAGCTGCACACGTTGTCCTAGCAGTGTTCGGCCTCCACAAACATAAACCAGATGACAGATTTTTGTTGTGTGTGTGTGTTTTTTTTTTTTTAAATGAATGAATGAACACATTACAACATTCCTGTTTTGCATGTTGGTTTTCCGAGAAAGCACGTCCTGAACACAATAGCCACCAAACACTTAGACGTTACCGTGCGATGTAAAGTGAACCATTTTCCAAATCCTTGAATAAGAAATACTTAGATTTTTATGGAATATTATTTCCATAACCGAAGTATTTATTTGCATAATTCTTCTTGCATGCTCTGTGCAGCTACTGTATTTCTCTGGTTTAGCTTTGTAAATGTGCAAACCAATAAATGCTAACAGGATGTATTCTCCATGACCTTAGCTAAAAAGCACTGTATTTAACCCTGAGGCTAAGGTGGAGAAAGCTAGTTGAGCAGGTCTTGTGCGTGTGCACACACACACACACACACACACACACACACACACACACACACACACACACACACACACACACACACACACCTGGGCAAGTCTGAGGATTAACATCTTTCTCTCACTTTTTTTTTTTTTAACCTTTTCCATATGTTAGCATACACACAGGGTTCAAGTTCAGGTATCTCATAAACGTAACCCTTCACCTAAATGCAATTCTTCATGCCTTTGATTTATCCCATGTTGGAACCGGAGTACTTGAGTCTACATTAAAAGTGCTTAAATACTGTACATTTTATTTAAATAAAAATCCAAAAGCTGTCTGTTCGGCTCAGCTCAGGAGGAGGACGCACTAAACCAGACGTTAGCTCTGACCGCGGGCTTGTATCGACCTTGTTTGTGGATCGTGGGTGAAATTATTTGTCTAGGCGGGCGTGCTCCTGTTAGGTCTGAATGTCTTTCGGTGGCAGGAACGCCGCAGTGTTGCTGCAGGGAAGTTTTAACTTACATCTGAACAGCGGGGGGGTCGGGGGTAGGGGGGAGAGTAGCAGTGAAACCTGATACCTGTGAAAAGTGCAGGATGAGTGAGAGATCGACGTGAAAGTGTGTTACAGTCTGGGAGCTTTCCTTTTTAACATCGGTATTTATTATGAATCCTGTCTGTTCCACTGGCGATACATGACCTGACACAAACTGTGGTATAATACTGCTGCTTGTTACTTATTTGCCAATTTATGCGATTTCTGTTGGCAACACGTACACTGGGGGCAAATGGATACCCTTCCCCTAGGGGTGTAACTCTAGAACACTGTGTGTATCCATTTCTGTGTTTGTGTAGTGCTCTACATATCTGTTATTTTAATAAGAGCTATTTTTACTTACTTTTTTAATATTAAATGTAGAGCATGCCACTATGTCCCTGGAAACCATGTACAGGGATGTTAAAAAGAAATAAAAGCAGCAAATAATAACCACATAATGACATTTATGGATTTCTACAGGTCCTCAAACACAGCTACTTCACTCGCTCAGATTAACTGCATAAATATCTCAAAGGATTTCTATCTAATTTCTTAGCTACACTTCAGGCTATGTTCACATTACCAGCGACTACAAGAGACTAATTATTTTAGGGCTGTCTGAACGCACAAATCTGCTCTTTTTCAGATCGGATCAGAGTCACTCTCATATGTGGTCCTTATATTTCTGATATATACTGTATATTATATTATATAATATATTATCCATCTTAGTCACTTTTAAAAGTTAATTATAAATGTCAACTTTCATGACAAATAAATCTGCTCTGACTAAAACAAACAAAAAAACAAACAGAATTGAACAATGTGGATTTTAATGTGAACACAGGCTTGGACTTGTTTAGAAAAATTAGGGAATCAGACGTTTTACATCTTTATTCGTCATGAAATAACTATCTGGCACAACTGTCCATTAACCTGTTTATCAGTTTGATGGCCAGTTTGATTAGAGACAGTAATTCCTAAACATTTAATGTTAATTAAATGTTTTTTAAATCCGTTAAATTACACCTGAAAGTCCTCGCTTTAATCACATCTTGATAGCCTCATTTTAAATCCCTTGTTCTGATGTTTTGGCAAAAACATGGAAATTGTCACTGTCCAAATACTTACGGATGTGTCTGTAGCTTTCAAAGCAGTTTATTAACCCCAAATCTGGAACCGTTCTATGTAGATTCTTTATATATTACCCATCCAATAATGTACTAGTATTTGTACACATTAAGTGTTAAAAACTCTATACAAATAAAATTGAACTGAATTGAATCTATTTCTGTTTTTGATTTATTACGTTTCCGAAAGCGTTCAGAATCTACTACGAGTCTCAGATACAGCGCTGCTGCGACTCAAAAGCGGCATTTCGTTCTATCGCCCAAATCATGTTCTGGGTCGAAAACAAAGGACAAAAATACTTGCACAATGGATGTTTTTAAATATACTATGTGATTTGTTTATTAGACCTCAGCAGAGATACTGTATAACTCTGCACATAGAGTGTGATCTGCGTGGGCTATGTGGAGCAGCGGCTCTATAAATAAAAGCACATTTCTTGTTTTCATTTTGAAATATCTATATTGGATTCTGTTTAGAACTCATTTTCTGTAATTCTTAATAAAGTATTCATCTTTTATTATATTAGTAATGTGTCTAATAGGCACTTTGATATATTAGGCAGTTCATTGTTTGTTCTATACTCTTGCCTCTTTGCTCTGTTTGTGCTTTTGGCTGTGCATGATGGGTATTACTACTATGTGGCTTCCTTGAACCACAAGGTTGACCAGTGTCAGTAACACTCCTGGGTATCGAGTGTCTTCACCCTGTCCGCCCGATACCACTTCACAACCAGACAAGCCAGGATCATTTCTAAGAGAAAACAAGATGGAGTTAAGATCAAGATTAAAAACTATCAACCGATTTTCAGATGATGTAATTTTCGGCATAAATTGTGCCAAAGTTTAGGCTACATTATCTTGAAGAAGAAAAAAACAAGCACCTTACCAAGACTAAACCTAACTTCTACACTAACTATAAACAATACAAGCATCATGAAGGGTTTTAAACCTTAATCCTAAACCATAAACCCTAACCTTAACCATAATCCAACCCTAATCCCTAACCTTTCACCCATAACCCCTAATTTCTAACATAACCTAATCCTATGTAAAGGACTAGTACAAACAAATGTCAATGAGCACCAGATAAATCAAAGTCTATACTAAAACCCATCTTGAGCACAGACTAGACTCCTGCAGTGCTTCGTTTTTACACTAATCTCTCGCACTTGCTTCTTGTCAGTTGATAGAAAGCCTTTGCTACATTTACTAAAAGACCCTAGTTTATGTTCTGCCTTACTTGCAAACTCATTAAAATAAAATCTTCTGCCAAATGAAAACATGTAAATGTAAAGAAAAAAAAAAAATCAAAAGCCAGCATCAGCACTTTGTGTTTGTTGTCTTTTGGGTTTTGTCCAATTAATTCTTGTTTACTGTTTCACTGCTAATTAACACTGAATCAGACCCTGGGCTAATTTGTGGAATTTAACAAACTCGTTTCTTTAAATTGGGATGGAACACTGTGAAGAAATCATTATAACCAGTTTTTGGTTACAAGTTCCAGTTGACAAGGTTCCTCTTCAAGATGAGGCAACAATTGCTGAATGGTGGGGGGAAGCATCATGAAGGGCTCTTTTCTTCAATTGTCCTTATTAAAGAGCTTATTTGGAAGCGGTACTGAATGTTAGTAGAGACATTTCAAAGAGATGGAACTAACACTATGCACACAAACATTGTGTTTGTTAGACAGAGCTCAAATGGTGTACTGTAAGTAGGTTCAATTATTTTAGTATATGTCCTGCGATTTTCATGAACAACTGCGTCTGCAGGGTAAAAACGTAAACACAAGCAATCAAGTGAGCAAACGTCAAGCCTTTTTAAAATTCATCTGCGCTCTATTTTGTACGTATGTCAAAATCCCCACCCATGAGGCAGATCGTCTCCAACATCAGAAGATCAGCGTCTACTCCTTTCAGCGAAGAACTGTGATCTGAGGATACAATCAGCACAGACTCAAGGTTGCAATCAAAGTGTGGGGAACTGAAGAAACCTCAGACCACATGCACAATAGGTTTAATATGAGCGGTCATTCGAGCTAAACGTTTAGGGTTATCGTGTTACCACTTGCACAGAATTATGAAAAGTTTTGGTTCAAATGTATCTTGGTGCAGTTGCTCAATTGTATCAGAGAGAAACCGTAATGCTTTTTCCGCCATTGGGCTGTTCCCATCGAGGGCTCGCCACGGCGGACCATCCGATCCGAACACAACTTTTGCACAAGTTTTTCCCCTGACGCAACCCTCCCATTTTTATCCGGGATTGGGACCGGCACTGCTTCCATTGGCTGGGGTTTGGGCACTGGGCGGGAATGGAACCCGGGCCCGAGAGAACTAACACCCGTAGTAAAATCCTCTTGTAAGCTGGTGAAATAACCAGCAAATCACAAAGTAATAATGATCATCCGAGCTCCGCTTCTTCTTCTTCCATGATGAATGGTGGTGTTCTGTGCTCTAATGAGGAAACGGTTACATTTAATATCATTAAATTGATCCTCAACCAAACGTTTAATAAAGAAGAACAAGCCAAAGGTGCAATGATATGGATATTTCAATCAATGCACAAATGTTTATCTGACCTATACGCTGAGGTTGAACGCAGTTGCAAATGTATAATTTGGCGGATTTAGTAATCCTTTATCTATTTCAGATTTTGCTATTTTGACCCCCGACGTGAACCCGCCCAATGAACATTCTTATTCTTAGCCTTTGATCGCTTCTACAGCAGTGACATTTTCCACATGACTCGTAGCTCAAGCATGACCACGATTCCTGTACGAGTTGAATCCTCCTCCTCTGCTTATGGTAAGCTCCTTGACCCCATAACTCCCTTAGTCTGTGTCAGATATTACTTCTCCTCCGCATACTATTTTGCTTGTCCATGTTTGGTGCTGGTGACGAATAAGGCCAGTGATACTGTATAAACACAGCTTATGCTATCAGATGCAGATTAGCAACACAAAAAGCGTTTCTGCGGGTTTCCTGTTTCTTAGCCTATCGCTCTGGTCTTTGATCCTTCGCCCTCACCGCCGTCTGCGGGTTTAAATAAGAACATGGAGCAGCGCTTGGGGAAGCTCTCTTCCGATCTAGAATTAGACGTGACAGGTTGTTAAATCAGCTCTTCCGTGCGTGGAATATTGCCTGATCCAAAAAAAAAATCAGAAATCCGATAATTTGAGCCGCCCCTTGGATTTTCATACTTGGCTCTACATGACCGTGTCTGACACGGAAAACGCTTCTGAGTTAAATTGGATCTTGGTAATGGAATGTAAAACGCGTTCTTTCGTCAGCTTTGGCACATTCCGATGTGTTGACATTGCTTCATAGGTGTGTCTATAGCATGCGTTCCATGCTTCATCCTTGTCTTTTATTTTCTTTCTGAAACCGAGCGCGTCCCTCGTTAGCAGCGTGACACTGTACATGCTGACAGGCTGTCTTTCGGTTTTCCCGTCTTCCTGCTTTCTGTCCTCGCAGCACCTCGTTAGTCTATGACCCCGGGGGGGGCAAAGGTTAAAGCTTTCGACGTTTCCTTTCAACATAGCATAGCGCAGTATAGAGATGTCACACACAATGATTCAGGCCAGACATGACAGAGACAGGCAGGGAGTCAGACAGGGAGGGATACAACGAGACAGGAGAGACAGGCAGGGAGACGGGCAGGTGGAAGGAGACACATGACAAGGCAGATAAAAACGAAGGGAGCATCACAGAAAGCCAGAGTGATGGTTAGAAAGAAAGAGGATTGAGAGAGCGGAAGAGAACACGACAAGGGAGAGACAGGAGTGAAAAACAGAAGGCAGAAGTTAGAGCGAGAAAGAAACAGATGGAGAGGACAACAGAGAGAAAGCGAGAAAAGGGAAGCATTTAGGAAGCGATGAAGTCTTGAAGGGTCTCAGCAGGGTAGTTGAAGCCCTTCAGATGGCACTGTTGGCATCGGCATGGCAACCACCATGGCAACAGAATGTGGGTGGAGCCGTGGGAGGGGAGCGGGTGGTTGTGCTGGAGGGACGGGGAGAGAAATGTGCGTGCGTTTGGCTCCGTAACTAATGAACAACCCTCTTTGCACGACACCCGGCTGGCAGAGGGGAGACTTTCAGGCTCTTTCAGACGCAATAATAAGATAACAAAGATTCCTGGGGCAGTCTATGTGTTCTGGAACGTGTTGAGACAGGGGCCCTGACTATACACACACACACACACACACACAAACACACATACACACACACACACGCACACACATACATATCAGTATAGGCACATGTGGTTGTGAGAACTGCCTATGCTTCAGAATGTGTAATTAATCCGAACATAGCAATAATCCATAATAAAAAATAAAAAAATAATCCATAATAATAATAATAATCTGTGTGCAGTTTGATAGATGAGTGCAGGAAAGTCTCTCTCTCTCTCTCTCTCTCTCTCTCTCTCTCTCTCTCTCTCTCTCTCTCTCATCCATTCTCATGGAAGTTGTTCATCTCTCAATCACTTGCTCGCACACCCACTCGCTGCCTCTGTATCTTTCTCTCTCCCGCTCTTTTCCACTCGCTTTTGGCTCGCTCCCTGTCTCCTTACACAGGGGCAACCCGACGATCTCGTGTGAGTGCCAAGAAAGGAAAGATTGGGGTGGGTGGGTGGATGGGTGGCTAACTGAGCTGCTGCAGCTACATTCATTCATGTTAATTAAAAGTCATAAATCTCTGATAGTTTTGGCCTTGCAAGCATAGAGGCCAGAATCTTTCTTTCTTTTCTTTTTTTTTTTTTTTTTTTGGGGTGACCTTCAGACCCTTTCTCACACCCTCATCACAAACCCAACTATAGAGCATTCATGCTCTGTCATTTCTCTACCGCCTGTCTCAGGAGACAAAAAGGAAGAATATTTTTATGCTTTTTGAGGGGGAGAAGATGTCACACTCTTCTCCCAGGACAGACAGAAGCGAGAGAAGCGTGCGGTGGAAAAGTGGAGCTTCATTGTTTACATGGGTGCATGGAGGTTGAACTGACATGTGCATTCATCTTTAATGTGGCATGTTAAAATATGAATCTGCAAGCGATGCACTGGCAAAAAAGGAACCTCACAGAGCGCGAGAGAGAGAGAATGTGATGGAGAGTGGCAGCGAGAAGGAGTAAAGAGCAAGACATGGCAGGAGAGGAGGAATGAGACGGACTGTCAGAGATGTGTTTCAGGGCCTTGATGCTTTCTCTGCTGTCTCTTCACCTCTTCTGTTGAATGTTGCATTCAAATTCGCCGCATCAAATGATGCATGTCCTGCACATACTTCCTGTTCTGTGTGAGAGCCTCGAACATTGTGTCAATATGTTCAGGGAGAAACAAACAACCAAACAGTATAACTGCTTAGTGTGGCATTTTAGATGTAAACGTTGAAAGTAAAAGTCTTCCAAACTCATGGACAAACCTGGGTGTATCCGGTAGTCCTCATCCAGAATGAATATGAAACATAAACAGCCATGGAGGATCAGTATTTATATTCGATAAAAAAAATGCAATGCAGAAGCGATGCCATCCATAGTTGCACTGTAGGTGTTTAATCTGAATAGTAGAATGGCCAAAAGTATGTGGACACCCGACCCTCATGCGCATACTGTATGTTACATGTACAGTATGTTATCTCTTGGCCAAAATTTTTTTAATGCACACAATTGTCTAGAATCTTTTTTTTTTTTTTATACTTGCATGCTTCATCAGTTCAAAAAAAAAAAAAAAAAAAAAAAAAAAATTGGCCCAAAAAACCTCTTGACAACGTCCCTGCGTGCAAATCAAGCCCCACGAAGACATGATGTGTCAAGTATTGAGTGAAGGAACTCAAGTGTCCTACATAGAACCTTGACCTCAACCTCACGGAACACCTTTGGGATGATCTGGAATGCCAACAGCGCTGCGTGAGTCCTTACCTGACATCTGCTCTGCGTTCGTACTTCTGCCCATTTAGTATAAATTGTCGAAAATAAAGCAATATTCAACTGCATGCCAACTCTTACTATTATTATACATATATTTTCATATGTAATGCAGTGTATTAGCAATCCAGCCCTACAGTCTTTATGCAAATCGATCCTTAAGCAGTTGTCTTTCTCACCATTAGACCCTTTGCATGGTTAAGCATATGTACATACTGTATCTGTGCATGCAAACGTTGTTTTTATTAGTCTCATGGTTTGAAAGAAAATCCATACACATTTCATATTTATTCACTAATTTGTGTGTGCACTTCCACCATCCTACAGTTTAGTCACTGCTCACCCTCTACAGTATGTCCCTGTGCTACAGTACTTGTGAGCTTGTCTCGCCTTCCCTCTTTTCTCTTCATGTAAACTCTGCCTTTAGTTCTCTCGCTGCACATCCTAAACAATGCATAAAGAAGCCTTCATATGAAAAGATACTGATAGCATTACATTTTAGGAGTGCTCCGATTGATCGGTCGCCGATCATAATCGGCCGATAATAGCTTTGGGAAGTTTGATCGGCAGGTCTGGCAAATCTACGTGTTGTGTGAAAAAGACAGTACATTAGCAATCCGCAACCTGTGTAACAAGACACGAATCTCATCAGACATTTGAAGGTTAGTCATGTAATGGAACACGAGCAGTTTTCAAAGTTGTCTAGCGCTAAGAGAGCGGGAGAGTTCAGCAACTCGCGCGCCACCGCTCACTCAGCTGTCGGTAATTCCCCTATCTCACCTATGCGGTCTCGCTCTGTGGCCGTAAGTACAGTTCATCATGATTCACTGCGAGTTTTGGCGCCAAGTTTCCATCTTTCCACGCGAAAAATTTAACATGTTTAATTAAACTAAACATTAAATTACACTAGACATGTTTAATTTTTTGGGGGGGACCTTGCAGAACTTCCGGTGACTCACGTCCTACTTGTCGGTAATTTTATTTAATTTTATACAATCTACAGGAAAGTTGTATTCGTCAAGCTCTAAGCTGTTCCCAATTACTAACCAAGCAAATGCTGCTATGTTTTAAGATGCCTGGTTGCACATGTTGCTTGCCAATAAATACAGTTGTCAATTCATGATATTCCTCTTCTTGTAATTTCAATACTTAATTTACATTGTTGTCAGATATAGTTTAATAAATAATGCTACATGATGAGGCTTCAAGTAGACCCTGTAATCGGTGATCGGTATCGGCTGATACAGCTTCTAGTGATCGGTGATCGGCCCCAAAAATCCTGATCGGAGCACCCCTATTACATATTCTAGAGATTTAATATCTTGACTCCATTTAATATGATTTATAAACTCAACACATCTGTAGATTTGAAAGTAAAATGTCATCAGTGGAGCATCTGGACGGCTACATCTCTATGAACACAGCGATGGTGCACATTATCACGTCCCACACACTATTGCTGGACAATTCCTCATGCTTCCTCATGAACCACTCTTTCACTGAGTCCTGGAATACTTCATCAGTGCCATCAGGGAAGGAAAACTCCATAGAGATGTGATAATCTGGTCATTCAGTACATTCAGGTGGTCAGTACATAGTGTTGCCGGGTCTAGAGCTGAGCAACTGAAGCAACACCAGATCATAACACTGTCTCCAGAGGCTTGTACAGTGGACACTATGTATGATGGGTACAGCCTTTCATGCACTTCCCTTTTTACCCTGACACGCCCATAACTCTGGAATAGGGTCAATGTGAACTCATCAGACCATGTGACCATCACTATTAAACATATCTATGATCTCTACTGATTATTATTATTATTATTATTATTATTATTATTATTATTATTATTATTATTATTTATTTTTCTCCATTTATATTGCTTTTTTCTTTTTTCTGACTGCATCTCTTACACAAAGTTTCATTAAATTTTTTCAGGCAGTATATATGGAATAAATCTATTCAGTGATGACTGATGGATGTCCTAGTTATACAAGATGATGATAAAATCTTTATTATAATAGGACATTTTTACGTAGAGCGGTAACTATCATTGGAGATTGTTACTAGCTCATATACATAATGAGCATCTCTATATAATGATACAGTAAAACTGTAGTCCAGCAATTTCCATGTCAGAACTATGTCTAAAAAAGCCAATTCTGGCTACTTAATACATCTCCTAACCCTGTTTACAATTTAGAAAATTCTGATTAGCTGCTATAGGATCATTCTGGAAGTTTCCTGCTTGTTTCATAGAACAAGTTTGAGTTGAGTGAAGGTTAAATTGCACATGAATAACTATAAAACTGGCACGGTATACTGTACGTGCCACATTTTTTAATAAAGAGAAAAAAAAATCTTTGTGTCAAGCAGCAGTGATGAATAGCCCCTCTGAGGTCAGCATTTTTATTGAATGGAGTTGACCATCCTCCGTCAGCTGCCGCAACATTGCTTAGAATCAGGCCTAATTGTAGGAGCGCTGGAATTCTGATCATAAATCAGCTTTAATGCACTTCTGACATTTCCTGTTTCATGGTATATTTTATACCATACACAAACACTACCTATATGACGGCTCAGACAGGAGTTCAAATCCCCACACTGGCCATGAGATATACAGTAGGAGCGGGATTTAGGGCTGTCCAAATTCAGTTCTGTCACCATGTTGTGCTTTGCTTTAATTAGGAGAGCAGGCAAGAGCTGAAATCTTGAAGCATATAAAATGTGCTGGACAGGAACATGCAAGCAAAGAACTAAGTGGACAATGGACTTCCACATCTCCACTTCCACAATGACAGGAATATTCTCCAGATAATGACTTTAACTGCTTTAGCCACCAACGAGGACTAATGAGAATGCTGTCTAGTTTCTTTGAGGTTGCGCAGACTGTAGCCTCCAATTCCTGTTCCTGGCTGATAGGGGAGAAACCTACAGATTGCGTTTCCTGGGATGCTTTTCCGTCCAACGAGCAGGGTTATTTAAGTTACTACGTCATTCCTGTCACCTCAAACCAATCTGAACATTCACCTCTGACCTGTCTGACTGATTAACAAGGCATTGTTTTAACCCACAGGTTAGCCACAAATATGGATAGGAAATGAGTAGAATAAGTACAAACATTTAGGCTAATGTTAATTGTTATGAATAAATTGCATGTTTGACTTTTTAACATTTTGTTTTTAATATGTAAACTTTTTGGCTGGGCACATTTGGAATGTGCTTAATGTAACTCGATTGAGCCATCTCTACCACTCGGTTGAGGTATGTTGTGCTAAAAAGCAATATTGCTTTAGAGCACACCACAAGAAAGTGGATCTAATGCCCAACTTACTAATTAATAATAATTACTTACTAAATAAGTTGTTATTATTATTATTATTATTATTATTATTATTATTATTATTATTATTATTATTTAACTTTTGTATTTGTAAATATATTCATACTTTTACCATGAAGTGCTATCTCAACCATTTGGAACAATGCTGTTTTTTGTTGTTGCTGTTGTTTGTTTGTTTTTAAACAATAAAACAACACAGAATTATTATTATTGTGACAAGGAAATAAAAAAGCAATAAAAAACCTATATATATATATATATATATATATATATATATATATATTTTTTTTTTTACTATGGTAAAGGGATAAAATATGGTTATAAATATATAAAAGATATGTTATAAATATATAAAAAAATTGTCAATACTTAATTACGTACAACAAAAAACAGCAATCGTAACAAACACCACTTGATTGATTATTTGTAAATGGAGATGAACTTTTATTAACCCTAATAAAAAAAAAATGTAAATGCACAAAACCTAACGACAGACAGGAATCGATCTGAAAACAGGAACCAGGTCTAGGACTCTGAATTAGCTGGAGCATTAGCATAGCAATTAAGGAAATAAGGAAAAACTGAACAAGACAAGACAAAAGAAAACACAACCGTCAACTCAACAGAAGCCAGACAAACTCCAAACTCAAACAAAGGCATTAAATACAATGTAACAGGTTCTGATACAGGTGAAACAATTAGTCATATGACTTTATTGAAGTCCATGCTGGGAACTGAAATCTGGACCAAGTGTCCCAAAGTACAACCAAGAACATTCTGTATGATGACAAAAACAAGTGACGGTTCCCTTGCTTTAAGTCCGGTAGAAATAGTTCTGATTTGCAATTTTTTGACATTGAACCTCAAAGAGTTCCTGTAGCAAAAGCTCCAGCCATGCTTACTAACCAAGCGATTTGCTAAGGTCATTATCCCATGCAGTTTCACACCTGCCCTTACAAGCCTAAAAGCCAGAAACCTAACACACCACAAAGCAAATTTGACTCACTCATGTATTTTTAAAAGATGTTTAAACCTGTCATAATAATGATTCACGTCACACCGTGTTCACTTGACGCCGTATCGATTTCATGATTCAGTGCAGGCTTCCTTGGAGGAGCTTAAAATTACTGGCTTGAAGTTGTTGAGAATGCAAAAAAAGAACTATTTTTTCGAGCCGTGATGTGAATTTGTTAGTATAGGATGTACCATAGTGGAGGATCAAAATCCTACAACGTACAAAGATGCATGTGTGATGAGTTGCGTGGTTGATGCCTCGCTTAAATTAGACCGATGGTAAGATGTTGCATCCTTACCCAACCAAATCCTTACCTCAAAAACATTCTGTAACCTTTTCAAACACCACAAAAATGTTGATGATCGGAGATGTTCATCCTCCAGGCTAATTTAATTTACCGTAGTGTAAATGATGCTAGACTTCAGTTCATATCTCACTGATGTTTTATTTTCAGATGGTTTGTTTTGGATTATTGCTACCTATAAGATGTTAAGATCTAGTCCTCCCTTTCTCCATCATTAAAGGCCAACTGTGATAAGTACAGACATGTTGCCATAAGAAGTGAGGGGGGAAAAATGCAGAATCGCTTAAAGGTTAGATCACTTTACAGCTTCAATCTTGCGCGCAATTAACTTGAACAAACAGACATAATTTTCCATTTGTGTGTAAGTGCACCTTCATACCGAGGCATACGCTGGTGTGTACTCATCTCTCCCCCTTTTAACTCTTCTAGGAAAGTCCCAGTGTTTCCCGTAATGGCTTGTTGCCGTGCCGTGATTCTGTGTTAAACATGATATAATTAGTTTGTATAATACAACATAAGAGGCCTTGACATTTTCCTTCCAAAATATAAATACAAGCTTCAAGTTCATCAACGTTTCCCCCACAGCTGACACCGGAGCCATACACTTCTAACAAGAGTGGGAAATATGTGAAGGTCTTCACATATAAATAGTTTTTTAAGATATCATGAATATAACTTCTCGCCTGTCTAAAAAAAAAAAAAAAAAAAAAAAAATCCAGGATAGCTTCTTTCTTTTATCGATCCAAACCATGATGCAACTCAGATTGAGCATTTGTCTCATGTCTTCTGTCAGGAATCCATTCACATGTTGTTGGTGTGACTGAAGGCTGTCAGGAATGTGCTAGTGTGTTTGTGCATGTGGCTATCGCTCATGTGGAAAAAAAAAAAAGCCAATTTGTTTGCAGTTATATTATATATTATATTATTATAATAATATTATGTTGTTATTATTATGTTAATTATATATTATTATTATTATTTCAAATAAAATCAAACAGTTTTCCTTTTGGACAAGACAGAAGTAAAAATTATCTGATGTAGTGTGTGTGTGTATGTGTGGGTAATATATATATATATATATATATACACAGTATATATAAGTAATTTTTTTTTACATATTCAATTGGTTCTATGTAACCTATTAAGGACCAATTAGCAATTAGCTATTGCAATAGCAATTAGCTATTAATTAGCTTCACCTGATTCAGTTTACAAAAAATTTTTTAAACAGGGATGATCCTTTTCCAAATCAGGGATTGTTTTTTATTTTTATTTTTTTTTCTGACATGTTGGTGTTATATCTTTCACTTAGATATTAAAAATTGCAGTAAAAAAATAGTTTAAGAGGATTGATTTTTTATTTATTTATTTATTTATTTTGTCAGACAGGATTTAAAAAAGAAAAATATGTTGTAGGACTAAAAAAAATTAATGATGATGATAATAATATACAGACATCACACCATCACACATGGCGTCGTGTGCAGAAATATTGAGGCCAAAGTGACATTCAACGTTTTAATGACAATTTCCTTTAAAAAAAAAAAAATGACAAAGATAATAAGAATTATAATTTTTGTTTGCAGTAAAATTGCTATCTAACAGTCAGTATTTCGTATGAAGTCATTTATTCCTTAAAGTCTACTGAATCTGTTTGGACATAGAGTCAAAAAGACGTCTGCAGTGTTCACTCGTTTAATCAGTTCCTGCTTGATTGCTTCCTGAAGCTCATGTACACAAATTTGATATAGAAGAGGTTTTAGCAGTTTTAGTGCAGAGGTGCACACAGTAAAAAAGTTAAAGAAATGAACTCTTTTGACTTAATCCAAGCACCGACCACTGGCTTACTGTACATTGAGTTTCTCGGGTTCATCTGTGTATCACCTGATTTTGTGGTTGCACTGTACAAACACACAAACGCCCCTTCATTTAGTTTAGATCCGTATCTTTTCCGCGTCAATCAGTTTTTCGGGGTGAACAATGGAGACCTGACAGCGGCGTATTATTTACAACCACAGCGGTTGGACAGACTCTGACTGGCTCAGATCTTTCACTGAAATGCACGTGAAAGGGGATGTTTTCACAGGCCTGAATCAGCAGAGTCCACCGTTTCCTTTCCATGTCGACCCGTGCGTGTTTGTTTTCCTGCTATGGCACTTAAAAGTAAGCCTGAGAACATTTAAATGCAGCTTCACACTCGTCCTGCTCTCTGAACCACAGTAAACAATTACTAAGCCGGTATGTGCAGTAGCTTGTTTAGCTTTTCACCTGTTGACGTTGGTATCTTTTTTGGTGGTAACGTTGTTGCTTGCCACACACACACATTTACAGAGGAATGTGACTTTGTGTGAGGGAATGCGGTGAGGACAAAAGTGCTGCCCGCGTAGTCATCAGGGAAATATGCTGCCACCCATTGAAGCCTGTGGCGTTTAAATGCAAGTATGTTATTCTTAACAACAACTGTAGCTAACTCATTCTTTTATTCATTTATTTCTTTAGAATTAACCGTTTAGCAATTGTCGCACATGAACTGCAGATCCGGAAATATTACACAATATAAATAATTGCATGGTGCTAAAATTAATATGGAGCAGATCCAG
Organism: Clarias macrocephalus; assembly: GCA_011419295.1. Lineage (NCBI taxonomy): Eukaryota > Metazoa > Chordata > Actinopteri > Siluriformes > Clariidae > Clarias > Clarias macrocephalus. The sequence continues at coordinate 96,454 of JAAGKR010000341.1, forward strand.
TGTTGTGCATATATTCATATAAAAATTCAATAAAATAAAAGGATTTTTTTTTTTGATAAATAAAAAGTCTCAGAGAATGGATCAGCTTAGTGTAAGTAAATTAATTGGCATAACTTGTAACATTTAATCTCTTCCTGAAAGTATATAGCATTTAATCAGTGTTCTGGATCTAACACTAAATTGACCAATGTATACAAGAGAGCATTTCAGCTGTACCATGAAACAGACTCGAATAACCATATCAAGTGTTGATTTGAAAACTGTTATTAAAAAGTTGTAAAAAGTTATTGACGTGACATTTTCACATTATGTCTGAGTTATTCTTTAATAATAAATTTTAACATGATACAACTGAAATAATAATTGAAAAAAAAAATGTATTAAATCAGCAGTTATCACTGGTATTGTTCCCCCTGGTCATTTCTTCTTTATTTCTTTTACTCTTTGTATTTTTCACACAGTTTTGTGTTTTTTTGTGCCTTTTCTGTTGCTCAGTTTTGGACTTTACCGTTTAAATGTAAAGGTTTAGTCGGGAAAAGCAGATGTTGTGTTTTAGTGTATCAGGTATAGTTTGGGAGGAACTCTATGAATTATACCTAGTGTTCTTTGTCCCGTGCTATGGTTGACATTTGCATGTAATTGCTCATGAAATTTCATTCTTTATATTTAAACACATTTAAAGGTTTACCGCTATTCTACATTGTATCTTTATATTTTAATAATGATGAATAATAGGTTTAGGGCATATTTAAACAAATGTATAATATCTATGGATTATTATATTTAATTAATGTATTACTGTCATTATTATAAAATCAAGTTATTTTTACATTTACATTTAGGCAGTTGCTCTTATCCAGAGCGATTTACATAAGTGTGTTGAAGATTCCATTATTAGAACATTTAAATAAATAAAAATTTTAATTAAAAATAATGTAGCCTTATTAAGGATCTATCCTGCTCATTTATTTTAAATACATTTTATTTTATCTTAAAAATAAATAAATAAATAAACAAAGATTTTTGCATATACATGAGAACAAGGCATATAAAATTATTTGAATAAAAAAAAAAGCATTTCAAATGTCCTGTTTTAAATAGTTTTTTAAATAGATTTAATGAAAAATCTAAAATTTTTCTTAGTGTCTTATTTCTCAACATGCCAGGATTAAAAATTATTACACCTTTTATTGGTATTCTTATTTTTCTTATTGTGATAAAATAACTACATCTTAATGAAAACATTTCTTTGCAAACCTATTAAAAACTTTTATGAATTTCTAAAATTGCGCAAACTCTTAAAAAAAAAATTTGTAAAAAATAAAAAAATAACCAAAAAAAGTTGTTTATAACAGGAGACTGTACTGACTAGCTAAATACGCAACATCATCGTATTTCCCTGAAGAACCACTAGAGGCGCCAAACATTTGCTAAAGTGTACGTCATGTTTTAAATGGAACAAAAGGCATCGAAACGATAGGGTTAATCAGTCACTTTGCAAAATACAGGAGGAATATGTAATCAAGCTTCAGTTATATTCCAGTGTTTTTGTTTTTTGAATTGAAGCGGTTTTATGGTTTGACTTGCATGTCAGACTGTAAATGGATGAAGAAGCTTTTAACATTGATTGAATGCGCTTCCTTAAGGGATTGGGTCTGTTCTTGGGTTTTTTGGGAAGGACTTTAAACCCCCCCCCCCCCCCCCCCTTAAATGGGAGAAATCTGCTTGTGTCTCGCTGAAAGCTTCATCTCCCCACAAAGTGCATAAATGTTTTTTTTTATTTATTTTTATTTTTTTTACGGCACGCCGCTCCAGGCCCTATTTGCTGGAAATGTTGCCATTTTCCTTTCAGGGTGCATCAGCAAGATTTGACTTTAAAAATGATCCTTTTCGAATCATCATCAAATTTTTATATCGAGAGCGCCTCGGGGTGATTTATTTCATTGTAATAAGACGGGATTAGCGTAATTCTGGGGATAGTGTTTGTCTGGTTTCTATGTCACCTGAACTTGAAGTGCGTTGCGTATTTCAAGACAATCACTGTTTGCCTTCAGCCGTAATACACAAATCAATCTCTTATAGCAGCCAATCAGTTTTAATGACCGTTTTGATTTCGTATTGCACAATTCATTTATTCAATGCCTCATTGTTGTTTTGTTGACTTAAAAAGGTGCTTATTCATCAGGCATGTGATTGAGTGTTGACTCATACCTTACAAAACTGCTTGTCCAAGGATATTTTTATAATTTTTTTAAATTACAGGTGTGCCCAGAACCATTAGGGCGATTGATTATAGGTTTTTATGTTTAGGGACGCATCAACTAGGTTAAGAACCTATATGTTCTTATAATCTCGTATTGATTTTAGTGTCTTGGGCTCACCAGAGCACTAGGCCTGATCTTTATGAGCGTCTGAGTAGGCTGTTAGGGGGGAAAAAAAACTGCACGGTCTGCACACTTAGTCTGTCAAACCAGACCAAATTTCTGACTGATCATGCATTATAAATAACAGCATGTCTGTCTGTGCATGGCGGGGTGAAGCTTTATTCTCGCGCAGGCTCAGGATGCGAGTTGAGGGAACATCTGACGAGATCGACTCGTTGCTGTGGGTTTTGGCATGAAAACCCAGAGGCTGTTGCTGGTCAATCAATGATCCTCTTCTTAAAAAGCTGTTTGAGGTTTGGCTAAAAATATCCATATGGAGAATAGATCTCATCCTCCTCGATCGCCGTGCACGTCGTCTCTCACCATCAGCAAGCCGTTTTGTTTTCAAGATTACCGTCGTGTTCGGTAAAATTCTACTCTTTCTTTCTGTTGTAATCTCCTGACATCAGATCTGCTTACGGTTGGTTTATTTGCATCTGGGAGAACCTTTAAAAGAATCCTAGCTTGTGAGATTACATTAAATTCAAGAAATAATAACAAGAAACATAATTTATTCATATAGGAGCTTCCACTAATTATCTGTTGAGGTTCAGGGTAACAATTTCATCTTCTTCTTTCTGAGTGTAAGGTGTGTGTGTGTGTGTGTGTGTGTGTGTGTGTGTGTGTGTGTGTGTGTGCGCGCACAAAAACAGACAGCTACAGTCTGGTAGGCTGTATGTGATAATTGTGGAGAAATCGATGGGTGGAAATCCTTGGGGCCAAAGCACTCCTTCACTGAGCAATAAGAACAATTTTCCAGCTGTGATTTGAACAAATGGAGAAAGAAAAGAGCATAAAAAAAGCACAGAGGCCTTGTAGTGTTCAGCTCTGGCCTCACACATGGGTATTGAACAACAGCAAATTATTCTGTAGTGTTGTATGGTGCAATGAGGAGAAAGCATGCTTGGATAAAAACAAACCCAAAACCAAAACCAAAAAAAAAAAAAAAAAAGCGGCACACAAACTCTGTTTTTTATGCAAAATTTTCAAGACAGAAGAAAAGGTACAGTCACCAACTCTGCCCCCTCATGCGGAAATGAACCAGCATATCTTTCTTGTGAATTTCCTTTTGTGCGAAATTCAATTAAATCACTTTAACTTGTTTCAACTCAAACCACAACCTCCTTGCATCCTACAAGCAAACACACATTTAGACATGCACTCATACGACATGGAACTCTCAATCAGCCTACAATCCATTGACGTGCTCTGGCCTGTGCTACAAGGTAGAGTACTCCCTGGATGGGGTGATGGCAGAACAGGGAGGACATGCACATGCTATGGTCCATGCACACAGTCAACATTCGAACCCCGCAATCCCGGAGATGTGCGACGGCAGTGTTAACATGCCGCCCTTTGTATTGGCCAATGAATTAAAAAAAAAAAATCTATTCCATTGGTTTGTTCGTCTTTCCCTGTCAGTTCCATAAGGTTATAATTGTAGTCGTTCTGCCCCATGCTCAATCTCTGAATGTTGTTTATGCGTGGAAGAGGAGCAATAGGCAGGACTGCTAATGATATTATCAATTCTTCATTCGTCTTACAGTATGGTACAGTAGTAATAAAAGCAACACCTCCTGAGTCAAACTAAATCTTTTATTATTAAAACTGACTTAGTCAGAAAGAATGCATAGGGTGACTGCCTGGAGTATGACGGTTTTGTACTCAAAATGGATTTATTTTCACAAAAACAGAGGTCACGACATGCCATTTGAGTTATTTATTTAGTTATGAAAAATGTCATCTAGATGACGACCATACTCTTGAGTGCACCCTAACCCTTGAACCCCAAGCTCCTAGTCCCGAGCTCCTAACCAGTGCCTCCCTCATCCTGACAATGTTTTCCGCCAACCTTGCACTGCTGTCACCTTGGAACAAACCTGTCACAAGCAATCAAATGTTTTTGTAATGTAGAATTGACATTCTACTGAGTTGGAAAGACGCCTAGCTTGTCCCCCTCCCATCCGCACCTACCGTGTACTACCTGCTCTAAACACGTCCGACTCCCATCAGTCACCCTGTGTTTAGCCGGTGTTTCATTTACAGCTAACAGAAACTTCCCAGCATGTTTCAAAAGCTGTGAAAACTGTGATAACCATTTGTCCCAGATCTCACTGATTTAATTAGCTTGTTTCTCAACAATGAGGGAAATTAAACAGTGATGTAGCAAAGCCATGTTAGCGATGCTCAGTTTGGGAATTGTAAAGTTTGACCTTTTGCTAGACTTTTCGTCTGTGTTGAAGATCAGCCTTTCTATTCTCTCACTGTAAAATAGTGTGCATACAGTAGTTTGTGCAAGTTCATGCATGTCTAAGCTACTCGCAGACTAGGGCTGCTTTTTTTTTTTTTTTTTTTTCCTTCTCAGCATTTCTGAAGCTAAGATAAAACAAATACTCAATCTACAGCAAAAACAAGAACAAAACATAAAGACAACAAAAGTGCTATCACAGTGTCTGTTTATAAAAGTTTTTGGATTTAAGAGAGCATGTAGGGGCACAGGTCCTGATCTCTTCTCATTCCTCTTACCAATAATTAACGTGTCATCTCTCTCTCTCTCTCTCTCTCTCTCTCTCTCTCTCTCTCTCTCACGCTCATGTCTGTATGGTGCAATTAGTGCTGAGTGAGTATGTACGAGTGGTAATTTGGATGTCAAGCATCTGCGTGTATGTAAAAATGTAAACATCTTTCTTTATGGCTTGTATGTGTATGTGTGTGCAGAATGGATTTCAATGCTCAATATTGTCCATACTGTGAATAAAAATGAAAAAAAGTGCATTTTCTCTTAGCATTAAGATGTTTTTATCCATTTATTTATTTATTTAAAGTAAACTACAGTGTATAAATTGCCTCATTATTGTGATGCAATAGTTCAATAATCAGGACATAACTGATGTCCGGAAATTCCATCCTTAATTTTACAAAATTATCTAACCAGTAAAAAAAAGTATTTACACTTACTGTAATGCGGAAGATGCCGCTTGGATCAGCAATTATACTTGTACATAGACCATTTAGTAATAGAGAAAGTCTGCATAAAGAAATGCTATGATATGCAAATGAAATCTGACTTTTCTAATCTTCCACTCACATTTGCACCATTTGGTAGGTGGCCATATCCAGGTTTGAGGGCTCAAGTGCCCAACAGTTGCACCTTGGTGATGTTAGGATGTAAACCCGTGACCTTCCGAGTTATACCCTAACTAATTTGTGAGATGGCGTTGTGGTATATACGTACATTGGATTTCAGAAACTACACAATCATCCTGAATCGCCCTATAGCTCCAGAACACACATAATAGTATGTTGTGATATGAATGCTATGATTTTCCCCAAATACATTCACACAATCATCTGAAATGTTAGTGGTTGGTCAAAATGATTACAGTATAAAATACGACATTTAGTTAACAGAAATTAGAAAAAGGTCAATATTATATGGACATGGGTTCAATTTGAGCTGTAATGCTTTACATTTCGGTCAACATCTAACATTCAAACATTATTTAAGGCCTCATTAAACATAACAGTTGACAAATCCCAAATTTATGTATGTAAATGTAGCCAATTTGATCTAATTCCTTTGACTAAATCATGTGTAAAATCTTACTAAAACAAGCAATCGGAAACTATGTCACAATTAGTTTTTCTTCTAATTGGTCCGCTAATCTTTTTTTTTTATTGCATGAAAAAAAAAATTACTCCTTTGATGAGGTGTGACAGAAGTGCAGTTACTACCTCTTAATTATTCAGGTTGATATAAAAGCAACTCCGGTAGTGTTTGATTCCTCCTATACTAGAGCAACTTAGTAAAGCGTAAAAATTTTTTAAATGAAATTGTTCCATGATTTGCTTTTTGTCTTTATGGTTTTGATTTTGGACATCATAGTTACGCAGTATGTTTATAGTTGGGTTGTGTAACACTATAGTTAGGTATTGTTTAATATTTTGCTGTGGAAAGTTGTATAGTTACATAATATGTTTAAAGTTTGTTGGGGAAGGTAATTGTAACATGACCTGTTTACACTTACATGTGCATTGTTGAACATTATAAATACTTCGTATCTTGTACATTTTTTGAGGGACATCATAAGTACAGAGTAATTTCATGATTATGTGTTTGTTTTAAATTATTCTATACTTATGCCTTTTACAGTAATTAATTGTTCCTAATTTATGAGTTTGATTATTTGTTGTTTTTATGCGATTTAATATATTTTGTTGTATTTTTGTGGTACATGTTTAAAGTTTTTTTTTTTTTTACTTTGTTAATGCCTGGTTTTAAAAAGTATAAGTAAATTTTGATTTGATTTGATTCACGTTATATTTACATAGTAAATTTATATTTATTTATCTTTAGTTATGTAATGAATTCCTAATTATGTTGTGGAAAGTAAAGATACATAGTAAATGTATATTTATGTTATGGAACATTATAGTTACATTGTAAATGTATAGTTATGTTGTGTAATGTTAGTTTTGTAGTACATTTATAAGTATATTGTGGAAAGTAAAGTTACACACAAAATTTACAATAATGAGTGGAATGTTATAGTAATGTACTGTGTTTCTATTTGTGTTGTGGAAAGTTTTGGTAATGTAGACTGTTTATAGTTTGTTTTAGTTACGCAGTGCATTTATAGTTGTGTTGCTGAACATTTTATAGTAATGTACTCTGTTTAGATTTATGTTGTGGAACTTTATAGTCATGTAGCTTGCTTATACTTTTATTGTTAGTGTGTTTATAATTTCTTCATGGAATGTTGAAGTTATGCAGTTAGTTTATAGTTTCATTATATATACTGTTATGGTAATATAATCTGTTTAGATTCATAATGTGGAACATGCTTATAGTATGTTATTGTGTTATACGTTTGAGGAACGTTATACTGTAGTTACATAGCATATTTATAGTTTCATTGTGGACAGTTATAGTTATATAGTAAGTTTATCTTGAGGAACAGTAAAGTAATGCAGTCTGTTTTATTGTGGAACGTTACGAGAGTATAATTATGTAGGTTTTGTTGTGAAATGTTACACTTGGTTTGTCTGTTAAACAAATTCATGTTGTGACTGATTAGATAAATTCAACAACCCACTGGTATAAATTAGTACATGCTAACTGACATTTCTCAAAACGTTATAAAATGCTCCTGTATTGACTTGATTCTGTGAAGTCTATATATATATATTTAACAATTTTAGTCACACAGTGTTGCTGAACGTTGATGAGTGAATTCTCCTCCCCAGATGTTAACGTCGGACCGTGCTATTGTAAGCATGTTCATGAAACCCATCTCATTGCGGGAGGAAAAGCGTTGATGTGGATGTATTGTGAAACCCTCGTGAGGACCTTTTTAATCTTGTCCAGCGCAGGTGTTGCAGAGGTATTTTCTCTGTCCCCTTAGACTTGATCGATCACTTTACATCTACCTCAAATACATCTCTGACATGAGGGAGGCACACAGTGTCACTGCTACACACCATACGAACAGCCTTAGCGCTTGGCTAATTGTTAGTGCCAGCAATAACGTTTGGGCTAATAACTGCCTGTCAGCGGTGACCGCTCAATCTGGGTGATGTGTGGGTGTAAACCGGACACAAGTCCGTTTCAGCACACTTATCTTGTCTTTATTGTGACTAACTAGACAGATAGCTTTTAGCTAAGAGGAAGTACAGAGATCAGAGGCTCTAAAGTTCATTTGGGGTAAATAAAAGCAACTTTATCTGGTTTGGTGGATATTTTGCTTGGAGTTGAGGTCTTTAGTATTTAAGCAAGCTTTGAAATATTTATCTGGCAAATTGTCCAGTTAATCTGAATGTGACCATTTCATAAAGATATCATACGTGATTGTGTTTCTCCCTCGCTCATTCTCTTCTCTCTGGAGGACTACTCAACCACAATAAGCCCGTGTTTTTATCTGTGACTACACACGCTGAAGTCATAATGTTAAACAGATCCGGAAAGCGAAGGTGGCTGTAAAGACGGTCTCGGAGGGAAATCCTGCATGTGCTCGTCTGAAATGCATGCCTTTTAAATCTGGAAGAAATGAAAAACCGATGTTTAATGTTTTAGTGACATTCATGAATGCACCCACACTGGGTCTTATGTCACTGCTGAGTGCTGGCCCAATTTTCGTCCATCATTAGCCTGGCGCATGCAGCACTCCAACAAAGATCTAGCTGTACTGGTGGTCTGAACTGCGTGGGTCCTGGTGTCCCGCTGGAAATCATGCTTCCGTACTCATCAGAGATCAGCATCCCCTGCCCAAGTTTAACTCTCCCCCATCTATTAGAGGATGCGTGGATCTGATCTCCGATCGGCCCGTGTGAAAAAACAGAGGCGCTTCCTCCGTTTCAGGCAAAACATGACTATAAAGCATTCGGCTAAGTGAGGCACAGGATGGGAACGTTTTTTTTTTTTTTTTTTTCTGCTGCCCACAGAGAACAATAGTATGGCAAGAGAGAATGAGAAACAACTGGGAGGGAGAGCAAAAAGGTCAGCCCACCCTGAGAAAATCTGGATGATATGACAACTCATTTAGTTTGAAAAATGGTGCATTTGGTGGTGGATCCCCCCCCCCCCCCAACTTGTTAAGGTTTAAATAGACACATTTAGGGGTGTGTAGTTAGAGCGAGTTTAATTACAGAGGCTGGAGAGGTTAGTAGAGGCAAAGATCTGGAATTAAGACGTTTTAGTTAAAGCACACGCCCAACACTTACCGCTCAATGAAGGCTTCAGACTTTCAGACTGGCACGGCTTTATGGACTTTTGTGTTTAGAGTGTGTGGGATTGCCATTTTTTTCCATGACTGCTAGTAAAAACAAAAAACGCTCTGCCGTCTCGTCATTAAAAGCTCATTCCGACAAGGCTGGTGACGATCCTTGCTTTGACATGTCGACCTTTCCCCACCCCTCCTGTCAGGCGATGTTTCCAAAGGAAAAGGACTCTTGGTTTCTGTGTTTCTTCTGGAACAATGGGGGAAACCCGTCACGATTGTCTGTCACTTTTTGCAGACAGAAGGGCCGACCTTTGACTCTCGAATAGCTTGCGGCTACGAGGTTATCTGGTGGCTGTAGGAAGGTTATCACTAGCTGCCTCGAGCGCGTAATGACACAAGCTGGACACTATGGTAATCAGGAGCGACTGTGTGAACACAGCGTGGAGTGACGCTAACATGACGTGACAACACGCATAGTACTGCATTTACAGCATTAGCGAATGAACGGAGAGTAATTCGAACAATGAATAATGACCTGAGAGGTTGGATAGTTGCATTTAAGATTAAAAAATGATTTCTTATACCTTTCATTGGTATAAGTATACCGCCGTACCGCGGTATACGCATTTAATCCGTTTCAAAGGCGAGTTCTTAAGATGAAATTTCCTATTGCGGAACCTTAATTTATGAATCCTCTTGGCACCGAATGTTCTAAAAAACAAAACTGGAAAAATACGTACAGTGGTGTGAAAAAGTGTTTGTCACACTGTAATGTTTCAGGTCATCAAACAAATTTAAATATTAGTCAATGATAACACAAGTACAACATATCATGCAGGGTAAACAAAATCCAAAACTGCATAGCCCTGTGTGAAAAAGTGTTTGCGCCCTAAACCTAATAACTGGATGGGCCAGCCCTTAGCAGCAACAACTGCAATCAAGCGTTTTTGATAACTTGCAATGAGTCTGTTACAACGCTGTGGAGGAATTTTGGCCCACTCATCTTTGCGGAATTGATGAGTAATTCAGCCACATTGGAGGGTTTTCAAGGATAAACCGTCTTTTTAAGGTCATGCCACAGCATCTCAATTGGATTGAGGTCAGGACTTTGACTTCACTTTGTCAGGCAGGTCCGATTTAAGTGATTTCTTGATTGTGAACAGGTGTGGCAGTAATCAGGGCCTGGGTGTGGCTAGAGAAATTGAACTCAGGTGTGATAAACCAGGGTTACAAAAACTTTTTTCACACAGGGCTATGTAGTTTTGGATTTTGTTTTCCCTTAATAATAAAAACCTTCATTGAAAAACTGCATGGTGTGTTTACTTGACTAATATTTAAATTTGTTTGATGATCTGAAATATTAAAGTATAACAAAGATGCAAAAAAAAAAAAAAAGAAATCAGTAAGGGCGGCAAACACTTTTTCACACCACTGTAAACTCGCTTTGCTTGGCTTTCCAGTGACGGAAACAAATTTTGGATGCACACGAACAATGTAGGTGCAAAAGCCGGCGCTCAGTTTGGCTCAGTTAAGTTGACGTATATGCCGAAAATGTTTCACATGCTGCAAAATTTCAGTTTTTAAGGTGTAAATTTGTATACCAAGGCTCTCTGAATCTCTTTAACTAATTCCTTAATGCATATTTTACATGTGGCGATAAATGCAACGCCATCGGACTCGAGATTCTCTCACAATGCCTGACGGGCTTGACTAGAATTGGCTGTTAAAAGGAATTTTCTGTGACTTGGTACTGAGTTCAGCTCTGTAGAATACATTCTCCAAGAAGCGAATACTTCAGTAATCAGAAAAGATGGTCGCGAGTGATAAATGTGTCCGTCGGAATTCATTGAGACTTGCTCAAATGGATTTCATCTGGTCACTCTTTCTCTATACAAGAACATCTTCATACGCTTCACTTCTTTCAGGCTAGTGCGAGTCCAGCAGACAGGAGGGGGGGGGGGGGAAGATCGCTATCTTTAAGACAGACAGAAGAGAAATGCTGAAAACTGATTTGTATGTTTGGCCTGATAAGACATGTCGTGTCAAAGGAATGATTTTTAATTTCTACCCGTACTTCTTTAAAAAAAATAATAATAAAAAAATGCAACGGCTGACCTGATCTGAACGCGTATGTCAGTTCGTTAAAGTGTTTTACACGCTCCGATGACGCTCTTGTCCAGCTCTACAAAGGCGCTCTGAATGCTCCCGCATTCGAACTTGCGAACCCACACACTAAGAGGGAGTCGAGGCACGAGAAGGTGATGACGGCAAGCTGTAAATGAGAAAAGCTGCTGATGAATCTGAAGGGCCTCACATAAGAATGTAAATATTAGAAGAAAACAAGGCGTCGTGAAGAAACGCTAATTGGACATGACAGATGGTTCCACCAGAAAACGCTGGGAACTAAAGAAGAACCATTTTGACTGAGTTCATGGCATTCGCAGACACGCAGCCTGGACTAGAGTTGCACGGAAGCATTTTGCCTCAATCTGGGCTTCCTTGCTGTTTGCTGGCATCGGGACTGAGACTAGACGTGCGCTATTCACAAGAACAGATTACATGGAGCCCGTTAGAATATGCTCGTCCTCTACGGTGCTCCTTCCTCGAGCACTTCGACTGCCTCCTCTGACATGGTGAATATGGACTTGTGAGGTAGATCTTCGGTGTGCCGTACCAGCACAGTCTCTCCCTTGTTCTTCTTTCTAATTACAGGCTACAGCGCACAATACCAACCAGAGACAGACACAAGTGTAGACTCCCCCTCTAATTTGTCTTGGCTGGATGCCCTTTTTTCGATTAACAATCCTCCGGTAAATTTTTCTGTCTGGAACATTCTGGTAATAATTTTTTTTGTACCGTTATTACAGTCTTCCAGGTGAGCGGTAGGTGGTCGGCATTTTTCTAGGCGACTGCCACACGCTGCCGTGAACAATACTCAATTGAACGGAACAAATGCCGAGACGCGGGTTAGGACCGAAGAACCGATGTGGAAACGTCGAAATCTCTACAATCAGTTTGTTATTGTTCTGTTGATTCAGTTAGGCAACTAAAGTAGCTTTAAATTATGTAGTCTGACTTCCTTTCTTCAACTTGCACGTATATATATATTTCCTTCTTTTTCTACCTGCAAGAAATGAACTATGTGTTTACATAAATTATATAGCTCCGAGTGCGATATGCCCAGAACATAATGAAAAGCTCGTCTGTTCCGTCTCTATTTCTGTCTTTTTTTTTTTCCCCTGTCTTGTTCTTTTGACATATTTGCGTGTCTATTACCTGTGTATATTTTATATATGTCATAAATATAGCACCATTATACTGGAAAACACATAACAAAAAAAAGGAGTACAGGTGCCGGCTCTGTCAGCAAGGTCTGCAAATTGTAGCTCTTCTTCCTGAGCTCCAGCCTGAGCTCCATACCTACATGCTATTTTATAACGATTTTAGTTTTGAATTTACATCATGAACAACATGAACAGTGCACAGTATGAATCATATCTCTTCTTATATCATTTAGAACACATCATCTCTTCATACGGCTGCACGGTTTCTTAGTGGTTAGCGCCGTCGCCTTGCACCTCCAGGGTCGAGGGTTCGATTCCCGTGTGCATAAAGTTCTCCCTGTACGTGGTTTCCTCTTGTTACCCCGGTTTCCTCCCACAGTCCCAACAGTCTGTGGTCTGTGATGTAGCGTTTAAGTGTGTGTATGCGTTTGTGCCCTGCGATGGATTGCACCCCGTCCATGTTGTACCCCGCCTCGTGTTTTACAGGATAAAGCGGTATAGTGAGTGAGTTTCTCTTCATATCTACAGCAGCTTATACCCTGGATATAATATGTTCTACATACTGCGTTAAAATTTCAGGATTTGTTGATGTAAAACATACAAGATCAGGTTTTTTCCGTCCACTATTAATGGGTTTAGCTATGAGAGACAAATAATGAGAGAAACCGTTACCAACTTGGCGCATCTTTCTTTGGCGATTTTATTTCACTCTTTGCTCCAGATCTATTAAACTTCATGATCTCCTGTGCATCCCCACAGCCCCATTCAAGTCATTCCACAGATTTTTGATAGGATTTAGGTCTGGGCTCCGAGTGTCGCAGAGTGTCTTTTCTGAAGTAGTTCCTTTTTTGACTTGGATCTATACTTTTGGTCGTTATCATGCTGATTTTTTTTTTTCATAATCACTGGCGTAAAACAGATCTGCAGGTTTTCTGAAAAAAAAAATAACAACAGTATTTTGAATTATCCATGATTCATCCCATCATATCTAGAACCATAGTCCCAGCTAAGGAGAAGTGGTTGCATAGCGTGATCCTGCCACTACCATGCTGCACTGTGGATCTCCCTTCATGGGAGATAAGCTGGCTTGTTTTTGCACCAAGCATGTCTTTCTAAATTATGCCACAACAGTTTTACTTTCAGACCATACTGCGATGTCTGTTCAAGTCAAACCGGGAATTGAAATAAGATTTCTCATGAATAAAGCTGTAAAACCGATTGACAATTAGAGAAGACTTCAAGCACAGTGCGGTGATGAGACTGCAGACAAACCAATCTCGAACAAACAGGCTCAGAGCCCACTGCAGTCAAATGTCCAAAAAGCGGGATTGTCTATTCCTTAAAAATCAATGGACAGCTTGTCGTCAACTTGCGGAAGAGCCAAATTCACAAACACCACTTGTACATTACAGGAACTTGGCTGGGAGTTATTGCCACATCCAATGAACATCTCCTGACCTCGCCACAAGCCATTCCCACAAGTTTGGACCATTAAAGGAGTTCCTGGGAGGCCAGGCGTGAAGCAGGCAGTCAGAACATGGCTCCGGTGTACCCACTGAAGTTCGCACACTTCACAGTTCATCCATCTACCCCACAGCCCAGAGATAAACAGAATATGGAAGACTCTTGCCACAATTAGGGTGTGACCAGCTCCTTTAAGGTCTCTTGGCAGCCTCTCAGTTTCCTTCTTTTTTATCGATTTATCGATTTTGGAGCGATATCCTATTCTTGGTGGCGTCACTGTATTGCACTGATTTTCTCCACTGGTTGGTGATGGTATCCAGAGTATTCCATAGTACATCTAGTATGTTGGAGAGTCTTCTGTTCCCTGAGATTACATTTGGACAGTGAGATCACATTGCACTTGCGTTGTGGACCATGGCTTTAGCAGTCAAATGAAGCAAGTCAAACTGTCAGCAAGAAAATCCTACGATTTTCAGGCAGGCCTGTGATGATTCAATTTAAACACAAGTTAGGATGTTTTTGGTTCATTCTGAGCACACGCTCCGTTATAAGAAGAAATGCATACTGGTGCAAACTGGCTTTTCTCCCCCAAAAATGCACATTAAAGTGGAATAAAACGTAATTTGGATTTTTACATCAAAAAAACCCTGCCATCAATGAACACACAGGTGCAAGAACATTTTGCGTATTCTGGGAAGACAACTAAATATAGATAGTAGAGTTTCTTAAGCTCTAATACTGTCTACACTGGAGGAAATCCCTCGCCATGCACTTTGACAAATGGCTGAGTATCGATACCACTAATTAAAGGATTAGGTAAGTCTTGATGAGTAACTGTCTGTGCATTTCTTTCTACTGCCTGTTTTGGGCTTGTTATTATGCACGGGCCTTTATGCGAGACGGTTTCTGATTAGCTTGCTGAATCAATTCCGCACACATCTGGTGACGAGATCTTTGTGCGTCAGGTCTGGATGTAAAAAAAAATAAATAAAAATGATATATATATATAAATAAAAATAGTAATGCGGTATGAGATAAAAGCCAATTTAACGTTTAATTCCATGGGTACAAAGCCATACGGCAAACAATTGAGCTTGAGGAAATCAGAAGAGCCGAAGAAGCCGGTGTAGGGATTGAGTGTCTCTAAAAAGCTTGAATTGCTCGGTTTTATAGTTGGAGTAGGCGGCAATAATGGTTCCTCAGCAGTCAAGGGGGAAAAAAAATGCTCTAATTAGACGCCAATGAAAGTGGATGGGAAAAACAAGCTGAAAATGCAGGTAGGACGACTCCTCTCACGCTTCTGTTCATGTAAGATTGGTGCCTGTCAGTCTCTCAAAGGAGCATATTAATTTTCAGCTCCGCAGTGCAGCTTTCTGAATCAACCTGAACACCGCACCAGAGCATGAAGTGTGTGTTTTGTGCGTTTGCGTGCGCGAGAGCGAGTGTTACCATTAGAGGCCATGTCCTAATAAATTGGGACTGCTCTGCTCACTGACTGCAAAATGTAAAAAGTGATGGCAGCAAATGGATTTTTGCTATTTGTGGTTAAGCACCCGCAAGAAAAGGCAGTGCAGTAAACAAGTCTTATCCATCATTATTGATAAATCGCTGTAGAATGCTATTCCTTCGTTTTCTTGATGTATTGAGCAGAACCGCTGCCAATTCTGCTAGTAACATCAATTTGAAATGGTTAGAATCGAATCCCGACGTTTTTTTTTTTCTTTTTTTTTTTTTTTCCGATCCACGCTGTGAAGGTCGTGATAAACTGTTTCTCAGGAAAACGCCAATGCGGTGCATTAAAAACTACCATTCTGTCATCCATCTGCCAGCCATTATCGTAGGAGTTTTGCTACATACACTCAACACTGCTGTTTGAAGCTAAGCATGGCTGAATTGAGGACAGAAATTTGCTAAATAGCCCTGACTGTGAAGACAGAAGTCTGGCAGGATGAAAAACTAAACAACTAAAAGGAAAAGAAAAAGGAAAAATATATCTTTTAATCTTTTTAGTTAGACCTGAAATGAATAAAGAGTTTCAAGTTCCAACTTTTAAAAGAGAATACGCTTGCTTTATTACTTATTGCATTAAAAATACAGTAGATGAAATCTCCTACACTAGACACCAAAGAGCCTCGTCTCCACCCACTCTGGTACATTACCGAAGATTATTACCACAAAATTAAGGATTAGCTCAGACTTGATGGGTCACTGTCTCCAGACTACTTTGTGGTATTGCTTTTCAGTCAGAAACATACCCGCTTCTGTCATTATGATTGGCTCCATTTAACGGCAGAGAAACCACAATGTAGGATCTCCAGCCAGAAGGTCTATTACGGCATTCCCAAGTTGCACCAGTGCATGGACGTTGAAGCTGCATTCTTCATCATCATCATCTCACGCCTGATGGGTTTTGTGATCTCGTGGGTGTTGCTTAAGACGACACCCTGTCCCAGTGAAGATCTTTACCGCCTATACCACCCAGCTTGGTTTGGTTGGAAAAGTTGAACATACTAAGCTTGTTTTGCAACCTGGAGTGATGAGTGAGGCACAGGCATAGCAGTTACTCAACCCTTAGTTTAGAGGCCTGCTATGAGTGGAACATCATCGTCGTTGGGGGAAAGAATTCCAGCCAGGCCAGGATGAGCATCGAGTCAGGATTAAGCAGACTTGAACCTAGACGGAGACAATGAGCGCTGAAAGATTTTTTTTCTTTCATAATAGACTTCTTTCATTTGGTGTAACTGGTTACAAAGTGACATGACATTTAACGATAGGAAACATGACATTATATTTCATGTTTGAAAACAATAAAGCTAATGCTGATTCTGTTTAAAGAACAGATCATAAAGAAATGTAATGGCTCATGGATCAACACATCACATTCACGGCATTTGGCAGACGCCCTTATGCAGAATGACTTAGATTTTTATCTCATTTTACATCTAAGCAGTTGAGGGTTGAGGGGCCGAGTTCAAGGGTCCAACTGCCCTTGGTGGTGGTGATTTTGAATCTGGGACCTTCTGAAGCATAGTTCAATGCCTTAACCACTAAGCTATCCCTATCCCACTTTCCTCACAACATTGTGAAAGCAACCATATACAGCATGGTTTTTGTGGTTCCAATCCGGCCCACCAACTGAATTTAGAATGTGTGTTTTTTTTTTTTAAATGTGTGTCCAAGTCAATAGAACATAATTGGAAATTTGTTTTTGTCCACTGGCACGGTGACCAATGATGCTGATAAATTATGGTCATTATACTTATTAAGAAGCTACAAATCAAATTCAGAAACATTTTTCTTTTCCAAAGAACTAGAAGTCACAACAGGTTGTACTTCTATCGGCCAGCAACAGTGACATAATGCTCCAGAATAACCAAAATTGTTCGGCCTTTTTAAAATGTGTTTATTAAATTTGAACCGAGCAGGTTCTTGTTATCTGGAACAAAACGAGACTCTATGTAGTCTATCCGGCTCATGGTTCGATGCTGCGTGCGTTCGGACATAGTTTTCTGCTTGCAAGAATTGTTATTTCAGCTACTGTTACAGTTTTTGTTAACTCAGATCAGTCTAGTCATTCTCGTTTGACTTTTTCTCTCATCAACAAAGCATTTGCACCTGTAGACATGCTGCTTGGTGGGAGTCTTTTATTCTCCTACATCATAGTGTGTAAACCCTAGACACCGTCCTGTGTGTGAATCCTACGAGATTGACATTTTTTTTAAATCCTCAAACTTCAAACCATCTGGCGCTTTCAACCAAGTTCCTAAGATCACAAATTCTCCCAATTTTGATGTTTGATGTGAACATTATCTGAAACATCTACATGAATTCATCTTGTGCTGCTGCCAAAAAAATTGGCTGATTGGTTAATTGCATGACAAGCAGGTGTACACGCCAGCTTGGCCATGTGACACTGGACTACATTGAGTTTGATGCCCAGATTAAAGCCTTACCTGATTTGAAAATGTTACAATCTTCAATATGTAAAATGTAAAAAAAAAAAGAAAAAAAAAAAAAAACCTTGGAGTTGGCGTGTAATTGGGTGAGATTGGGCGCACAATGCTTAATGCTTGGAACACTGGGTTGCGCGAAACCCAGAGGAGAGACATACTTGCGTAAACATATCCGCTGTGACACGTACAGTAAACAAGGACCAAGTTAGCAGTTAAACTGCCAGCTTTACAGCTAGCGCTGGGGGTGATGCAACCCGTTACAACCCAGAAGGAACACTCCCCTGGTACTACGTTTTTAAAAATACAGACAAATGTCTTGAAATCTCTTTCGCGGCCCAGTTAATTCAGCCTAAACTTTTCAAAGTGGGCCAATTATAAAGTAGCGGCATTAGAAGATCGTTTTTACTGTTCGATCGCAAATAAAATAAGTAAATAAATATAATAATAATAATTGCAATGAAAAAGTTTTGTGCAAGTTCTGTAAGATTATCTTCATCCATTTCTATTCGAACCTCGATATAACAATTTGAGTTGACAGAGCCACAGACGCGCTGTAGGAGAAGTCCAGCAAGGTTATAGCATGCTTATTTTCTTCTCACAGTAGGCTATGTCTACAGATAAATTTTCCCTTCCTCCAGAGATATTAAAGAAAACCATTTTCACCCACACACAAGTAGAAGCAATAAACAGAAGTGGGTTTTAGTGTTGAACTTGGTCCTTGGGCACACAGAAACCAAAACATGCATTATTTTGATCTGGGCAGTAGTGCAGCTGCTGTACGAAAAAATAGCAAGCCTGCCTCTGCTGAACCTTATGATCTGCACAGAATGCACTCTAACCAGTTCAAAGCCGTCGCCGAATCAGAAAAATAAATAAATAATGAAATTCTAAATAAATTAAGGTCAGATCTTAGGAACTGGCTGCTGAAGGGTGATGGGGACGTCAGGGAAATTGGGACAGTTTAAATTTGCAGCAGTTATTTTCCAGTCTGATAAGTGACCGTCAAAAGTGACCTTATAGCGGAGCTGCCTGATAGAGATATAAAAGAGCGCGCTGCGGTAAACATCGAACTTGAAGTTGACCTGAAAATTTTGAGGTTGGAGAAATGACATGCGCTTCGGCTCTTTCATGAGGTCATAAAACCGGCACGACTTTCGGTCACGTACAGATTTACAGTAGGAAAATACTGTAAGCAGAACCTTCGTTCAGATCGTGTCTGTATGCTTAAAATGTCATCAGGTTAATTGGGACAGTGTTAATATATATTAACTTGTGACAAGTGGAAAAGGGAAGGAACACAGTATAATAAACGCAGGGATGGATGCATGAAACAACCCGAACCTATAATTAATTGATGCACCGATGGATTTTATGTGCCTTAATTGGTGTTTTTATTAAACAATTTATGAAGCTGAGGAATAAGGTAGAAAGTTACTTAGTAAAATATTGAACATTACTTAAGAGTACTGGGTATGCAATATTTACTTCGTCTCCTATATACAGTACACGCTGTATATACTGTATATACAGTACTAGTCAAAAGTTTGCACTCAAGTTTGGATGTTTTTTTTTTCTATATTCTAGAACAGTATCGGACATTTTAAAACTATGAATGAACACATGTGGCATTATGTAATTAAGTGACAATGACAGTCAGAGTTTCCAGCCTCAGAAACCAACAATTAAGGCCGTTATAAAGGCTTTACTTGGACGTCTTCAGCATTGTTTTACAGTCTAGAAAGAAATAAAAAATCAAGAGAGACCATGGAATTAGAACAGGTTTCCAGACTTTCGACTGGGAGTATGAACAGTACATGTTTGTATATTCGTACAGTACGTGTATGCTGCTACTGCCAAAAAGAAAATGCAGGTAATTTTGCTTATCTTGTAATCATGATATTTTTTGTTATCTGCTGATAGTTCCCGGTTATGAATTTGGAAAATATTGACAATATTTTAAAACCCTTGTTGTTGTTGTTATTGCTGCAGCTTATTAAGTCCAGTCAATTGTACTGCACTTACTGCATTCATACAATAATAAAACATCATGTTTGGTTGCGAGAAATCCTGTTATTAAAAATTGATTTGTTAATACCATGAGCGTACTTGCTGCAAATAAATAACATTTAAACCATGCGAGGACGAAACTACATGCCTTATCCAATAACAAACACAAATATAGTGCCGAACTCAAATATTCAGATTGTTGAATATGTTTTACAAATGGATTGTAGTCAGTTAGTTCCTCACGTCTCACGTGCATGTTTGACCATCACACCCATATGTGAACATCCTATTCTGGATAGTCTGCTAGACTAATACTGTCCACTCTTCAGCCCCCTGAGCAATAGTGAGGTCAGGGACTGATCTTAGGGTGTTCAGTGTGAACAATCTCAAAGCTGTTCAGTGTGGTTGAGTTTAGGGCTCGGTGTCCTTTTTTATTTTTTAGTGGGGGGTTTACCCAGATTTTCTTCCTTATTTAGTTGCTTCCCCACAGGAAGTCGACCAGACAGGCCTCAGGCCATTATCCATCGGTGCAGCATAACCGAGCTCATAACATGAGCTCACAGATGCCCATGAGTGGCTTGTGTTGCTATGATTGATGTAGGAATGCGATTAAGAGCATGCCCAGTTATAGATGAAGGTAGCATCATGGGACTTGAACTTTCTTGTATGTTCTCCCTGTGCTTGGTGGCTTTCCACTGGGTACTCTGGTTTCCCCAACAGTCAAAAGACATGCAGGCTAGAGTAATTGCTGTCCCAAATTGCCTGTAGTGTGTGTGTGTGTGTGTGTGTGTGTGTGTGTGTGTGTGTGTGTGTGTTTGTGTGTGTGTGTGTGTGTGTGTGTGTAGTCTTCTGGGATAGGCTCCAGGCCCCCTTCGACCATGTACAGGATAAGCAGGATAGATAATATGAATGAATGAAAAAAACTCAAATAGGTGAGATGGTGAGACATTTCTATAATTTTGTATTATTAATGGCAAGATGGTTTATACAACCTATAAACTAAGTGTGTGACTGAGTAAATCCCTTATACAGAATATAATGGTTTTTCTTCTTACTTGAGAGATAAAATCCTTTTTTTTTTTTCAGGTGTTGGAGGAGCTTTGAGTGTCATATTGTCATATCCATAAATCCTACACAAATATGACCCTAATTAAAGAAAATTCATAAATTCGTCCATGTCGTCCACATTAAGTGCCTGTAGTATATTTTGGTAATTTGTTAGTTATCACTTGCATCACGACACACCCTATCCCTCCCTCCCTGTGCGTGTGTGTATGTGCATGCTCAGATTTCTTATCACTTTTCATTGATGGTCACATCGTCACCTCCACATCCTTGAGCATCATATGTTCCTACTGAGCAACTTATTTATTAGAAAAGGAACCTGATTTTTTCCCTGTTTCACTGAAGCACAAAAACCCCACATACATTCCCCCACTGCAGCACGCACGCACGCACGCACGCACGCACACGCACACACACACACACACGGTCCTGGTGTCCCCATGCCCACCGTGTGTATTTACTCTTTCGCTTAGATAAATAGTCACAAATGCATTATGCGGTGTGTGTTTGATGATCCAGAGGCCAGGGCGCAGAAAAAGGCATATAGAGTTACATGACGGTGTTGTCGGTTAGGGTTGCATTTCGACAAGTGTGTTCACCTTTGACCTCCAAAGTGCTGAAAATGTGAATTAGGATCCATTTTGGATGGCCGATAATAGAAAGAGGGAATATTCTAGTTACAGTCGATGCTTTGTCTTCAACCTCAAAGTTAATCGTAATTCAGGGTTGAGGGTTCTGTCGTCCGGTTGAATATAAAGTCGCGTCGTGTTCGGGTGTCCAGCTGTGAAAATCACTCGGATGCAAAGAAGTCCAATTTTTTTGAGGGGAGAAAAGAAGCACTTTTCTTCTTACGCAGGCAACAATATGTGCTTGGAGATAAAGAATGCGTACACTTTATTAAAACCTAACACCACTTCACTTCTTTTACATCTCATTTTTGTTCTCTTATCTCTCCTCGCTCGCGCTCTTTTTAGTTACAAGTTTGCTGAAAGCTCAATTTTTCAAGAAGTTCGCAGAAAAGCACTAATCCACCGAATAAAATCCCGACTTGCAAAGTCCGAATCGGGAAGTGAGAAAAGTGTACTCGAAGTTATATTATTTTATTTTATATTTATCTTTTTTTTTTTTTTTTCATGGGAGTGCGAATGGTCTATCCTGCTTGTGAAGCTTAAAATGTACCCCGAGGTTTCACACTTCTGCACCTTCTGCCTTTCTGATGGAAATGGTGCCATAAAAAATGAACGACTTGCACATCTCTTCCTCCCTTATTTTCCACACCTTAGTCCTAACATCTTTCCGTATATCTCCATTTTTCCCGCCACATGCATTTTGACTTTTTATGCCTTCTTCCACAAGGTGGCAAATGTTATCCTGGGTTTTAATATTAATCGGATCGCACCATCATCTGCGCAAAGAGAAATGCTTTCGCTTTAAATTTAGAAATGGTGTCACCATCCTGTGTGATGTCTTTTCCAGTTTTCAGCCAGGGCGTCACTCGGTAAGCGCCGTTCCCATGAGCATCTGGGTCAGATAGCATGCAGTGTTTATCTATCCGTCAGGAAGAGTGTTTTTCCTCTCTCTCTCTCTCTCTCTCTCTCTCTCTCTCTCTCTCTCTCTCTGTCCTTTAGCCGTGTTGCTGTGACAAGCAGGGAGAGCTTTAGTGATGGACGGGTGATTATTTGAGTAGTTTGCGTCAATCCATGGAATCTCACGCTAAATATTTATGTGAGTGCCGGACCCTTTCTTCTCTTTCACTCGTAACTGTCTGATGGCAGATTGGGGTCGAAAGGCCAAAGTGGGGTGGAAACATTTCTCGGAGAAATGGTTATGATTGACGTTTTGGGACCACTGACGAATTTTCAAAAATCATAAGAATTTAAAGGTTTGAAAGTGTGCAAAGGTCTTAAAGTTATGTGTGAGTAATGAAAGCCTACTGTAGGTGTCCATGCATGCACATTGTTGTTAAAGTCCACCATTAAAATGAATTCATTAATCAATTAAAAACTCTGAATCGTTATCTCCTGCTTTTGTAGCATATGTGGGTGATCCATGATTGGGATCGCATTTGTGTTTCACTGATGTACTGTATCAAAGATTAAATAAGGTAAGTAAATTAAGTTAATTTAAAAATAGAAAAAGAAAGTAAAAATATATTTGAAACTTTTTTATTATAAAAACATTTTATTAATAACAATTAAATATACAGTATGATGTGATAATACACTGTTATTTACTAAATTACTTAATTATTTATAAATTAGATTACTTTAGTCCATAATAACTACACTACACATTACAGTATAAGACACCATAGACACCAATTTTATTTTTCAATTTTTGTTTTATTCGTGCATTGATCACTGAATCCATTTAATTCAATAGTACTTGAAACATCCTTTTTTTCATAACTTATTCATTATACATTTTGAAAAAAATGCATTGTTCTTTCACATCATTTACTCAGCCTAGTATTTCACCTGCATGAAATATTTGAAATTCTCCAAGTCATATGTTTTTATGTTTAATAGTTTTATGATACAATATTATATAGCATTTATACAAAGCCAACATAGCCATTTATATAGCCAAATTACAGAGTAAAAGTAAATAATTAATTCATTAATAATAGTAATAATAATAATAATAAATTGATAATTTGGTCTTTCGGCTACTCATACAACACACACACACACACACACACACACACACACACACACACACACACAAAAAAAAAAAATATATATATATATATATATAAAATATACTCACCTTTAGCATGCATGCTTGATAACCTTTAAAAAAAAATACAATTCTATCCTAAACGTATAGGATATGTATTATTTTTATTTATTCAATAAGGAAAGGCACATTTTCTTAAATTTAGTGTTGAATTAACTACTAACCACTAAACTTCAGGTAGGCCACCAACACTGTGAAAGTTTAAGCTTTGGGAATAATTCTATTCTATTATTTTTTTTAATCAATTAAATAACAACATTTAAATTATAACCATGACAATAGAACAATAGGGGTCTTAAAATTCAAGTTATTTTTCTTTATTTCTCTCCTAACTGTGACCAATAAATAAAAAGCCGGCTTTGTGGTGTTTAATGCTTGTGGCCTATAATGCACATACCTCCATACTTGGGTGTCTACAGTTTGCACGTAGGTCATAATTCACAATTATTCAAAGTTTCAGTTTTTTTTTCAGTTTTTATTTTTTGTACAAAAGTTATCTAGTCCCATACCATTTGTCGTAGACCCATGAAAGAGGCGTCAAATTGTGCGGCTTATTCCGGAATGGGGTGCTATTACTTTTCTACGGGGTGGGCAGTAAATTACTCACGCAGCCACCAAGACCAGGATTGCCATTCGGCTGAGTCTCATCATCGTACTGTGCTTAAAGTCTTAAAGCTAAATGTCAATAGGTTTTACACCTCCTTTTTACACCCCTTGTACATTCAACAAAAAAATACTTTATACTTGCCCCAAATAAGTGCCTTTAAACCAATGTAAGTAAGTTTTGTGTAAAACTCTCAGTACAAGGAAATGTATTGCAATTATGAAATATCAAGCTGTAATAAATAAAGTTTAAGGTTAAAAAGACTCAGGTAGGCCGTTCCTATAACACACGTACAGCATGAGCTGGTTGCCTATGATGAAGGCAGGTGTGGACATAACGACCCATTAGCAGAACTGCTTGTATTAGTCATTTCACAGTAATCGAGAAGTTTTCATTGCCGATTGTATCAAACGAGTTGGTTTTGCAGGCGTGTTTGTTCTTCGGGTGGGGAATTTTTTGACTGCAATCTCCCAGTTTGTGTGTGACAGAAAGCAATGACGTTGTCCTGATCTTCTAAGACATGCAATCGGAAGTCTTTCCATCTGTAGGAAAATATAGGTGTGGCCTAATTGTTTTTGTAAACGATACTTACAGCCTCCATTTTGGCAAAACAGTGTCTAAAAATAGAGCAAGTCAGACCGGGTCCCTGATGAAGCAGTGTGTGACTCAGTGCCGTGTTATCTCCTGACCGAAGCTCGTTCATCAACTTCAAAACTATGAAAAGAGAGCAAGCTGACTCTTACTTTGAGTGGTTTCTGTGTTCTTGTCTTTAATATCTAACAGCTCTAAACAAGAACAACCACTGCTGGTGTTTATAAATGCATTGAGGATGAGAGGTTCAAAGGGTCTGATGGTGGAAAGTCACATGGTATGCTTGCCAAGTGTGTGATCCAGCTCTCTAGGTGTGTGTTTCTCCTTTAAAGTGGGGCGTCACAGCATGTTTAACAAATCAACCGTCTTCTTGCACACTCTTGCTATTTCCACCACCATGCACAAGGTACCATTTTTAAGTGCCCGAGTTTGGTTGCCCTTCTTGCTCGGGTACCTTGGGAGCCGAGAGTCGGGACAGATGAGAGAAGCTAAAAATAGTGCAGACCTTTGATTAGTCACATCACAGTCACAAAAATGTCCTGATTAGTGTCTCTGGCTGGAAGCAGTTTTCTACCACGACAGCTATCTTTAGTCGACTAGTGTCTGCCCGGGCATCTTTCTCCTTCCAGTTTTTTTTTTTAAATGTTTCATTGGGTTCGCTGTTGTTGAGTATTCAAATCTGATTGGTCAAAAAAAATTTAATAAAAGTAAGCTGAGGTCTCGCTTAAAGACAAGTCCCGCTTGCTCTAAAACATTATTAAAGTGCAGTTGCATATTCAAATCTGTTTCGTCTGAGAGTTATTTTAGTATACCAGGATGTCTCAGAAAGTAGCTCTAGCTGTAACAAGAACGACAAGTTAATATCAATGATCTCATTGTTTCTATGGCAACAGGTCGTACACAGGGACTTTTAAGCCAGATGCTTGACATAACCAAAGACTAATAATACACTGATTTAAAAAATGTGTTGCTTAACAAAGTAAAATGTACAATCACTTGATGGGGTGGTGTTTGTCTGGACTGTTTCCATGCACTTAAACTTTTTTTTTATTTTTTTTTTTATCAGTCCGCAGAAAGCAGACAGAGGAGTTGACGTTTTCCGGTTTCTTGTTTAAATTACATGCAGTGTAGCAAGAGAGAGACTGGCTAGGGAATAAATCTTTATCATAGGGGGAAATCTAAATGTAAACAGGACTTAACTTGATCCTCGTACATTCCCCAACATTAAATATATCTGTAAACCTTTATAATATGTGATGTCTCATACATAATAAATGAAACTAATAATGATTATTGCTGTGATATAAATGCCATTACTAAACAACAACCTATTTTTCCTTGTTGGATGGGGAAGTTTAAGACCATTAATAAAAAATTAAGAAGAAATAAATACATCAAAATGCTATAGTTCCATTTACTGTTTTTATTTCTTTTTTTAAATTTGCATTAATGGAAGGAGTCTCTAGTGTCAGTGCTTAGTAACAGCCAGGATGTTTTAAGTGTGGGTGAGAGGGGGAGCTGTGCAAGTGTTTTTTTTTAAGCCTTATTAACTTTAGATAAGAACTGATGAGATAACAAGTGTTTATAGTTGTTATAACAAGGTCATAACAGGAACTGACTTGTCACATGGATGTCGGGCAACATTTAAAGGAAAATCTGATTTTAAAAAAATCATGAGCATAAAAGTTTAATGAATGAAATAGATTTTATTATACTCTAACATTAGAATACTGAATACTACAGAACATGGTATAGAAAATATGTTGTAGAAAAGGAAAGATAAAGATAAGCTCCAGATAAAATGTTATTTATTTTAAATTATTTTAAAGATATTTAATTTAAAATTCTGTAAATTTTTTTTAGCATTTAAAATCCTCTATTTTGAAGTTCAAATTCAGTTGAATTTAATTTTATTTGATTAGCGTTTTTACAATTGTCATTGTCGCAAAGCAGCTTTACAGTCAAAAGAATTATTTAAGTTTGTATGAAATTTGAATGTGAATCAAATCAAATCCTGATTAGCTTCCAATTCAGCTTTATGTGCCCTACATAGGGAGTGCCATAGTAATGATTAGTTCCCTACATCAGTAATTCAGTCTGAGAAAGACATCCAGGCATCAGTGAAATAATTCTATTAATTTTAAAAACATTCTTTTAAACTTAGATTTTTGAGTATTCTTTATTTCTTCTCTCTAACAAACTTCATTCTTGCATAATAACATCATTTGGTGGGAACACTTGGCCTAAAACGTCAGCAGTCTGAGCCATCGAAAAAGAAAAATCCTCTACTTTAACTTTGATTTGTATCACTTCCTCCAACACTTTACCATCATTAATGGCTCTCTGTCTGTCTCTGTGTCCAACCGTTTTTTTTTTTTCCCTTCGAGTATTAAAAGAGGACTAGTGATCTAAAAATAATGATAAAAGAAAAAGTTTGCTAATGGTCTGGCGAGACGGACAGGAGCAATAATAGGCTTAACCACCAGTGCTTCTTCTGATTTCCTTCCCTGTCCAAGGAAGTCCTCGTTTCTTTATCTGGACACAGAGGGCGCTAACAGGCGCCGTCGCTTATTTAAGGCAAGACGTGGCTCGTTAGAGGGCCTGTGCTGACGAGGGTTCTGGGTAACACGTTGAAAGACAGGACGAAAGGCGGCAGTGCTGAAAGCTCACGTCAAAGCGCTCTTGGATCCCACACTCCCACATGCAGCAGTCTGTTGTGTGCCGATGAGTCTTTCCGATTGCTTTGGTCGTCTTCTTTACCGCTTAAGAGACCAGTACAGATTCATTCATGGAGAGGAAACGTCGCTAAAAAGATAGGAATCGGGTGAAATCTTTCTTTTTAGTTCTGGGAATCTCTTGAGGGCAATTTTTATCCCACAGATAAACACAGATTTATTAAATAAATAAATAAATGAAAAAAAAAAAACAGCAACTTCTAAGGACCTTTTTTTTTTGGCATCCAGGACATCAAGGCTGAGACTTGAGGCATTTAACTTCTGTAGATCAGTAAATATTAAGAGAGACAGGTGACAAGTGACCATTTAAAAAGTTTTCACCTCAAGTGAATAAAATTTTTTTTTTTTAAAAATCTACATCGTATATCCTTGTATGATCCATTCATGAGGACATTTGGATATTATTCTTTTGCCAAACATCACAGTGTGGAGCAATTACGCTGAACACAACAATAGAGTCCGTGTCTCTGGAGGTTAAACTTTAATTAGAAAACTGCTGGAACTTACTGAAAAATAATGCTTATTTCACTGTGACCACTAAAGCACACTCATTCTTTGCCCTATTTTAAAGTATTGGTTCATTTACAGTACAGTATGTATCATCACCACACACATATCGGTTTCTTACAGTAGATAAACTTTATAAACTACACAAACTTCACTGGATATCACGTTGTATCTTTTTTTTTTATTATACTTTTTTTAAATATACTGTTTGTTTTTTTTGTTTTTTTTTTACTTTCCGTCGAATTAGCTTTCCATTGTTTAGCACCAAAAATCTGATTCTTCATGACATGAATTCATGAATTTGTGCCTGTTCATTCCCGTCCCTATTTAAATGAGTATTTCAGAGGAATTTCCAAATCAGTGTTGATTGTTTTTGTTTTTGTTGTTTTGGATTTATCATTGCAGGAAAATGGCATGACTTTTATTTTTTTAATGAAAGTAAAATGTAGTTTTATTGGTAAAACAATAAAGTCATGTTGTTGTTTACAATTATTTATAAAAATGTATGCATTAACTAGATAAAATCATAATTGGTTACAACAAAAACACAGACAAAAACATATTTTTGTTGTTTGTTTATGCTGTAGTTAACAACAACAATGACGAAACTGATTAGCCTGTAGCGTCTTGCATTAAGTCAAGCTGCTCCAGCGCCATGCACAAGGCATGAAGGATCAACTGTGACACACAATAAAACCCTACTGATTTCTTATTAATATCAAGCAAAAGATATTTACGGACACGTCTTCTCTCTTCAATGTTTTGCTCTACTCTTGCCATGTGCCATGATGATTGAATTGTTCCTTATTTCCCTAACTTGTTATTGTACATCATAATCATGGTGCAGGAAACCCAAAGCAGGACCTGTGACATTTTCAGAACCCTTTCGTTCCTTAAAAGTTTTTTTTTTTTTTTTGTATAATTCATGATTTCATTAAAACAATGTCACAAGAGGAAAGAAAAAAAAAACATCTCAGACTTTATGAACGTTAGAAACATATATGTTAGAACTTACTGACAGATACCTGGTAGCACGCATATGTCTTGTCAGGTCTTGTCAGTCAAATCCAAATGCACACCTGTCACCCTTTGACCTCTGACCTTACCCAGGGGGCACAAAACAATATACCCACAAAAATGTCTGTCATTGGTTTGACAGGGAGGAAGAAAAAGGTGAAATAAGATGATTAGAGGCCCGTATCCGGATTTTAATAACACAAGTATGTGCCTTAATTATGTATATTACCAATGTGTCCAGTATTGCAATTAGAACATTTCTAAATTCTATTTGTTAGGAAAAGTGTCGGCCAAAACACAATACTGGTGCTGATTTAATTTTCATTTTTTTGTTATACATAAAATGCAGAAAATGTGTGTGCCGAAGCAGCTACTTCGGAAGTTTATGCAACATGGAAGTGACCAGCTTTGCTACCCAAAAAAATTCCCCCCATTTTTTAGGGTTATACTGTCTGAATTCAAACAAGATAAGATGCACATTATTCATATTTCTATGAGTATTGATACTAAAATTGGTGTAAGCTTCTAGAAGCATATGACCTGTAAAAATTGTTGCTTTAATAGTTTTTTTTGGTAAAAGCATAAAAAGCAAAGAATCTGTAGTGTCCGTAACCATGTCAAATTCATGATGCAATACAATTTTTGCTTTGTAAGAATAATACACTTTTTTTTAGGTTTATGTCTGTTTATGTGAAATGTACATGGGCCAAGTTTCATCTTAATGATGATTAAGATTATTGAAAGATTTGAATAAAAAAAAAGTTGAACACATAAAAGGGCATGAAATTGTATTTAGCAAACATGTTTCTTTCTATCTGATAAAAATAAAAATGTTATGCATATTTGAAAAATAAAAAGATGGATCGGGAGATAGGAAGCTTTAAGTATTATGAAAAATGGTTTTATATGATCCTATCTGAAAATTCACGTTTTCACCTTGGTGAGATACTTTTTAGCACCGATGCCATGTTTTGTCTGAGTGTATTAGAAGGCACAGTACGTTCAAATGGTTTCCGTCTTATTTCGAGATGTGGTTAGAGACAGATCATTTCCAGGTCTGACAAAAATGATAAGGATGATGATTGTAGCAAAGACCGGCGCTCATGGAATAATAAAAAGTCAGAACAACATTAATATTGAAGTCTTATTTCCTCTCAGCAAGCAGAAATTAGGGAGGCATGACCTTAAGAAAAAATAATAAATGTGAGGTAAAGCAGTATAAATATTGAACCCAATAGGCAGAACTTGTGTAAGTGTGTATATGAGCGAGAGCGTGATGAAGTAGTTGAGTGTTAGGGAGGATGAAAGATTAAGAGGTTTGCTGGAATGTTAAGTGCAGTCAAAATGAGTGAACACACATTCGGGATTTATGTGCACTGCATGCTCGGGGCGAAATAGTTTGGAAATTATTAAATGGCTTCAATTAAAGTAATAAAAGCAGCAAACTGGGGAATCCTGATGGAGATGATTTATTACACCTGTTGCCTCTTTCTTCTCTCAGTCTCTCACTTGCGTTTGGAGCGATCTTGTTGGGTTTTTTTTTTTCCGGCTCCCTCTTGCATTTTAGCTTTATTGACTTTTACTCTGATTGCATGCGTGGACGTTTAATTCCTCTGTGGCCCTTCACTGGTCTCGAAAATGCCAATATCTGGCTTTGTGGGTTGGTTTATTATTGTAGAGTAGGAAATATGCCTGTTTTACTAGGCTTTTTGGGATCTTTTAAAAATATTTGTGGCTGCATTTCAGTAAGTTTGGAGCAGGTGAACGATTTGCCCCAAATGATGTAATGCTAGTAAAAGTGCAGAAGTAAACGCGCTATTAATGAGATTGGTTAGATAGGCGTGTGTGTGTCTGTGTCTTCAAAAACGATGATGGCTGTGCATAATAAATTTTATTATTATTATTTTTTTATTTTTATTTAAAGTTTATACCAATTCTTTAATAAACAGAAGTTGAAGTCCAAAAACAGATTTGCCATTTCATTTTCATACACAATGTTATGAGAACTCGCAGGATCGGGACTAAACAGCAGTCTGGCCATAAGAAAACCATTTGTTAGTTGAAGCCATTCGGGGGGAAAAAAAAAAACTTCAATTTCAAATTTCAAAAGAATTTGGAGACTTTGGAGCATTCTGTGCATTCTGTCTTTACGATCTGGGGTCGTTTCAGTCGCTCAGGTCTCGACTTAGCACTGTTATGTGGCACTAAAATAAAGTCAGCTGACAACCTGAATGTACTGAATGCCAAGTTATCACATCTATGAAGTTATTGTATTTTTTCCCCCTGATGGCACAGGAATATTCCACATTTTTACACATGACCACACTGTGTGTGCCTTAATCAGAGCTAAATCCGTTCATGAAGCCAGTTTCTGTCATTTCCCAACCCCGAGTAAAGCTTATTCATGCACATTATGTAAGACAACTTCATCTTTGACAGTAATATAATTTATCAGTTTTAAGATGTTTACTGTAAGATATTGGCTCTCTTTATCGTTGATGTCATTGAAAACTTTGCTCGTGGCGCAACGACTGCACTGGTGTGGTTGGAATTTTGAAAGAATGTCAGTAGAAATACAAGCATGAGCACAGTAACAGGTACGGTATCTCATAGTCACAGGCGTCAATATATAGAATGGAATAGAACGGACGGATTTTGACTATCCAAGGTTAATTCTTTTTAATAAATGAATTGAATGAAAGGCTTTTAGACCCATACTTTTGGGTGAATTTGCTTTTTAGAATGTTTTGAAATACGAAACTTAATAAAGTCTTAAAATGAATGTCAGAGTGGTAATGAGAATATAGATAACAATGATCATTTTATAACACATTTTGAGACATGTAGCACTGTCGCCTTGCACCTCCAGGGTCCGGGTTCGATTCCCGGCTCTGTGTGTGCATGGAGTTTGCATGTTCTCCCCGGGCTTGGTGGGTTTCCTCCGGGGACTTCGCTTTCCTCCCACAGTCCAAAGACATGCAGATTGCACTAATTGGCCCGTAGTGTGTGAATGAATGTGTGAGTGATTGTATATGTGTGTGTGCCCTGCGATGGATTGGCACCCTGTCCAGGGTGTACCCTGCCTCGTGCCCCAAGTCTCCTGGAATAGGCTCCAGGTCCCCCCGTGACTGAATACAGGAGAAAGCGGTGTAGACGATGAGTGATTGAGTTACCTATCAACAAAATGTACACACAGTGTTCACATAAAATTGTTTATATGGGGCGTTTTGGAAATTAACCCGGAAACATCCCTTTCCAACGGTCACTGCAGTATACCCTAATGGATTTGACGAAGTTGCATAAATGATTCATCGAAAAATAATCTTCTTAATAGCATCGGCACACTTATTATAAGAATGAAAAAAAAAATTAAACCGTAGAGCAACACCAGCATTCAGTTAGTAATTCATACGAGCGAGTTAGTCTCCTGGATACACGTTACTCAGTGCTTTAATGTACGCTTTAGATTTCTTTTAGACAGACGCCTAATACGGTTTAACCAAACTAAAATGAGGATGATGATTAATTAGGGTTGCATATGCAATAATACACTTTCCGTCAATGCTCAAATTTTTTGTATTAAATAAAATGTAAAAAAATGCAAAATTTCTGTGAGCACTTCTAACAGATAGTTATTAAAGCACAAGATCTCTCATTTATCTCCCCGCTCAAGAGCAAGATATATTTATGAGCCCGTTTTTTTTTTTTTTTTTTCCTTTTCATGTTGAAGGACTAAACTGCAGAGCACAGAATAAATGAGCTCTCTGAAGTGATGCTCCGTGCCTGAACCTGCCCACAGACCCTGGAAAACACACACACACACACACACACACACACACACACACACACACACACACACATTTCATTTCAACAAGTATCGATCACTCGGGCTCTGACAGCTTTTGATGTTTCTTTTTGTAAAGCAGATCAAGACAGGATATGACATCAGCATTGGCAATCATGTTTCGAGTACAAATAACACACTCAAATTTATTAGCTCACCTTGTGTTGAAACCATGCAGAGATATTGTGATATATGATCGCTCTGTCAGAATGCATTAAGGGAGGCTGCCTGGGGCTTTAGAGGCAGTTGGCGAACGGTATTACTGTTGTTTATTAAAATGTAGTGGCTGTGCTTTTGTAAAAATGAAAAAGCAAAAAGACTAAATGAATTAATCTCTTTGAATTGTTTAAGCAAAAAAAAAAAAAAGGTTTGTGGATGAAATGAAAGAGATCCAGACTGTACGCTGTAGTCAGAGAAAGAGAGAGGCACTGCTCTGTAATTCACTGACTTAATTACCCTGATGAAATGATAATATTAAAGTTGATAGTCAGGGAGAAGTGTGAACTCTGTTTTTCTGTGCGTGTCGTGTCTGAACATGTGCTGCGGTGAAGAACGCATAAGAACCGCAGCGTTTTTTCGAGGCCAGGCGTTACAGGCATTCATCTCTAACTGAGTGCACTATTCACGGCTGCAGAGGGCCAAACCAACATTGTTCATCGATAACGGTTCATTCGAATGCATG
This sequence comes from Clarias macrocephalus, assembly GCA_011419295.1. Lineage (NCBI taxonomy): Eukaryota > Metazoa > Chordata > Actinopteri > Siluriformes > Clariidae > Clarias > Clarias macrocephalus. The sequence goes on from JAAGKR010000341.1 coordinate 130,088, forward strand.
TTTTTTTTTTTTTTTCATAAATATACAGTATATTTGCATTCATGCATTGATGTGTACAATTTTTTTTTTTTGGTTGCTAGTCAGTCAGCTATAGAGAAAAGGAAGATCAAGGCATCGTGTCTAATCTGCAACAACTCGATGCTTATGTAAGTGCCGTTTACAGGAGGTTCTGTACAGGAAGCAGTACATAAGTTCATAGGGAAAAAAAATAAACAGTTGTGTAAGTGCTAGCTGTGTGACTCTTAAACAAGAATTCAACTACAAAAAGCTTCACCATACTACAAGTGGCATGACATTTATTCCATGAAGTCATAATTAAAAATGAGACTAATCACGAGTCGCCCGACCTGGATAGATCTCATCTGTTAGCTTCAGGGTCTGCTCCGTTACCCTCACTATTACATATTTCGCCATTATGCATATAATAAACTTTCATTGTCACTTTATTACTATTCTTCTCAAAAGGACTAAATTATTTGCACAATTAAGACTCACATCAAGGTTGCACAAGTTTCCTTTATTATATACGTTATTTATATCTTCTAGTTTTTTGTCTTTAGCATTGCACTAGTAACTTCTAGAAAGTTCTCACATTACCCTGTGTCTACTAGTGATGGGTCGTTCATGAACAATTCATTCTTTTTGAACGAGTCTTTAACATGACTCAGAAGAACAAGTAGTCTCAGAGAGTGATTTCTTTCATTTTCTACTGGACGCGTGTGAGCAAAGCATCGCAAAACCTCCGTAGGTTACGTACAGGAAACAGAATTCAACGGTTCTCAATGACTCTTCTAGTCCCGAGATGTTCGTTCTTTTGTCACGTGACTCCCATAGATGCCATGCAGTGCAGTGGATTCAAAAGAACGAACGACTCAGACTAGAAGATATGATGGTGAGCTGCTCATTCTGTTTATCATAATATGTCCTTAGCTGCATTGTAATATTTTCATTACTGGAATTATAGCCAAAATTTGTGTATGTAAACGTGTTGGGGGTCTGTTTATTGAAAATGTGAGCAAGATCCAAAGAACCGAGTCACTAAAATGATTCAAACTTCCCATCACTAGTGTCTACTGACAATATGTAAAATATACAGTGTGCAATCAAAACTAGAACCTGTCTTTGTGTCATTGTCTCAATTGCGGCTGGATGTCTGGAATTTCCTTGGGGATCAATAAAGTAAGCATCCATCCATCCATCCATCCATCCATCCATCCATCCATCCAATTGCATATCTATCTATCTATCTATCTATCTATCTATCTATCTATCTATCTATCTATCTGTCTGTCTGTCTGTCTGTCTGTCTGTCTGTCTGTCTGTCTGTCTGTCTGTCTGTCTGCTTGTCTTTCTGAGATTCTTTTCTGCTCACCACAGCTGTAATAGCTTCTTCCTTGACTTCCCCTCGGCGGATTCTTCACCTCTGAGCTTTCTAATCAACAAGGGGCCTCAGCTTGCAGACTCCCCACTAACAGGATGTTTTTCACCACCCCATTCTGTGTAATCTCTCGAGACTGTTCTGAGCGAAAATCCCAATGTCGTTACCATCTGGTACCAACATTCATGTCACTGTTAAAGTCAGAGTGTTCAAACTTTCTCACACTATTTGTGGATGCCACATGGTTGGCTGATTAGATAACTACTGTAGATGAATGTGCACAGCATGTAAAGTGTATGTTATAACCGATAACGGATATAATTGGGTCCAGATACGCAAGACATGAAAGTATAAATGGAGGTAGTCTTACACTTTGGCACTCAGTTATTTCCCCCAGTTTTCGCTTTCTGTAATCCTCCACATAGACAAATGTATATATATATATAAAGGGTGAAATTATATGGTAAAAAGGGTATCACTTAAACACACAGTTATGTCACAGTTATGTTTAAGAGCATTTCCATGCACATGACATAATGAGAACTAATTGGATTGAGACTAAACAGCCGTGTGGCCATAAGAAAACCACTTTTTAGTTAAGTTCATTTGAAAAAAAGACATCAGTTTTTTTTTTTTTTTTTTTGAGTGTAAAGATTGAAGTTTGAAGCAATGAAAAAAGACTGACCCTATTCCAGAAAGATGGGCGCATCAGGGTAAAGTCATGCATCTGGGTTTGCTTTAGTTGGTCAACTAGGCAAAAAAAATAAAGTCAGCTGACGACCTGAATGTACTGAATGACCTGGTTATACTGTTAATTGGAATCCTGGAAATATTCCAGGATTCAAATTGTGACGGAGTGGCTCTCTAGGCATGAGGAATTATTTTCACACAAGACCTGGCCACCACATTCTGCACTGTAATCAAAGCTGAAGGTGGTGAAATGAAATATTAGTGTGTGCGGCGTATAATTAAATATTTAGTATAGAGAGAAAGTGATCTTGGTTCTGTTTGTTCATTTAATCTGGAACAATGCCCGATCATACAAATCCTAATTAAGTATAATTGCACCATCCTGTTTTATACCTGTGCTTTTAATTACAACTTTATTGTCACGGGACAACCGGAGGCGAATCAGAAGACTAGCAGTTTGCCCGTGTAGCGTGGAGGATAAACCCAAACGCGGAAGCAGCGCGAGCAGGCAGGATAACCACGCGATTTATTCTCTGGTCATTGAGTTTGCTGAGCGTAATAGAGGCATATGCACATATTCTCACTAGTAATAAAACATG